>ML996110.1:0-351678 GCA_010093805.1 Polyplosphaeria fusca | reverse complement strand
AGGCGGATTAGGCCGGGCTCATAACTGTAAGCAGGAGTGGAGGGTTTACAAGGTGTATTGAATATGGTACAAGTGCCGTGTCGGTGTGATGAGATGAATATAGGAGAGATGGCTGCGAGCAGCCTTATGTACATGATGATAGGTCACGAGGTAACCATGTGTCCTGGGCTTACAGCTTATGTGACTGTAAAGAAAGAAAGGTGTAGCAAATTCGCCACTACGAGCTAATGTATGGCCGACGCGCTCCTGCCCTGACCTTGTGAGGCGGCGAATCTGCAAGAAGCAAGCTGGTCGATAGAGAAGCAGAGTTTGATTGCAAGGCTGCAGGTATACGTCGGCTTGACGACTTTGCACAGCCACAGGTATGACAACCGCCCTCTGTCAGATTACGTTACGATTATGTGGCACTTCTGTGCTAGCTAGAATAGGTATTCGACCCGATCAGAGGTACCAAATCGGATGGCGGCCCTGTATGAATTGAGCTCGCCTTACAGCCTTACGGCTAATTGTCACTCCTTACTTTTACTATTAGACTTGCAGGCCTATATAACGGTATTTTATGAGTCGCGATGGCAGTATTGATGTAGTAGTAGCCTCCATTAGGCGAGGGTCGCTTTCGCTATGAAGACGAGCTCTCTACAAATTGGGCGGGAAGGCGCCCATGCAAACGTATATTTCGTATCAGTATAGTCACGGGGAATTAGGAGTTATCTGAGCATATTATAAAATAAGAGTATCGCAAAAATAATGGCGCGCACAAGCCCACTGTTGCTGTAAAGTTAAAGTACCGATGAATTGTTCCGTTATAGCGGTTGTTCCGTTACGAGTAGATGGACATTAATCCCGGCTCCAAAAGGCAAACATTCGCTTGTGGTCCCAAGAGAAATGACGGAGCGACAAGGACAATTTATAGGTTCACGTCCGATCCGCCGTCTGTGAGGAAAGTTGCAAAATTTGTGTTGAAGTGTCGAGGCCTGCCTAAAACCGGAGTTGCGGTCGGCAGGTTATCGGATTTGCCTTTTCAAGCCGAGTTCCCCGGCGTTCTCATTGGAGGGTCCTGGTGGGTTGCATTTCCTTTTGCCGCGTGTGTAGTACAACAGAACCCATAACCGCGGATCGCGGGAGCGGTATGGAATGTGTCGTTAGGACCAGTTCAAAATCAGAAGTACGGGTGGCGGGAAGACAGCACAGTGTGCGCCACACGGAGGACCGAACCAGTGTCTTGGTTTTCGGTAAAACTATTGTCGACATTCCGAAGTACGCGTCCATGAGCGTGTTACGAATCGCTATGCTTGTTTCCATTATCCACGGCCTCTTCTGCTGACGTCTACATCTTATTACCATTGAATCTCGCCATCCGACAATCTTGCTTATGTCCTGTGCCTGCGATCGTCCTGTTCCTGTCCTTGTCAACGTCGACCAAACGAACGCGCTAACGCCTGCACATATACCTCATGGGGGATGTTGTTAGTTATCCGTGTGGATTGAATGGCCAGGATGTGGTGGGGGCAGGCATTACTGGAATCGTTGCTCGCCTCGATGCTGTTATTAAGTTTGTCGGATCGTCCAAGCAATTCAGGTATCAACTCATGGAAAGAGAAAGACGTGTCTACGAGCGCCTAGGTCCTGAATATCGAGGAGTTCTTCGATATTACGGAAGCATCGGCGATGCTCTTATCCTCCAATATGCGTCCAACGGCTCCATAAGACAATACTTCGCCAGTCAAACCGGGCCGGTCCCTCTTTACCTGCGACTTCGCTGGATCCTCCAAATTACGACCTCGGTGGCTTTCATCCACACCAAAAACATAAAACATGGGGACATCTCCTGTAACAATGTTTTTCTGGATGAAAAACTCAACGCGAAGCTTGGCGATTTTGGCGGGTCTCCAATTGATGACGAGCCTTCTCTAATCTGTTATGAGACAAGTCACGAGCTCCCCGATCACGAAAATGTCTTAGAAAGGAGCGAGATTTGTGCTCTCGGGTCCACTTTCTACGAGATCATGACAAGATCAAAGCCGTATCAAGGTCTATCTGATGATGCGATATATAAAGCATACAGCCAAAGAACGTTTCCAAACGTGGCGTCTCTACCCGCATTCAGACATGTCATCACTCAATGCTGGGGACAAAGTTATACGTGTATAGAGGATTTGCTACAAGATGTGGAAGCTGAAGGTAGGTAATTCATTCATTGGCTAACAGCTCTAAAAATTTCTAGTTACTGCAAAGTCCAGATTCGCCTCTTGGGACTCTCTAACTTGTTTCATTCGCAACATTCATACCCTGCTTGGCATTGGTGTCGTTTCAATACTTACTGTTGTACTGTGGGCGAGACGCAAACGATAGGATTATTTGGATGGATTCTGTTACTTTAGTAATTATCCAGGTGTTGTAGATTTTCCTTACTGGCCTAGGCGGGCACTGAGGGCAGCCGCCCGGCCGCTTTGATACGAGTTGGGCCCATTATCGCCGATTTCCATGCTGCAGCATCCTCGGATCTGGATCGACAAGCTCCCCAAGCTACCGGACGAGATGCGCCACTTCGCACGCTAGCCTAATGCGCTTGAACGCCATTCTCGCCACTGGCAGAGAGCGGTTTCATCTATCTTGCCTTGTGCGACAGGACGGACAATCTGTCCAACCACAAGTTGGCACGTCGCAGCTGAGACTTGCTAATCAATCACTTCGTCAAACCTCTTCACCAAACTTCCCTCGCTAGCCTGATAAGAGCCTGGGATGACAGATCAGAGCTTGGGCTTGGACGAATACAGGTCCCTCTTTACGCATCATCTCACATCTCCATGAGAGAATCAGAAAGCGCCAAAGAACACTGATAGTCAATTCAAGGAAGCGCAAGGTGGAACAGACGAGACAGAGAGCATATTCCTCAACGTCAGTTTCAGAATATGTGGTTGGCATATTTCCGTGCAAAAGAGAGCAGCCATGGTGGCAAGCACTACGAAGATCAGGCGGCTGGTCAAATGAATGATTACGCTGTCTTTGACCGTCTACCTGCCTTCGACCGAGTACCCACACACCCACCCCTTAAAAAACCCCCCTCTCCTCCCCCGGTCTCAACCACACTACCCTCTCCCCAATCCCCCTCCCCCCAAAAACCCCCTCCAACTCCCCCCTCCCCTCCGTAAAATGCCCCCAAGACTCAAAATGCATCGGCACCATCACCTCTGCCCCAATCGCCTCCACCAACCTCACAGCCTGCTCCCCATCCATCGTAATCTGCAACGGCCCATCCGGCAGCGCCGCAACCGCCCTTCCGATATTCAGCAACGCGAGCACGACATGGTACTTGTCGCGTATCTGCGCCAGCTCGTCAATGTACACCGTGTCGCCCGAGAAGTAGATTACGTTTGGGAGACCGTTTGTGTGGCCAAAGTCATCGGACTCGAGAATGAAGCCAATGCACTCGCCGCCGGGAAGGTGCTCGCAGGGGGTGGCGGAGACGCGGAAGCGCTTTCCGCCTGCGATCAGCTCGGTCGATTCCCACGGCTTGAGACCGAGGACGCCGGGGCGGGGGCGGAGGTTGTGTGCGCCGTCTGGGGTTGTGAGGACTTTGCGGCCGTCGAGAAGTTGGCGGCCGAAGTCGTCGAGGTTGTCGGGGTGGTCTTCGTGGCTGAGGAGGATTGCGTCGATGGGGGGGAGTTGTGCGAGGGTTAGGGCGGGGCCTTGGGTGTTTTTGAGCGTGATGTAGCCGAGTTGGAACTCGGTGTTGGTAGGGGAGAAGAAGGGGTCTGTGAGGAAGTTTATGCCGTCGATTGTGAGGATGGCGGTGGCGGTCCCGATGTGGGTGATGCTGACGGAACTCTTGAATGAAGATGGTGCCATGTTGTCGAGCTAGATGGGATGAAGCGTAGTGATGAGATGGACGGCTGAGAGCTCTAGACACCGCGATATATATGCGAGGGAAAAGATTATTTCAAAGCAAATGCTCTTGCTTATGCGATGCCCACGAACGAATGCAGTGATTGTATGTTACGCGGTAAGTCTTGGCGGAGTATGTTGCCAAATCCAGCTAGCTCAGCACCCCTGCAACTCTAGAAGGTGCACGCCAGCTGAACTTGCAGTTGGGTCGAGTTTGTTTGTCATGTTTCTTGCTTATTGGCGAGGTAAATTTGTTCCCTTGTGTCGATGAGTAAGTAGGTCTATGGGTTTCATGTTTCTCCAATGAAACGGCTACTTACCTTGAAACTCCTTTCGCTATCTTCCCGTATGCATTTGACTCCAGTCCAAGCTGTAGATCGGAACAGTAATCCCTCCCTCTTCTCTGATTATTCGACACATCACGTAGGATCGTGAAGGGTTGTGCGCACGATCGTGGACAGATCTCGGCAGAGAAAGCTCCACACAATGGACGACGGCTAGTCGACCGTCTCTTTCGACCCGTAGATTCGAGCTCCTATCTCAGGAGAAGTGCTTCTCTGCAGGAAATCCCCTGCGATCCAGGATTGCAATGAGTTTTTGAAACCGCTCGTTTACTTCGACCGGCGTAGGCCCACATTGTCGAAGAGCAGAATTGGCTATTTTTAGCGGGAAAAGAGCCGACACTGGCCCGTACAAGCCCATCTCGTCTTTCAGCATGTAAGTAAGCGTTCGACAGACGTCGGTTGCGAGCATGTGAATCCTGGATCGCACGCTCTCCGGCCAAGGTTGGCAGCTGGACTCGTGATTTTCGGTTGACATACGGCGTTTGAGTTGCACTCGCTCCATAAGACAGATGATTTCAAAGGACCGTATGTGAGAAAGAATGTTAGCGGCTAGCAGATCCGCGTAAAAGATGCTTTTCCCCTCATTCGAGACCTGTCTCTCCAAGATGTCGTCTGCAAAGCGAGATTTCAAAATTTCTAGGCGATCAATGACCACCTGCAGGTTGCTGTCCAATTCTTGGGATTTAATTATAGCTTCATCTTGGTCGAGATGCTTTGAAGCATCAATTTCTTCCAAGATGGCTGGTAGAATAGCCATTTCGCTGATGAATTGTTGCATTGCGGCGGGTGGATAGGCTTCAAAAGGTTTAGTTACCCATTCCTCTTGGGCTAGAAATGTCGATCGACGTTGCATGATAGCTTTAAATAGCTGCCACGGTAATTAGAGGAGCAATAGAGAGTTTCTGGAATGTTCTTACCAGTATTGGGCGACATCCCACATAAATGAAGTGAAACGTGTTGAAAGTGAACCACTCCGGAGGACAAAATTCAATAAGCGCGCTAAACCCTGAAGCATGAGATAAGAATCCTTCAATAGAATTTCCCATCGTCAACTGATGATGTCAGCGATCGAGTGCTCCCTCACGACCAAAACGGGACGCGAACTTCTGATATCGCTAGGCAGAGAATAGCGGCACCGAGCTCTAAGCTAAAGGACTGCGACTTGAGCATTGCGAGTTTGAGCTGCTGCAGTGAAGTGCCATAAGCTTCGAAGCTTTTGTAACTTATAGATCGGCAGCTTGGTCCAGCATCAGCTATCATGAGAGCGAAGAATTTGATCGCCGATCTCAAAAATGATGGTATCTGGTGCCCGGAGACAATTTCCGGAAGTACCTTGACCCAAGAGGCGCAGACTGAGATGGCGCTAGAATCTGTTATAGACACATCGTGCATATATTGGGGAAGGAAAGAATTGGTGATGACGGAGGTGAACTCGATTGTTGTCGAGCTAAACGGGTCTTGGGGGAATGCGTGCTGATACTGCGAGATGTCTTTGCCACTAAGTTCGCGATTGTTCCTGCAGGACTCAGGCGGCTTCATGATTGCTTGCTCGTCCGACTCTGTTGAGCAACTATGGGGCCTCTTCTTTCCGCGTTTGGCGGCAGTGTGCTGTATAAAAACCAGGTTCAGCTGATAGCCATCACACTCACGTCCAGAAAAGACACATTGAGAGCAGGCTGGACGCATTCCATCACACTGAGCTTTGCGTGAGTTTGAAGTTCGGAAGAGAGTGTGTTACTTACACCCAATCTGCGCGTTCTGCATGTCTGACACACGGTTCGACGCTTCGTCTTCATTTTCGCACTATGCCTGCCTTTTTGAGGTCGAATACAGCTGCTCTGGCAGGCGTTTCCTTTGGTGGTGAAGAATGTGAGTTCGGGATCAGAGGAAAAGGGTCGCGGATGCCGATTACGCCATTCCAAAGCTCTAACCAGGATTGGTTCAGTTCTTACACCCCCCTGCGATACCTGTGCTTGGGCATGCAACGGAGATGACTAATCCTGACTTCACGTTCAGGTCAGTGCCTCGACGTCAGCTCAGCACCTGAATCACCTTTGCTGAAAAGTGGAGTAGGTCTAATCGGTCTCGAAGAAAGATGAATTGAGGATGGAAATTCCTATCGAGCTTTGCACGACGAGAAACTGGTTCGACATCAGCTGAGAGGGCTGACGATGACGTCCAAATGGAAGATCGGCGCTCATTGCAGAGAGGCATCCATATGAAGCCATGAAGATGTTTCGATCCCTACGTCTACGACGGAAACATTGCATTCGTATAATCTCACAGGCGCGATGCCTCGGGTATCTGCGTTTCATCGTGTGGCAACGCGCTGGAGCACGACGGATGGGGCGTCTCTCAGAAACGAAGCATCGAATACGAGGAAGAGGATGATTCGCTGTCCGTATTCGACGACCGAATAAAGTTGGAGATCAGAGTGGCACAAGTGTTGAGATGGATCGGAACCAGGGCGCTAATCGGATGAGGACGGACTGAGATTGCGGGACTGTTGTGGCTGTTTTTAGCGCGAGGAAGGCGCTCATCCACACGGAGATTCCCTCAACCACACCATTTCTCTTCCGGGAAACATCAATAAGCCTCGAATTTGCGCATCATGCTTTCTATGTGGAAATATGATGCGCCAGAAGAGCCATCGCGCGGTCTCACTGCATTTATCGCACGCCCTTCTCCCCCTGTGCATCCCGTCATTTCCCTAAGCGCACGCTCAACCAATGAGTTTCACTGAGGCTCTCCGTGCTTCCTATCCTTTCGCGTCTCGATCAGTGCAACACGGCACCAATTACTTTTTTCACGCCGAAGCGCCCGCTAGTAAAGCTTGTGAAAAGCTTGGCCATGTCTCGTTGTCCGCTCGCCAGCGGAGACAAGCAATGGCAACCTTGCTGCCGCAGCTAGGTGTCTTGGATCGTAGTTCAGCGACACATCTGGCCTGAAACGAAACACATCGGAGAGATCTATAGACGGATAGAAACAAGAACTTCAATGGTGTGTGCTGAGGGTCACAATGGGACCGTCGAGCGCCAGGGACGATTTTAAGAGCGTCAAGAAACGAATTGAACAAGATAAGGCGGTTATGAAAAGCTGCATAATCTTTTAACTGACCCGTTGAGTCTCCATATTCATTTCGCCACAGTCTTTTCTCCGCCTTCTCTTCTCACGTCCGATTGACTCGCGACCCCTTAAAATCGATAGCTTCGATTCTAATTCAACGCCTCCTCATATTCACCATGCATTATCACACCCCCCTCCTCTTCACCCTCCTATTATCTCCCCTCGCCCGCGCCCACGGACGCATCGACCTCATTACCGGCAACGCCGGTGGCAACGGCACCGCACTCGGCATCACCGGCGGCATCGTGCCTCTAACCGGCCGCAACAGCCTCACCGAAGTCGACACCACCGTCTTCCGCAAGACGCGCATCGCCACAGATGGCCTGGGCCGAACAACAGGCAGAGGCCCCAACAAAGCCACAGATCTGACTGCTGCCATGGCGCAAGCAGGCCCGACGCTACCGCAAGTAAGCCCCTCGAACGGATCCATCTCAGGGACCTTCCACATCATCACCACAGTACGACTCTCAATCCCCGCAGCTACGCACGCGAACTAACGATATCGAAGGACGGAGCCGGGCCCATCTCAGCCGTGATCGATACCACCGCAACCGGAGCCTTCGCGCAAGGCATACACGCCCACGTCGTGATGAGTATGCCACCCCTCACCGACACACAGCGAAGCCCCCCTCCTAACCAAGCACAGATGTTCCTGGTAAAAACGGCAACATGCGTCCGAATGGCACGCTGCCTCGAGCTCTGCACGCCCTGGGCCTCGCGAAGCGCGCCGCGAACGTGAATCTGGATTTCCCGTTCCAGGTGCTTGTGCCTGGTCGGACGAAGTGCGGTGGGAATGTGGCTGGGCAGGAGAAGGTGTGCTTTATGAAGATTGCGAATTGTGAGTTGGCGTTCCAGGATGCTGGGGTTTGATGTGTGCTGATGAAGGGGGTAGCGAATAAGGCTGGGCCTTTTGGGGGGGTTGTGGCGTTTCAGATGGTGGATGGTGATGGGGTTAGGGATGCGAGTGTTGTGAAGACGTTTAGCGCGTAGATATATGCGTTCGGGGATATTTGAAAGGGGATGGTGCTGTGGGATGGGGATTAGTCACGTGATATATGTAGGTCGACCTTTGTATGAGTCTGCGACGCTCTGAGCGCACTGCACAGTGGCATGATTGGAAATGTAAATATTAGAGGAGTACTCCATGCTCACCCTGATAACGAACGTTTGACTTATTCTGATTATTTTGCAGTCATACAGTGCTTATTGCTACGAAAACTGAGCTAGTGGGGACATCTTTAAATATCGCACACTCAAGCAATATCTGCATGCATCTTCGGCCTCTTTAAGGACAGCTATGGCTCCGAATCCACATCCTCATGACGTAAACTGCTACTCGATGAACCAGGAAAAGTAGATTGGGATTTTCTCTACCCAACATCTTGCTCATCGTCTGCTTGAATGAGGCTGTCCAATTGTGCTGCCTTGGCTTGTAACGTTACAACGTATTTCTTCTGTCATGTACGAAGTATCTGTACGAGCTTCCGTGTCATCTTTTCTCTGCTTCTTGTCGGGTTTGGTGTCCGTCTTGGCTGCCCCTTAACCCCTTTTGATTCGCCATACTCTCGGAAAGAAGCTTTATGGCGTGGGATGACTCAGAAGGACCATTATGTCTACGGAGTATGGTGTTTTCATTTCTCGATGGTCATACATGAGCTTTTCACAGGCTAACAAGAATTGTGGACGGTAACACTGTGGAAGTTGACGGCGAAAAGGGGGTTGCTCTGAATTTGTGGATATCCAACAACGAATTGGTGGGCCGTCACTTTGGTGCAAGAAGTCAATTCTGCTATGATTGTAGTAAGTGTGTTTTCTGCGCCGGCCAAGAAATGAATGCAAAGCTGAGCGCAGTCCACCATAGATCAGAGGTTCACACTCTAAAATTAAACGGGCGCAATCACTCACGTCACAACGCACACAATGACAAAATTAATTCGCTGATATTATAGAATGTTCGCAACTGCATCGCGCTTCTGAACAAAAACAGCATGAAGTCTTGCCGTGACCAATCAAGTTCTAACACGAATCCAGCGTGCGACTGATACGAGACGAAAGACGATATGACACTGCACATTTTAAAGATATCTCGCGCTAATTTAGTTGGGAAAAAATAGAGTGATCATTAATCCATGGTAGTTAAAACATTGGTATCACGACGCAACAGACAACCGCTATGCGCACGCCATGCAGCCCATTTTCCGTCCATCGCGCCCAAACGCCGCCATTGAAATATTAGAACTGAGTCCAGCGCACAATCTTCCTTCATCAATCATCGAGGCTGCTTAGTAGCAGGGAGGGTTTTCGTGCAGTCCGTGAGGCTGTTGAGGTTGGTCACGCCGGTCAAGCTCATGCGAATGTATGCTTTGGCATAGTCCTCGTTCCAGTGAGGCTGGTTGCCGACGAACGCGAGCCACTCGTCGTTGATCTTAGGGTGCTGCGAGAGGACCTTGTCGGAGGGAAGGACAAAGATGTTGGGCCGGGCACCATCTCCGTCCTTGACAACGGCAAGAGTGTCGTTGTAGAATTCGACGTCCCAGATACCTGGGGTGGTATCGAGAGGGAATCCAGCCTTTGCGGGCTCGACAAATCGCTGTTTGGCTGAAGCGTGGGCACCGACGAGCGCGGCAAGGTCGTGGGCAGAGAAGCCCTTGCGCTGGAATATGGCGATTAAGTTGTCAGCGGTGTCGTGCGTGTCGGGAAGAAGGCCAGTTGGAGCAGCTTTGGTAGCATCCGGGCGACCAACGAATGTCCTGACGCGGGGTCCCTTTGGACAGCTGATAGTCGCGTGGTTGTGGGCATACTGAGCCAGATCCGCATAGCCAACCTTGAACTGAGATTGGACGCCCCGGAGTATCGTGCGGATGCTCTGCAGGCCGTTGTTTTCGTCGCGGTTTTGCTCGCCAAATTCCATCATGAGAGAGCCGTCAGCACCACCGTTAGGTGATCCATTCTCCCAGGAACCGGCATCGTGGAAGCCAAAGCGCACAGCTGCGCGTGCGTTGTCGTTGCACTGGCCATCCGACTGAACGAAGAGTTCTGTCAGTTTAGCAGAAACATCATACCCTGTAAATCGATTAGCACTTGAACACGTGCATGGAGTAGCTGTTCACTCACAGACACAGCACTTGTCGACGGCGGACAAGCAGAGGAGGGGTTTGCTCGAGATGGTGTTGTCGATTCCAGACTTGGCCCCGCTCAGAACATCTTTGATGAGCTGACCAACGACAGACAGTGCTCCCCCCAATATGTCCTCGATGAGTCCTGGGGCAGGTTTACGGCTGTCCAGGGAGTGTGGAGATGCTACGGCTACGGATGCCAACGAAAGAAGTACGATGGGGCGGACCATGTTGACAATAACTTGAACTTCCTAATCGAAGAAATGAAGATGAGCGTCGAATGAGTCTGCTAATGAAGTAGGGTAGCAGGGACGGTTTTATATATGGCGGGCCAACTCGGGCTCTGTGCCTCCTCGATATCACTCACTCGTTCGGTATACCCAGCTTCACCATGTGCCTGGCGCATACACTTGCTGGCTCGTATCATCCAAGAATAGGGGATGGTGCTCGGTAGACGCCTCCGAGCACCTTTTCGAGTAGCGATCGACAGACCATTCACGCGCGTGCGAATTCGTCTTACGCTTAAGCACTCCCAAACGATCGAACTAGGTTTCCTAATTGCCCGCCGCCGAAGTCCGAATGCAAGCTTGGACTGCTAAGCAACGCAGATCCTGGAGATGGTTCAGGGATAGGTACCGTGAGGAGTCCAAAGCCTAGGCATGCTGGCTCAAGCCACAAGGGTAGCGATTGTGATACTTCTGTCAATTGCCTGTTCCTGGGACTGTGCGCCATCGGTTCTCATTAAGGTTCGCAGTGGTTCTCACTCCGATAGGCATCTAGCAAAGCATGTCGTCTGCCCCAGGAGAAATCTTCTGCCCAGCGTTCCAGGCGCCATCTCTTTCTCAGCCAGCCTGCTTGAGGCAGCTGTTCAAAGCAGCGGTCTGCTTCCAGAAGATCGACACATAAACTTCCCGTCGCAGCGGACACATCACGCGCCAGGGCGATGCGATCAATAGCTCTAGTCGCTTACCCCCTTGGCATGCAGGCCCTCGCTTCACTAGGGGTGGAACCAGGGCGTCGGGTTTTCTTATGCACGGATGATGCCTCGGTGCGAATGTACGACAAGCTGATGCGATGCCCAGTTGAGGAGAGGCTCACATGGCCTTGGCATTCTTCGCACAGCTATCTGGGAAAGTTCAACGATGATAGAAGGTGGATGGTGGAGGATGATGTCGATGGCTGAGATGTCGAGGAGAGAACTCCGTACGACTCAGGATTGGCTGAGACGGAGGAGGGAGAGCCGGCCAAGCCATCACATGACGAGACGAAAACAAAAGTTGACAAAAATAGGAAGCCAAGACCGCGGACGGTGTGGTTTCCGTCGCCCTTTCCTCAACACCAAACCACCTCCCGCCGCCACCTCCACGATACCCGCGATCTCGTGCTTGGAACGTCTAGCTGCGGAAGCCATCGACTAGAGTGAGGCAGTACTGGGTAGGTTGGTCAGCACATTAGGCGCCATCCATCCATCCTGGTTTCGGTTCGCGAAAGCAATAGTTTCGTGCAGCACTCGCACAGGGACAACCGTTGGAGTCGGTTGGCCGCTGACAACCCCAACCCATTGATTGGCCACGTCACTCGCCCCAGCCTAGGCGGCTACATCCGGCTCCATTAATGGCGCATGCACTGGGCGGAGCGGAGTCTTGGTTGCAACAACACGAGGGCTGAATATCTTGGAAGAGACAGCACCCACTGTACGGAGTACCATCCATCCATCTATCCTGCCCTGCGGACCGCGTCCTGCATGTACGCATTGAGACCACGTGTACCAGCATTCCCGGATACCTCGCTATCTCGGGTACCACCGTACCTGCAGTCTGAATGACAAGGTCTCTGCCTCTCTCCCCGCGACTTTGTCCAGCATATGGCCAGCAAAGGTGCATCTATTGATCTGTGCAGTTACTTTATCGCGTGCTCGGTTTTGGTCAGGTTGACCTCAGGTCAGGGGATATGCTTCCGCCACCCTTCCAGTGGTTCCCGAGTTCGTTCAGCCTCCATCGCCTGTTTCTTCGCCACACCGGTCCCAGACCCACCAAAGCGGGACGCTCTATTGTTTCACAACTCCTGAATCGCATCGATGAGCTTGTTGAGGAGCGCCCCACCGCGCAGGTACCGGCCCGGTTTCCAATAATCTAGCGATGCAGGCGAAGTGAGGTGGGGTGGTTCTTCACTCAAAATGGACCTCCTTCCTCAAGCGGCCAAACATTGAAACACCAAGCGAATGCCAACGCGCGAATACTTGCACCAAAATCATCTCCGGACAGTGATCTTGGAGAAGTCTCGACTAGGTGACGCGTGGTCTCCGCTTCTCTCCGCTCCGGGAATAGGCAAGCCTAGTAATTCGGAGCGATGACCGCAGACTCCAAACTTCGATTCGCGACGTTCTGGCTGCGAACACGATGTAAGCGGTGCCAATATGCATTCGATGTCTCAACGCATAAACCCGCCCAAGGCCATGTGCTGCACACTGAAGAAAATCCTGGAATCCTCGCATTCCCGTAATAGCAGCACAACCTCGTGTTCCCCACACTTTCCACTCAACGTCGCACCTGACGCATGCGTTCGATACCTATCTAAGACATGCATCGCTATCAGGATCACGAAAATTCCCAGAACATCTGCAGATGTTAGCGAGCACTGCGGCGTGCTGCGGGCTAAATGCACAGCCAAGCCCTCATGCATTCATGCATGCAACATGCCGCGAGCACAGCAGCTGTCCAGGCCTATATCTGCAAGAATGACATACAATCGCATAGGATCTAAAAAGGCTGATGTTGGTGGATAGAGAATGGCGATTAGTGCCATTGCCCAGCCAATTCAGCCGGAAGCGGTCAGCGTGACCCAACACATCGTATCTACAGGATTCTACACTGGTACGACTGGAATACCGTACGCGAAAACCGATCGTGCGATCGCCTTCATCTTCGAGGCTGGAGCTGCCGAATGCGGATTGCGGAAATGTTGGTCCCGGGCATCGCAGCGTAAGTACGCGAACATGCCCAGGCTCACTGGCCACGAGCCGGGACAAAATTGCACTTTAAGCTCAACCGAGCTTCACGATAAAAGGTGCTTTCTCTGGGCCTACGTCTTGCTACATGAGAAATCCTGGGTGGGTAGTTGACTGCGATGGTTACAGCGCATGGCTCTGTGCCTGGGCATTCACTCACGTGCCTTCTATGATCACTCACAGGTCTCGCGCAAAGCAATCGAAGATGTTGGTAACCGAAATCAAGCTAAAGCGCATGTCATCTACAAACTGCAACATTTCGAAAGTCTGCACGTTTTTGTGTTAGGAACACATTCCATTGCACAGACAGGGATGTCTGCGCCTGTACAAAGCCCAGTTGAGCACATGCTTTCCCATGGCGCTGTTACTGATTGTCAACAGGTTTCTTGCTTCAACAGGAGCGTTTATCATGAAACTATATGTCTAACATTTCTTGACTCGTTAACCCACTAAACGACAGTCCAACCTTGCCTTAAGGCTAATTGCGCGGTGCACCGAGGGAACACCTACCTGCGCGAATATCAATTCAGATGTTCAACTGAGCCCTCGGCGACTCTTTGGAACGTGTGGTCATAAATCAGCTCTGCCATCGATTCGCTCAATTTCAAATCGATCAACTTGTTGGAGATTTCAACGTAATACGCCTTTCGATGTTCTTTTGAGTTGAAGGATGGCAGCGCTACTCTTCGTGCCGCACAATGGTTGAACTAAAATACGGCTGCAATCACATAATGTGAGTAACTTTATTCTATATTACTAGGACACAGTATCGATGATGACTAGCTGCAAGTGTCGCGCCGAGTTCTGTCACACCTGTGGTGTGGAATGGAAGCAATGTCCTTGCAATCAATGGGACGAAGAGCGACTTTTAGACAAGGCACAAGAGTTGGTCAACCGCGACGCACCACGCCCGCTTTAACCAATGAAACGCAACCGTCGCGTTGATGAGATGGTAGATGTACTGCGCGAGAATCACAACTGTGAACACGTGGAATGGTTCGACAGGATTCAAGGTGGCATTGGACAAGTGTTTCGCTGCGAGTTATGCGCAAGCCAACACTCGGACTTCATTCTACAATGCCCACGGTGTCAAATACTAATTTGTGTCGGCTGCCGACGCAACCGCTTGCGCTGATTGGCATAAGGAACAAGAACCTTCGGTCTCTCAGCCGGAAGGGGTACTCAGATTGCGGGTGCGTGCGAAAGACGGCGATAGCTACAGTGTCTGGTACTCGTTGAAAGCATAGCCACGTGTAGCTCAATACAAGGGTGAACCCCAATATGCGATCCCATTGTGCTCTATGACGACGAATCATGCCAACCTCATTGACACTGGAGAATCGCCTAACAGTCATCCCTCAGATATGCTCAAAGGCGCTGGACTCGTGTGATTCGACCCGCCTCAGTGAGTCAGTGTACACCACCACTAAGTCTTACCGGAGCGAGCCGCGCTTGAGTTGCGCATCTTCTCCGGCCTTCGCATCGAATCTTATCGCACTAATCGAACAGTGTCTTCTCTCCTAGCCTTGCACTAGGGCACCGCACCTTGACTGCCTACACATCTCTTCTCGTTCCGGTCAACAGTCACGTGACTAAACATCGGTCTTCGTCCCGACTCCTGGAATACCCCCTTTCCAAGCCAATACACTGATCTGAGAAGTCGTACGCAGATCAAAATCAACAGAAACAGTTGTTGGTGTGCTCGCGCTTCGCGCCGATACAAACGTTCCAAAAATGAAATCATATGCGTACACTGCCATCATGAAGTGGTATAAAGCACCGCAAGCCATCTCTCACCAGCGCACCCATCTTCATCACTTACTCGAAAACTATTGATACTCTACATTAAACCCAATCCCAAAACCCTACACCCTACACCTTACACCCAAAATGTCCACCACCACCACGACCCCCACCCCCATAACCCTCCACACCCGCACCTACCCTCTCCCCACCCACCCCACCATCATAATCTGCATCGACGGCTTCGACCCCACCTACCTTACCCACGGCCTAGCCACCCACATCCTCCCCACACTACAATCCTTCGTCGACCACGGTTTCCACGCCACCGCCACATGCTCGATGCCGAGCGTCACAAACGCAAACAACCTCTCCATCATCACAGGCGCGCCGACGCGCGTGCACGGTGTCGCTGGGAACTACTATCTCGACCGCGCGACGGGGGAAGAGGTTATGATTGTGGACGACGCGTTGGTCCGCGGGTCGACGATTTTGGCTGAGATGGCGAGGCGCGGGGTCAGGGTGGCTGCGGTTACGGCGAAGGATAAGTTGAGGCGGATTTTATCGCGCGGGTTGGATAGGGAGAAGAATATTTGCTTTTCGTCGCAGTGCGCGGATGAGGAGACGGTGGGGTGGTTGGGGTGGCGGGAGAGGCCGAGTCAGTATTCGGGGGAGCTGTCGTTGTTTGTGCTGGATGCTGGGGTTAAGATGTTGGAGGAGGGGAGGGCGGAGTTGGTGTATTTGACGCTGTCAGATTATGTGCAGCACAAGTATGCGCCGGGGACGGAGGAGGCGGATGGATTTATGGCGGCGGTTGATGAAAGGGTGAAGAAGATGGTGGAGTTGGGTGCGGTGGTTGCGATCACAGGGGATCATGGGATGAGTGACAAGTGCGGACCGGATGGGAAGCCGAATGTCTTGTTCGTACAGGACGAGCTGGAAAAGAAGTTTGGAGGGGGTTGCGCACGCGTCATCTGTCCGATCACGGATCCGTTCGTCAAGCACCACGGCGCTCTTGGGTCATTTGTGCGCGTTCACGTCAACGAAGGGCATGCACACGAGGTTAAGGATATGTGCGAGTTTCTGCGCGGTGGGACATTCCCTCAAGTCGAGATAGTGATGGAGCGGGATGAGGCCTGTGAGAAGATGGAGATGCCACCAGATCGCGAGGGTGACTTTGTGGTCATATCGATTCAAAATGCGGTCCTGGGGTCAAAGGCTGAAGAGCATGATCTTAGTACTTTGGAAGGGCACAGGCTGCGCTCACATGGTGGATTTTCAGAACAGAACATCCCGCTGCTGATGTCAACGCCGGCGAAGATGGAGGGGGAGCCGATCAATAAGCGATGGAGGAACTTTGACATTTTTGACCTGGTTTTGAACCATGGTCAGTAGCTATGTAGACGTCAGACCCATCCAAGGCTCGTGCAGAACAGCGTTATTTCAGTTGCTTCGCTGGTTATAAGGAGGGTAATTGAATCCAAATTCCGTTCCCTGGTGTAGAAGCAGATCGAACTCGCCCATGAAATTCGGATCGAATGACGTGTCGAAGGTCCAGTTCGAAATGTCTCCGGGTGATTCCGAATTGAGCCACATTTGATTAAGCACATCAATGTTCGTAGCTGTCCTCAACGCAAGCGGCGACTTTTCGGAAAGACCAGACCGATGCAGGAGACTGTCAATGCCCCTGGTAATACTGACCAGCAAGTGGCGCGCGTGCATGGAGGACACTATGCGTTTGAGCGTCAATATCAGGGCGCTCAAGACACGATTGACTTCAAGAACGTCGATGCGCACCATCGAAGTAAACTTGGTCGATACTTTGAGGAGAAAGACTGCAGCAAAAGCTATCATAATGTCAAAGTATGCTGGCAGGCCATTGAGATGTGATTGGATCTCGGGATCCGAGTCCACGGTCTGAAGAATCCCAAAGGCGGCCTGAACTGCAGAGTTGCGCACCTCGGCGACTTCCAGAGCTATTTCGTGCGAGCGAGATTGCGTCTGGTCACAGGTTGCGCCACGAAAGGCGTGTGAGCAGAGATATAGCTTCGCAAAGTATCCTTGTAGCGCGACACCTTTCCGAGGATAGTAGCCTACGTGAGCGTTTTCGTTGAACAAGTCGATGAATTCGGCGCGTAGGCTGTCCAAGGCAATGCTAAATCGTCGCAGGTGCGGTATCTCCTGATCTGTCAGGGGTCGATCAATGTCGTGGCCAAATGTGTCGAAAATATCGGAGCAAAGACTCCAGCGTAGCACTTGGCTAACAAGTCGGACATCATCTTCAGTGGTGTGCTCGCATTTCAGAAAGTCTCTCGCATTTCGAATAGTGGGGCATTCTCGTGTCATGGGTGGCCGCCCAAAGAAAATGGAGTAGTGATGGTCGCCAATATAGACGAGCAGGTATAGCCTCGTACGTAGATAGTGCGAGCGGTCGCCTTGGAGAGCCTTTGCGAAGCTCTTATGCAGCTGAAGCTCGGTAGCCATGCGCACAGCTGCACCGACCAATGTCCAAGACAGGTCGCTCAGCCAAAAAGCCCCGATTATGAGGGCCCGCACATCGTCGACTGTGCCTTCTCTGCGGAAACTGTGCGATGCGCTTAGAGAAACAAACTCGTTATAACACTGGTCGAAATCTTTCGACGCTAGATGAAGTGCGCCGACAGTGCAGACGGCAGCAGTAAGCAGGGGAGACACCCCACGGATCTCTTCTAGCGGCGCCGAGCTAAGGTCGCCTAGAATGCGATATCGATAGTGATCAAGCCTGTTTTTATACGTATCGAAGTACACCTGGGCCTTTTCGAAGGTAATGATGCCGCGGGCAATGAGATCCTTTGGAAACGGGGCGTGCTTGGGGGGAGCTGGTGCTATAATTGCACCCGGGAATGCCCCCGGCCCGCCAGCCGTGTCCAGATTCACAACCACTTCTTGGTTGTCTGGTCCGGGAGAATTGCCATTCTCTCCAGAATCCACGCTTTCGTCCATCGGCGACATTTCGAGCCGGGAGTCCACTAAGCTACGTGCTTCGGGACCCAGATGTGTAGCCATCTCCGCAATTATACCTTCCAGTCTCTTCATCCTAGCATCAACCTGGTGCTTCCAGCTAGATGGTTAATCCAATCAGTGTGTATAATAGGTAGGAATGCATGGATAACGTACACTGTGTCGCTCTCGAGAAGCATCTGCAGACTTCTATTGACTGTACATGACAAGCCCCTCTTCTTGCATCGTGTGCAAGGTGGCTTTGAATCGCGCATGTCGCACTTGATCTTTGTACAGATGAGCGTGGGTGTTCCAGGGATTGGCCACGGCATACCTTTTGCTTTCTGCACGAGACGCAGGCCGTTATCTTGCGGCTGATATCTGGAGGTTTAGGATCGCCAAACGCATCTCTCAGCGCTCGCACAGGCGAGGGTGGTTCGTCAAGCTCATCCATGCTGCGTCACAGTGCCGAAGTTTCTCGCAATCGTTAGAAATGTTGACGGGCACAATCGCCTGATGTTGGAGCCTAAAAAGTATCCGAAATTCGGTGCAGGAGAAGGGCATGCGAATGAGGAAGTCGTGATCGGGACGAAAGCCGGTTGCTTGGTTAAGCATGCGTGACTAAGCAACCGTTCAATTCCGCTTGTCGGTCTGAGAGCCGGTTGAGCTGCGAACCGGCGGATATAAGCTTTGAGATTGCACCAAACGTTTCGCCGTGAACTCTCATATCGGGACTCAGTCAAAGAGCGGAAGGGAAGAGGCGGAAGGCAGGCTGGAAACCCTGGAGACGTGTGGCGATGGCGCTATTCCCGCCTCATCCTAGCTCGGCTCTGATCCCATTCGCGGAAGAACAGGAAAACGCATTCATCCGCCAACCATTTCCCACCGTACCTTTATACCTTGTAGCTCCGCGAGCACACAGAAGATGCCCTCGGATGATGTGCATTCCAAGCTTTGCGGAGAAGCTTGGAGAGCTTAGAGTAGCTGCAGACGAGCGTCTTCACACCGACATGACAACCTGCTAGACGGAAATCGTTGGCGTTCCAAGACGGAGGAAATATATCAGCGCCGTGCGAACGGAAATGGCAACCGGGTATTTGGGAAGAAAATAAAAGTCTCTGAATATGTCGCGTCGAGGCCGACTACCGCAATAGATACGCCTCGAGCAATTCTACCTCGATCCCGCTTCACTATGAAGTCCATCCTTCTCTTTTGCTCCTCTCTGGTCTCTTTAGCTTCGTCCTCCGTCATTATCGTCGAGAATGATCACATACCTGTTGGCGCGACGATAACACGGCCGCACAGTACGATCTTGCCACGTTTGCCAGGGGCATATCATGAGCCCGAGAAGGACAACTGGGGCAACAGTGTGGAGAAGGATCGGAAGAAGATCACTATTCGGTCATCGAAGGATGATAATGATGATATCAGTGCCGACTTCCTATGGGCTCTGCAACAGGCCAATAATGGAGGACTCGTGCATCTTGAGAAGGGGAAGAAATACTTGATCGGCAAGAAGCTCGACCTCACATTCTTAAACGATGTGTACGTGAAACTAGATGGCGAGCTCAAGGTATGAAGAACTTGGTACTCAAGTGGTTGAAATTTGCTTACCGTACCAGTTCACAAACGACATCGAATATTGGCAGGCGCACAACTTCTATTACGACTTCCAGAAGAGCATCACATTCTGGGTTTGGGGTGGAAAGTACGCAAGCAATGAGCACCCACTCATGCTATTCTTTCTAACGCTGCTACAGAGATGTCAAGATCTACGGCTCCGGAGTGCTGAACGGCAACGGCCAGGCTTGGTGGGACGGCTTCGCAGGCTCCGAGATTCTGGACCCGAACAACAAATTCTACCGCCCAATTCTATTCCTGACCGACAACGCCACCAACATTGAGGTATCTGGAATCCACTTGAAGGACTCCCCGTGCTGGACCACATTCATGGTGCGCTCCAAGAACGTCGTATTTGATGACGTGTACATCGACGCCGTATCCACCAACGCCTCGTCGTTGCCGAAGAACACAGATGGCTTCGACACGCTGAACGTCGATGGACTGGCTGTCACCAACACGCGCGTGAATGTTGGCGACGATTGTTTCAGCCCGAAACCCAACACCACAAACATCTTCGTCAAGAACCTCTGGTGCAACGGCACGCACGGGGTTTCGATGGGTTCGATCGGCCAGTATCCCGGCGTACTGGATTATATCTCCAATGCATGGATCGAAAACGTCACTTTGCTCAGCGGCCAAAACGGTGCTCGCCTCAAGGCCTGGGCTGGACCAGATGTCGGATACGGCTACATTGACAACATCACGTACAAAGATATCCACATCGAGAATATAGACCATCCGATCGTATTGGACCAATGTTACTTTAACATCAATGAGACTGCCTGCGCGGCGTATCCGTCAAAAGTCAACATCACCAACGTTAATTTTCTGAATGTACACGGAACGAGCAGTGGAAAGAAAGGAAGGGTTGTAGCGGATCTGAGATGCAGTCCTGGGGCTACGTGCAGTGGGATACACCTAGACGAGATTAATCTTACGAGCCCCGCTGGGAGTCCGGCGCAGATTGTGTGCGACAATATTCAGGGTGATATCGGCGTTGAATGCGTCCCAGCGAGCGAGGTTGAAGATTAAGCGTGTAAAATTTTCAAAATGATATCAAACACTTTTGCACTCATGTAGCCCACGAGCTCTTCCTCTTTGCACTTCATTTTCCTAAAAATTGAACCAACCCAAGGGGCGTGAAGCACCGAGATTTGATGCTTTAAAAGTAAGCTCGTCACCCGCGACGCAGCACTTGTAAAACGCGCGAAAAAAAAAAAAAAAAAAAAAAAAAAGATAGAGATTATAAATCAATGAGCTGAATAAAAGTACTCCTCTTATAGAGAGGAAAGGCAAAAACGAAAATGATCGATTCTCTCCCTCGGGGAATCGAACCCCGGTCTCCCGCGCTTGTACCCGAAGGACGATGACAAGCGGAAATCATGACCACTAGACCAAGGAAGATTTATTTGATAGTAGTATTTGTTGCTTTATAAAAATATAAAGTACAAATTATTTTGGTAAGAGGAGCAAGATCAGAGAGTAGGGAGAGCGAGATCGGAGGCGATGGAAAGAGCAGGAAAGCGGGGTGGAGTTAGCGCGGGGTTGAGTGGGATCGGGAATGTGCGGGCGGCTTAACGCGCACATTGTCGGCGACATTTGTAGTACAAGTTCTAGCCAGGGCACTGTTGAGGGGCGGTGCATGCATGTTCTTTGCATGAGTATTTGATGAGCAATGCTATATTCTAGCGAAGAAGACGCCATTGATATACATGGCGAGTAAAACACTTCCAGATATCCTGTTCGACTGACTGCGGACGCGCTAGTATAACGAGGTGTGTTTGTCCGCTCGCTCATCGCTTGACGGCTTAAAGTGCATATCGAGACCTAAGATATTTCATAATGTTGTACCCGTCCAAGTTTACGCAGCAACAGGCACCAAACTGGGGTCATTGCAAGAGTCACGTGGATACGTCGCACAGTGAAGGGAAGCAGCTTCATGTATAATTACTCGTTGATAAGTTGTAGCTCGAGGGTATCCTAGCGGTCGTAAACGCCATGCTATGCAGAAGCAGCCTTCCCATGCAAAATGCAAATTGTGATGATATTTCATCTCGGTCCGTCAATCGTCAATCATTTGCTCTACTTTTTCTTGCCCCGCTTTCCACCACCGCCTCCCGTCGCTGGCTTCAATGCCGCATGCTTGGGGAAATCCTTCAAATGCTGGAACAGTTGGTTTTTCGTCGAAAAGTCCTTATTACAGCTGTTGCACTTGTGCTGAGCACTCTCCTCGGTCTGCTCTGCCTGTTTGGCTGCTTTTTTCGCTCGCTTTTGTGCAGCCTTGCCGAGTTTAGGTCCATCGACGGAGGCGGCAGCTTCTGTCTCAGGAGAAGTTTCTGGGAGAGATGTAGCAGCGGTTGAAAGCTCATCAGTATTGCGGAAGCCAGCGAGACGGGCTTCAATGTCAGAGCGAGAAGCATATTCGTCATCATCGTCGTCGTCGTCGGTCTCTGGAGCGGATGATGTCTGCGCAGTGGATGCAGCTGGTGCGTGTGCTTCTTCTGTCTCAGACTCGCCATCCAAACTAGAACGTTCATGTCCGTCGCCATCTTCAAGCCCAAGCCCGTCGACGCTGTCTGCAAGGTTTTCGATATCGTCGTCGTAACTACCAGCCTCAGCATCGCCCGACGCCTCGTCACCCGACATTGGCTTGACGACCCCGCTGGCTTGCGCTTCACGGTCCAGATTAAACATGGCATTCTCTTTATGCATTTTTCGCTTCACTGCACTGACCGCTTTCTGGTGCTTCTTGCTCTTCTCGTGCGCCTCAAACTGCGCATCACTCTTGAAAGTCTTCTTGCAGACCTCGCATTCATAATGATGCACCTCTTCTTCCTCCTCGTCCTCAACCAACTCTTCGGGTTCCCTCGCTGTAGCCCATGAGGGAATAGCAGCCTCCTGCAACTTCGCCGCCTGGGCTGCCCGCGATCGAGCTGCTTGTGCTTTGGCAGCGTCACGCTGTGCCTTTGCGCGCTGCTCCTCTGTCTGCGTATTGGGGGTGTATCGCGGGTCTCGCCTCCGCACAAAGAGGATCAGCGTTCGAACGGCATCGTTGTATTCTCGGATGCCTGCGTCTCGAAGTCGCTGGTTCTCCTTTTCCATCAACCGGCGGATACGGCGATCGGGTGCCTCGGACATCCTGTAAATATCTTTCCAAGCGAACGATTTCCTCGTGGAAAACCCGCTCCAGACAGCATAAAAGCTCCGCACCACGTCATCGTACGTATCATCCTTGTGACCAAAGAACGGGTAGACTGGAACGTCGACGCCCTCGTAGTTTGCTGCATGCTCCTCTTCCTTAACAAGCTGTTCGAAAAAGTCGCGAAGGAAGCCAAAGAATCCATCTGGCGCGTCTGTGTATTTGGTGCTCCCCCGAAACTTGCCCATCATCCTGGCAATGTCGTCTGCGGTGGTCGACCGCATGTTGTGTTCATAATGCGCCTCTGCTCCACCTTCGCCCCCCCGTAGAATGTCTCCCTCGTGGGCATCGTACCAAGCGCGCTCTTGCGGGTCAGAGAGGACTTCGTAGGCGGACTGTATGTCGGAGAAAAGAGCGGTGGTGCGTTCGACGTCGCCGAAATTGCGGTCTGGGTGGAGCTCGAGAGCCTTCTTGCGGTAGGCCTTTTTTAATCTGTCCCTCGTCAGATGGAAGTAGTTGTGAGTTTGGTGTACATACTCATCCTCGGTGGCGGTCCTCTCGACGCCCAGAAGCTCGTAGTAGCTCGTTTTCACCTCTACAGCGCCTAGCACAGGCTCTTCCCCCGTAGACTGAGCCGCGCCCATTTCGATGCACCCGGGTCACGAAGCAGTTGAGGCACTATCATGCGCGGGCGTATTGCGGCCGGTAGACGTGGGCTTGACAAAAAGTTTGCGTTTATGCGGTGCGTCTAGGGCGAGTGTCGGCCGGAAGTGACTGTTCGGTGGGCGTCTATTGGCTGGAACGCGAGGGCGAAAATTTCCAGCAACTACGACTCACTGCAGAGGGCACCGGGTGACCGGCGCGCTTTTCGACTGACGCAATCTGGTCACGAACGGCCTTGACGTGCTTGATGGCGGCGAGAAAGAGGCGCAAGCATGTTTCTTTTTGTATCGAGGTCCCGCGGTTGCTCCCACCAAACGACACATCCCGCCTCACATCGCCCCCGTTATCGATAAGCCCCGATCCGACACCCCGGCCCAGACGGCATCGATCCTGCAGCTATCCTCACCTGACGCCTTCAGCCATCGAACGCAGCCGTGAGCGTGCCACGGCTCTTCAGCTTGGCACCTTTTCCAGCCGTCGTGGCTCCCTGAGAGCAAGCATCCCCGACCTTTTAACAGAGGCGTGTCCCCCAGAGCCTGTGCCACACACAAAAGACAGTGAGGCTCTTCCCACCGTTCGCCACCCCGGGGAGATCGACGCCGCATCGCAGAGCTTAGCAGTGGAGGCGCAACCAATCTGAGAACCGCCTTACCCCACGTGCGCAAATTTGCACTCCTCACAGGTTACCGACTACCAGCAACCATGAAGTACGGTCAATGGTTCAAGCAGCGCCTAAAGAACGACGGCTTCCCGCCCGACTGGGTCGACTCCGCAATCTCGTATTCGCAATTGAAGAAGTGTATCAACAAACTGACCGCTGAGCTTGCTTCTGTCGGCCTCGACGCGGCGACGCTGAGCAAGCTGCTCAAGCATGTCGAAGAGTACAATACGTCCACGGCTGCCCAAGATGCCGACGACGGCTCGCGCTCATTCGAGTACATCCTGGCTGACAATCACGCCAACGACGCCAGCTCCAAGAAGCCGAGGACACCTTTCCATCCCAAGCTCCTTTTCCATGTCAATGAGTCCACGGGAGAGATTCTCGGCGCCAATCTCGATGACAAGACGCGCAAAAACCTCCAGATGCTCGCCGTAGAGACAGGTCTGACCGAGTTGCGCGTCTTCGAGGAGCCAGACACAGATTCCATCGCATCTTCAGACTCTGCTTCATGCACTAGCAACAAAAAGGCTGGCTATCGGACTGTTGAAGTGCCCTTGACCTCTGATTCCGAGTTTTTCTCCACCTTGGCAACCGAACTGTCAGGACTAGAACAACTGCAGGACAGGGAAGAGAAGCGCATGCACAACGAGATCGAAGGGCTAGGGAGGCAAGTTGCCAGAATGACTGACCCTGATCGCAAATCGAATCGTAGATTACTCGCTGTGTGGAGGGAGATCTTCCAAGTTTACATCGAGAGCGACATCTTCTTCGGTCATACCGAATCAGATCATGCGGCGCACAACGCAGACAAAGCAACAGAGAGATTCCAGAAATTCTGCAACACCATCGCTACTCAAGGTCTGGTGGACAAGATCAAGAAGCCAGAGGGTCTGCGCGCGCTGAACACCTTCATGCACATCAACCGAGAGATCTTGCAGGGTCTCCGGTTTGGGGAGATAAACCATACTGCCATGTTGAAGATTCTGAAGAGTGAGTTTCCCCATACGCCCCTCCCTCACAATAGAGCACGCCACTGACTCTGAGCAGAATTCGACAAGCAGACCGCCCTTGGCGTCAAGTCGTCTTTTCCACAGCGACTCGAATACCCCGAGTTTTCCGAGCACCTCGCCAAAGCCACTTGTGCTGAATTGAATAACCAAATCCTCAGTAGCATTCCACAGCTGGAGGACTACAGCTGCCCCATGTGCATGGAGCTCAAATGGCGACCTGTTCGGCTTCGGTGTGGCCACACCTTTTGCATCCGGTGCTTGATCGTCATGCAAACAGATAAACAACATAATTGCCCGTTATGCCGGGAGAAGACAGTCGTTGATGCATGTTCAGGTAAGACCACATTACGTTCCTTGAAGCTGTCGGGTACCTAGCTAACACGTGACAGACAATCTCGACCTCGAGCTTGCCGATTTCTTGAAGAAATGGTTCCCAGACGAAGTCAAGGCGAAACAGAAATATAACGAGTTAATGGCAGGAGTCGATCAGTATGGAGAGGTCTACAAGGAGCGATGCGTGGTAATGTAGGAGGGAAGTCATTTGGGTGGCATGTCAGGGTCCCTTGTCGGACCTCTGTCTTTTGTTAATTCTTCAAGATACCCAAAGTACAAATAAGAGTTCTTTTTCTTCTAAGCAAACATCGCGCTTCCCCCTAGTTTGTTGGGCGATGTGTTGAGCTAAATGGTCATCATGACGGCATTGCAGTGGGGTACGTCCTCGAAGGGAAGGCACGAACGAACAGGCAAGGCAGGATTGAATTTCGGACTCCATGGTAGGAGCTGGCTCTTACACCAGCTTGGGGACCAGAATGTTCCTGAGATGCAGCAAATTCTCAGCATTGCTTATTTGCCTTGAACTTATCGCAGTCTTCAAGTCCTTGTTCTCCATGTTAAAATTAACAGAAGCGACTAGCCAACCTCAGCTGCGTGCCCACATAACTTCCGGCATTATCATCTACAAGTATATTCTCATGCCGCTAAGTCTTCCGCGGCGCTTCCTCGCACGAGCCTTGGCAGGCTAGTATGCACATGTGATAAGTAGCAACTGCCCATGCTGTAGCTACGCTGCAGCCTAATCAAGCGGCCTGAGCTCTGGCCTGATCAGTGGCCTGATCAGCCAATCAGGAAGGCACTTAGTGTATATAGCTTCCTCCGCAGGCAGATCAATCAATCACTCATACAATACACTTCTGATCTGCCTGATTCTTCATCACTTCTTTGGTGGCGTAGCATGCTTCCCTTCCCACAGCGCCAACGTGGAGACTTTATCGCCCATAAATTTTATAGAAGGTCCCTTATGTAGTTGATAGCTGTAGGCGTCGTGCAAAGCCCAAAGGCTTAGCTTTGCACCGCCACGCTGAGTCGCTCGCATCTCCAGCTCTGCTACCCCGCCATCTTTCTGCCTCGCTCTCTTCAGCCCTTCTCTTCCCACATCGTCAACAAGCCATCTCATCGCCCCGCACGAGATCCTAGTGATGCGCTGTTATGGCCGAAGCTTTGGCCGTTGTCGGCGTTGTCGCCAGCATTGTCCAGCTGGTTGATTTCAGCACCAGAGTCATATCCCGTTTGGACGAGTTCTGCTCCGTCGCGAAAGAGGTTCCCAAGTCATTTCGTCATGTTAAGACTGAGCTGCCATTATTAACAACCACGCTCGAACAATTGAAACATACAATCGATACCACTTCAGTAGCCGATGGCTCCAAGAAGGCCCTTCTGCCTGTCATAGTAGGGTGCACTCAACAAGTCGAGCAGATAGAGGCCATCCTCAAGAAGACCTTACCAGAAACCAATGACAGCTGGGGAAGAAAGGGCAAGAAGGCCGTAGTAAGCTTGCACAACGATGCTAAAGTAGAGAGCATCACGAAGGCTCTACGGAACTATGTTGGGATCCTAACGTTCTACTACGCTGCGGCCTCATCTACTTTACAGCCACTCACAGGTGGATTCCTCTCAAATGATCTTTACCTATTCCATCCTAACTGTCTTCTAGATGCGAAACTATGCAAGATACGTCAGTGGCTATCTGCGCCAGACCCTTCCACAAACTACCAGAAAGCACTTAAATTACGGCAGGCCGACACCGGGATTTGGTTTCTTGAGAGTGACGCATACAATAGATGGAAGATAGCCGCTCTCTCGCCTCTTTGGCTATATGGGATTCCCGGATGCGGCAAGACTATCTTAAGCTCTACCGTTCTGCAGGATGTACTTGAGCATTGTCAGGATGATCCTGGCAAGGCGATTGCGTATTTCTTCTTTGATTTCAACGATGTAAAGAAGCAGGATCCAGAGATAATGGTACGTTCATTGGTGTGCCAATTCTCACAACAGTGTATCAAGATTCCTGCAAGCCTCGATGCCCTATTCTCTTCGAGTGAGAGCGGGCAGCGGCAGCCACCAGTACATGCACTTATGGAGGCATTACGATCGATTATACAAGAGCTCCCGACGGCCTATATTGTGCTCGATGCTTTAGATGAATGCACTCAGCGCGACGAGCTGATGGAAATGCTCATAGCGGTGACGGGATGGCAACTCCCACATTTGCATCTTTTGGTAACAAGCCGAAGAGAGCGAGATATTGAGATGTCTCTAGAAGGTTTTGTGGATGAAAGGAGTAGGGTCTGTCTTCAAAGCACGCTAGTAGACAAAGACATACAACGATATGTCCGACAAAGACTGTCTGACGATAAGCGCTTGCGGAAGTGGGGGAAAGAAGCTGCCATGATAGGGAAGATCGAGACTGCCCTAATAAACGGAGCAAAGGGAATGTGCGTCTGCTTGAAGACAAGAAAGCAGTCTTATATGCTAACCCTGATGCTAGGTTTCGATGGGCAGTTTGCCAACTTGATGCGCTAGGGAAGTGTGTCAATAGAAAAATGCTACAGCAGGCGCTCGCTACGCTACCACCGACGCTAGACCAAACGTACGACCGAATTTTAGCTACTATCGACAATGACCATTCTCAATACGCTCTCCGAATCTTACGATGGCTGGTCTTCTCTGCCAGGCCCCTCTCCGTAGACGAGGTTGCAGAAGTTGTCGCCATAGACGTCAAGCGTGAACCTATATTCGACTGTGACGAAGTCTTAGAAGATTCACTAGAAATATTAAACATTTGCTCTAGCCTTGTCACCATAGCGACGGAAAATGACGATGGGCGGAGAAAACCAAGAGAAGTCGTTGCATTGGCTCATTATTCAGTCAAAGAGTACCTCGTCTCAGAGAGAATTTGGACAGGAGAGGCGGCGATGTATGGCATGCAGGATAACGTTTGTCACGACTTTATGTCAAGTGGCTGCCTTGGCTATCTACTTCAGTTCCAACAATCAGAGCTAGAGCCGGAATTCCTGAAGTCATTCAAGCTCGCACGTTACTCAGCGGAGTTCTGGGTCAGCCATGTTCAGAACACAGAGGATCCGATTAAGGAGACAAACAAAAAGGCGATGCAACTATGCTGCAAGGAGAATCCTGCGTATACCAACTGGATTCGGCTGTGGGATCCCGAAAGGCCTCGGAGACAGCCAGAACTGGAGAAGGACCCTGCAAAGGTACCGGATCCGCTCTACTACGCAGCACTTCTGGATCTCAGAGGAATAGTGAAAGCACTGCTCGAGGCGGGCGCCAACGTCAACGCGCAAGGGGGATACTACGACAGCGCGCTCCAGGCGGCTTCATCTAGAGGCAAAGAGCAGGTGGTCAATATGCTACTCGAGGCAGGCGCTGATGTCAATGTACAGGGTGGATACTACGGTAACGCACTCCAGGCGGCTTCACATAGAGGCAACGAGCAGGTGTTAAAGGCACTGCTCGAGGCGGGCGCCAATGTCAATGCGCAGGACGGACACTACGGTAACGCACTCCAGGCAGCTTCAGACAGAGGCAACGAGCCGGTGGTAAAGGCACTGCTCAAGGCGGGCGCTGAGGTCAACGTGCAGGGTGGACACTTTGGCAACGCACTCCAGGCGGCTTCATTCAGGGGCAACGAGCCGGTGGCAAAGGCACTACTTGAGGCGGGTGCCGACGTTAATGTAAAGGGTGGAGAGTATGGCAACGCACTCCACGCGGCTTCATCTGAAGGCAAGGAGCAGGTGGTAAAGATACTGCTCGAGGCGAACTCCGACGCCAACGTGCAGGGTGGATACTTTGGCAACGCACTCCAGGCGGCTTCATATACAGGCAAGGAACTGGCGGTGAAGGCACTGCTCGAGGCGGGCGCCAATGTCAATGCGCACGGTGGATTCTTTGGTAACGCACTCCAGGCGGCTTCAGACAGAGGCAACGAGCTGGTGGTGAAGGCACTGCTTGAAGCGGGCGCCGAGGTTAATGCGCAGGATGGAAAGTATGGCAATGCACTCCAGGCGGCTTCATATACAGGCAACGAGCAGGTGGTGAAGGCACTGCTCAAGGCGGGTGCTGACGTCAACGCGAAGGGTGGATACTACAGTAACGCACTCTACGCGGCTTCATCTGAAGATAAAGAACAGGTGGTAAAGATGCTACTCGAGGCGGGCGCCGACGTCAATGCGCAGGGTGGATACTACGGGAATGTACTCCAGGCGGCTTCATATAGAGGCAACGAGCAGGTGTTAAAGGCACTACTCGAGGCGGGTGCTGACGTTAATGCGCAGGGTGGATACTACGGGAACGCACTCCAAGCGGCTTCATATACAGGCAACGAGCAGGTGGTGAAGGCACTGCTCAAGGCGGGTCCTGACGTTAACGCGAAGGGTGGATACTACGGAAACGCACTCCATGCGGCTTCATACCGAGACAATAAGCTGGTGGTGAAGGCACTGCTCGAGGCGGGCGTCGACGTCAATGCGCAGGGTGGATACTACGGGAACGCACTCCAGGCGGCTTCATGTACAGGTAACGAGCAGGTGGTGAAGGCACTGCTTGAGGCGGGCGCCGATGTAAATGCGCAGGGTGGGGAGTACGGCTACGCACTCCAGGCGGCTTCATGTAGAGGCAACGAGCAGGTGGTGAAAGCACTACTCGAAGCGGGCGCCGAGGTCAACGCGCAGGGTGGAAAGTATGGCAACGCACTCCAGGCGGCTTCATGTAGTGGCAAGGAGCTGGTTGGGAAGGCGCTGCTCAAGGCGGGCGCCGAGGTTAATGCGCAGGGTGGACAGTATGGCAACGCACTCTACGCGGCCTCATATGAAGGCAGAGAGCAGATGGTAAAGATGCTACTCGAGGCGGGCGTCGACGTCAATGCGCAGGGTGGATACTACGGGAACGCACTCCAGGCGGCTTCATGTAGAGGCAAAGAGCAGGTGGTGAAGGCACTACTTAAGGCTGGTGCCGATGTCAATGCGCGGGGTGGATTCTTTGACAATGCACTCCAAGCGGCTTCATGCAGAGATAATGAGCAGACGGTGAAGGTACTGCTTGAGGCGGGTGCCGACGCCAACGCGCAAGGTGGATACTACGGCAACGCACTATACGTGGCTTCAAACGTAGGCAACGAGCGGATGGTGAGGGCACTACTCAAGGCGGGTGCTGACGTCAACGCGAAGGGTGGACACTACGGCAACGCACTCCAGGCGGCTTCAAGTAGAGGCAAAGAGCAGGTGGTAAAGACACTGCTCGAGGCGGGCGCCGAGATTAATGCGCAGGGTGGACAGTATGGCAACGCACTCTACGCGGCTTCATCTGAAGGCAAGGAGCAGGTGGTGAGGGTACTACTCGAGGCAGGCGCCGACGTCAACGCGCAGGGTGGATACTACGGCAACGCACTCTGCGCAGCTATTCTTGCTTGTTATGCACCAGTCGTTCGACTGCTCCTTAATCGAGGTGCTAATACCGCGGTTAGAGACACACATGGATGGACGGCTTCGATGACCGCGTTACAAAGCGGCCATCGTGATATAATCGACATGTTTGGAAGCCAATGGTGCGATCGACAACCTAGTTGGGATCATTGTTTGGTGCCCAGTCTGCTCACTGTCTCGGGAAACTCTAGTGTGAAAATTACAGGCAACGGTACAATTGCGATCAGTGGTACGTCCAAGTCTTTTTATCCTATATATCGTCTATTTACAATAGCTTTAGATCAGCTCAATGCAGAAGAGCTTGGGTCCCGAATACAGATAAGAGCAGACCATCCATTTCCAATAAGTCAGCGAATCAGATACTTTGAGGTCACTGTCCATAGCGTGGGCCACAACAGGTACAAAATTCCCTTTAAATATTCATTATTTACCAGTCCAATAATTCTAATTAAGCCTAGTATATTCGGAGTCGGATTTTGTCATGAGAATTCACCCCACACAGGAATGCCTGGATGGAAAAAGGGTTCGTGGGCATATCATGGCGACGACGGCCAGTTGTACAGGGAGCGAGGACAAGGAATACAGTACGGCGGCACCTATGGGGCAGGTGATGTTATCGGCTGTGGGTCTGACATTGACAAAGATGAACTCTTCTTTACTAAGAATGGGACGCGAATAGGTAAGGTTCCTCAGTCGCTCTGAACACTTTAGCCTAACTTGATTATCCAAGGATCCGCAGGAAAATCCCCCAGTGGAAGGATATTTGCAGTGGTTGGTGTAGGCTGCGAAGGTTTTCATTTCTCGATCAACTTTGGCCCTGATGGGTTCAGGTACGCTTTATGATTTTACATAGCTTGTTGTCTCACAGAAGGGTCATCTAGCTCAAGATAAGTTCTTGCGTTGCAGAAAATATTAGGGGTGCTTTGACTCCAAACGAATTCAGCTCGGTGCATTCTCGAGGCCAGCACGAAATCGCTCGGTTGAACAATTCATGAAGGCTTGGTCACGCCTGTAGGCAGATCGAAACCCTCAATTTCACTCTCTGCATGTTATGTGCGAGGTTTTGGAGGAAATTAGCGCCTATAACTAGTGTGTAGCGGATTTGATTGCGTTCGCAAGCAGTAACACAGCTACAAGATTAAGCGCATGCTGACGTATACTTACATGTACATATACCGGTAAGCTGTTCTCGTTATAAAACCACGCTTGCGAGTCATTAAAAAGATCAAGTTAAATAACCCGGCATAGGGAATCTTGGACGCTAGAGGCACTTTATAGTACTCTTCCACTTGAGCAGTCGGCTCATCCTAACAAGCAGCTTGTCTAGTGCTAGTCACTAAGTGTAAAGACCCCTGAAGTAAGACAACTTCGAAGTAAACAGTCACAATAGAAGAGTAATTGAACTATTTATATAGAACGCTGACGGATGCGCTTACATGACTGTCCTGAGAACTCAAGGTAGCAAAGTTGCCACTACACGCTAAATGGATGGCCGACCCGCACCCGCCTGGACCTTGTGCTGGAGGCGATATGTTTTTCCGTTCTTGGAGGATCGACTGACAAACGCCATGCGCTGTGGCCATGCTGTTTCTAAAACTGCTCCCAATCTTCGGACAGATCAATTATCTTCCGTGCGCTTGTCGTATATCATACAATATAATACTCGCGAGTGCATGAGCTAAGTTAGTCTGGGGTCATCTCGCACTAGTCAAGATCGGTGATTTGCTTCTGCTAGAGGTATCGATCGCCACTGAGATCTTGCATGAATTTGCCCGCGACAGCACGCTAAAGGCCGGCGATGATTTCGGAGCAATAGAACAATGTTTGGAGCCTTATATAGAGACCTTCTATGGAATTTAAGACGATATAATCTTTACGTTGGTGCTGTAGGAAGGGACGTTATGCTACGCCATGAAAGAAGACGCTGTACAAACTAGGCTCGGAGACGACAACTCGCATGTAATTTTGGCGAAGAATGGATTGTGGAGATTCGGGATTGGCTATAGCGCCCTATTTTAATAGAACCACGATTGCACGGGCTGTACGCACGATGTTTGAGCTCGCTGCTGAAGTCAAAGTACCCCTCATTTGGCTCGCCGCACAGGGTGGCTCGCGTCGCAGGCATGCACGTTATCACGCCGGACTTTGGGAATTCGACCTCGTGGGGGAACTTATGTGGCGTACCGAGAGCCAAAGAATCTCGAGGCCTTCGCTCAAACGAGCGCCTTCCTGGTCATGGGCAGCGGTGGATGGAGTCATCAGCCATAATTGGTGTTCGAAGCGCAGCGGGCCGCAGACTGCCTGCCCTGAAGATCATCAAATGCCGATCGTATCCGACTTTTGACCACGCGCCTTACGGCGAGGTCAATCCTCAACTTTGCGAGCTTCAAGTCTCAGCCCCAATGGCTCGGGTCGTATGGGCATCTGATAGGAAAACAGTATCTTTGTTTAATGCGCAAGCCATCAAATTTGTTACAAACCGAACCGTAGGTCAGACCTGCGCGGATGCCGAAGAAGATATTCCTGTCGAAAACGATGGTACCATGCTCGTCTGGGCTTTGGTCATTTATGAAGAGATGCAAAACGGTCCTGTCTACCCAGAATACTGGTTTCTCCAGGGTCTTCTCTTAGTCCAGGGGAATGCAGAAGAACAACAATCTGTAAACGTTTACAGAAGAGTGGGCGTTTTCAGATTGGATAATTGTGGTAGCAGCATTTGGCAAACAAGTGCCGTCTCCATTATCTGATTACTGTTTGGTAAAGGGCATCGCGACGTACAGCATCGCACCATTAGTGCCGGGCTGGGTTCCACTGGCTTTGCCTGTGGGCTACGCGCTTGGTCTTCCGCCTCCTCAAAACGAACACATACGTAATGATCGTCAGCACAGCCAGAACAATCTGTCCGAGGCCAGCGTACCAAGAAGCCGACTGCCGAATATTAGCAAGAGCTCTTCTCGACCATCCGATCCACTCACCTGAACATTGCAAAACTTGTCGAAATCCACCTCTTTTGAAAACTCTTTCTGGATAGCCCGCGCCGCAGGACTACACGTCCAACCCCAGAGATCCGTCGTCTTCTTTTCCTTCCGATACAGAGCGGCGGCCACGCTCCACACAACCAGATTGCCAACCAGCGTGATCCAACTGAACGTTGTAGCGACAGTAGCTGCCTTGTTTGCCTTCTCAACGCCGCCACACCAGTAACTAATCAGAATGGCGAAGTTGAGGATAACAGCAAGGGCTGCCACAGCGAAGTACATGTATGTTGGCCACGTCTTGGAGTCCTTTGCCCACGCCGTGCGGGAGACAGTTTGGCCGTCTGGCCGGGTAACGTCGTTGAAGACGTCTTTGGTGGTCAAGAATTTGTGCAGGGTTAGGGTAATTGGAACGAAGACGGCGATCGAGACTAAGCAGGCGAACGTGCGAGACACGAAGCGCAGCCGTCGTATCCTGGCTTTGAGAGCCTGTTCATGTCAGAAGGTGCTCTAACTTTAGGCCACATCTTGGAAAGGACCATACCTTGTCTTGTTTCTGGATCGCCTTGATATGGTCGATGTCGTCGAGTTGCTGGATATGGGGATTTTCCATGTTGGTGACTAGATGGAGGGGCTTGAGTGGCGACGAGTTTCCAGAATGCTTCGAAGACGAGCCCGCGGGAGGCGAGGGCAGGAAGGGTTCGTGTTGCTGGTGATCCGTCGAAAGAGCATGAGGTTGCTCGTGGTAGTAGGAAGCCGCCGCCATTGCTCTTTAAGTTCCGTCCCTCCTATGACCAGGTCCGGTTTCAACACAACACCTTACAGTTACTTTTCTCGTCGATCACACGCTTAAATCTAGGAGACGACGGCAATGCGACACAACACAAATACTCGCAAAAGATCAACAGTAGGGCGGAGAGAAACGCAATGCGACCGAGCCCACACATAGCGTCATCCGCCGTTTCTTATAACAAGCCCGCATCAAAGAATGTCTGAGCCAACGTTGATCCTCTCGGCGGACCCTCGTCCCCCCATGGCCCCCCTGCGCCACTGCGATTACTTTCCCCGACTCGCAAATTCCCGAATGCGACTCTCAGACTCGCTCACGGGCAGAAGCCCAGCCGCATTCCCACCAACACGATAAAATAAACTCTCGCTGACATATGGGAAGGAATTACCTCTCGTGGGAAAGTATAACGCCAGCACGACGACGCCGCCCCTCCTCGCCAAATTGCCCGCCCTCGAAGCGGCATGGCCGTGTGGCTGGTGCATCGCCATCAGCGCCCCTATTGGCCGCCGGGGTGTTCAGCTTGGCTTACACAATGCGCGACCTATTTTTGTCGTGCGCCCGAGCTCCGCTCCCGAGTTGCAAAGCACAGCGCAATTTTTGGGCGTGATTTACGGGCGATTAGTTTGTGGTTTGCTGATGGGAGCAGCTGTGCTGTTGAGCTCATGGACATGGGGGTGTGTGGTCGGCGGCGATATGCAGGTACCTTTTCGGTGTTCGGACGGTTGAAACGGCATGGCAGCCGGTTGAGGCGAGAGACCGGTTTCACGGGACTTGGAGGGGGGAGATCGGCAGGGGGGTGGGATATGGAGGGGGAGGGTATCCTGCGCGGGCGTGCGACGTCACTGTGAAGTTGAGAAGAATGCTCGAGGAAATGGAGAAATGCAAGCAATCTGAGGTTGAGCGGCCAAGGATGAAGCCTGGTCGGATCGTGGGATCCGTGGTCTCTCCAGTGCTTATGGCGTTGATTCAGCTTTCGCTAGATTGGTGGATAGCGCTGTTGGCCTCGCCTTGGACGCGTCGGCGACCAAGAATCGCCAACCAGGCTCACACTTTAGATTCTCAGCAAATTTTGAATGCGGAACCTCCGTTTCGAAGATCACGTTATGCTGCTGGCGGTGAAACAAAATCTGGAACCGGATGCTCAAGAGTCTGGCCGATGCACAGTAAAGTTGCTAGATTGGGCGATAATAGAAGCTGAACTACTCGTAGATATAGCAATGCGGCGACACGTCAGCCCCTTTCTAGAATCAACGTCCATGTTCGACATGCTTTTGCAGCATACAGGCTGGCTTTCAAGACATTTTTAAAAAAGTTTTCAAGATATTTACATCTCATCGGATGTGAATCCCTGGTGAAGAAGCATGGCTCCCCCCCCCCCCCCCCCCCCCCCATCCCCGACACAAATAAACGCCTTCATAGAATGCCTTCGCTGAGGGGAGCTGCGAAAGCCTGACTGTAGCATACCATGGCAAGATAGACAAAATCAACACGACACACACGCTTACTATAAGCACACCAACCCACCCCCATTCACCCTCACGCCCCAATCTTTCAACATCAAGCACGTATTCATTCCATTAATCGCTCAAATCAATTCAATTCCATTACTTCATCTCCCTCTCCCCTCAAATATCCACCCACTTCGCCCCATCCCAAAACCACCTCCCACACATCGTGCACGTGTGCGTATTAGGGTGAAGACAGTTCAGACACGTCTTGACTTCCATGCTCATCTGCTGTCGGCACCGGCAGCAGATGCGGTACTGTTTTGTCGGGCTGGATGGCATGGCGAGTTTGATGGGTTGTGCGCCGGGCATGGTTGATGGTGGTTAGTTAGATTTCAAGGGTTGTGGTATTTGAAGGCTGGGGTTGTGAGTGCTGTTTAAGGCTTGGGACTTGGAAGAGGTTTATGGTTGTTTATGAAGATGGAGGAGGGTGAGAGTTTGAGGGTTTATATAGGGGTATTGAGTGAATGACAGGGAAGGTGAAGATGGTTTGAAAGCGAAGGGTTAGGTTGGCTTTTCTTTGAAGCTGAAAGATATCGAGTGGTGGGTTGACACTTGTTGAAAACGTTGGCGATGAATAGCGGTACTTATTCAAGCTCCGACGTATAAAATGAAGGACACAATACTTGTAGTCGGAGTAGGGGAGTAGAGCATGCGTGGTTCTACTAGGCGTGCCATTCTTTTGCGATAGTATTAATCGCCTCGGCTTGTGAATGAGTTTTCGAGTTACTTCGGAGCGAAACACGTAATTTCTCGTTGTTGGGAGTTTGCAGCGATGCGCTCGCAGGCCTATCATGTTGGGACAAGCGATTGCCGTTGATTTCGATCCTACGGAAGCTTAATGGCCTGAAGATCATTCACGATATCGGGCTGAGAGAAAGCAAGAGCGAGACTGTAGATTCCAAAAGAAAGTTGAGCATCTTGTGAACGGAGCCGTGGAAATGCCGCGCTGGTCCGTTGACATCTATCGTAGTACAGCGCGCTCCCTAACTGACAACTGTCAAACACTGGTCTGCTTCCTCGAATGACCAGAGAGTGGGCGAATTGCGAAAATCCTTCACAATCAAATAAATCGTTAGCTTATGAGCGCGGAGGGTGTGAGATTGCTCGAGAATCATTGACGTCATCGCTAATCCCTCAAGATTCTAGGAGGCTCGATCATTAGGAACTCTTCAATTCATCGCTCCGAAGCTAAATAGCAATGTATGAGAGAAGGCACGATTGTGGAAAGCTATGCTGTCACGTTAGAGATTGAAGCGAATGCGAGATCGACAGTCTGAATTCACCGCTATGTCCTATTACGGTTAGTACCACTAGACCCAGAAGCGCGCCGTTCCCTTGGTACATGATATCATCACATCTCTCATGCTCATGTCACATACTTATATCGTACTAAGAGCCAGGTTCGTAGGCCAGGATTTCGTTATCATTTGTAGCTGAATTACCGTAGTCGCCTTCTTCCAATTGCACGTTGAATCACCCTGTTCAAGAAAATGCCGAATTCGCTGCTAGCCTTGCATAGCCTGAACATCTTCATTGCAAGCATCTGCATCGCAGAGCTAGGTCTCGTTGCAAACAGCGTGGCTCAATCACACAGCATCCAAGCTTCCCCCGAACAAAATGTGCGCGGTACTGCTATGGGAATGCTGTTCTGGCCTGGCGTGGGGGGTGTGGTCGATGCAATCCTTTTTGCCAGTCTCATTACTCTGATACAGAGGCAAAGCAAGGTCAGTATCGATTCTCACGAGATTCGTTGCTGACGTGGAGAAGATGAAGAGGGTCAGGCGCTGGCTGAACGGCGCTGTTCTTTTCGTGGCAATCTTCATCTTGCTCAGACCCCTCATCGTTCTGATATATGAGTCTGTTGAATACAGTAATGCCGTAAAAGGAGGGCCGACCATCGGTGACGGATATATGACAACAGAAACTTGGGCTTGCCATGTGAGCTCTGATGCGGGTGCGTACAAGACTTGTCATCAACTTCGAGCTGCCCGGTATCTCCTTATACCAATCTCGATATTCAGTGCGACACTTCTCAGTCTTGTCACTTGGATCGGTTTCGGAACCAAGAGAAATGAAGAACTGGCGAAGTCTCAAGGGAGCGGTCATTTAGCAATACCCTGACCATTGACCTACCAATGTATGGCCCTTCCGTATTGATGTCGCAGCACGACGAGATCCGGTTAGATTTTGTCACTATAATTCTCAGTAGAAACCTCAAGATAATATGAACTTTTAAGATGTTCATTATATTCGAACCCGAGTACTACGGTTACACACTTATCGTACACATACATTCTAAACTCCTGTTGTCCCTCCACAGGATTGGTCTCTACGTGGATCATAATATGGACAATACCAAACTGAGTGAAATTTTTCGCAGTACTGGCAAACCCCTCCTGATCCTGTAACTCCTGGAATATTTGCACCCCCGAACATAAACGAATGACCTTTCGTATAGACACCTTTTTGAACACCGCAGTCAATACAAATACGCCCCTGCTTGTTATCATTCGCACTGCGCTTTGCACGAATGCCCTTCATCATCGCGTTGCTGAAATGTTTAGCTGAGCGTATCCGAAGGCACCCTGCGCAAGCGAAGAAATCTTTGCCGGCTGTCGCTTGTCTTTGGCCGTGCGGTCGTTGTGCGGCTCGGTCATATCGTGGCCATGTTTCTATATTGAAGAGGTCTGATATATCATAGTTTGAGCTCAGGTTCGGGTCGTGTGTCTTGGTGTATAGGGCACGACAGGTGAATCGAAGTGCCATGCGAGATGCATACGGAAGTAGAGACTGAACTTCTAACACCAGCTCGGTAGGCATTGTTGATAAGGTCGTGGTCATCTTGGCTGATTGGAAGCAATTGTGCGCCTGGGATGTAGGTTTGATGTTCTCGAAGGAGGGAGATCCTCCTCATGGTCTCCTCTCTTTATGTGTGTTGGGGGATGTGAACGCAGAAGCCGCAGATGGGTGTGGACTGAACAGCTGTTGGGCGACGGATTTTCAAATGTAGGCTAGCTTCCATTCCGATACCATCGGTTTTGGAGGAATGCCGACACATGAACGTGATTGTTAAAGATAGGGCCAATTATCATGAAACAAATGGTAACGCACCGTTTCACTGCTACATGTGAATCAAATTGTCACATGTAGTTGTCACATGTACTTATTATATTTTCCGGTATACTAATTCTAAGCCCACATGATCCAGATCCCCACAATCTCAACAAATCAACCTTGATCAGCTTGATCGAGTCGACGTACAGCGACTGTGAGATTGATAAGATTGATCAGAGTTTTTGCTAGGCGAGATAAGTCTAATGGACACTGTCAAGGCATCTCTAAGAAAGGGGAACTGATTCTACTCCTGGCATTCTAACTTTCTAGACCAGCTCTCTTCTATTTTCGCTGCAATACATCTTTTGCTGGCACTGAAATTGGAGGGATCGCTCGGATTTTGCTAAATCCATCTTTGCGTGGTCGACACCACCGCATGTCCAGAATGAGTATTCGCTCAACATGGAGCAGTATTCCACAAGATGATAAAGGAAGAGACTTCGATTGTGTAGAAGCTCTCAATATACTCCGTCGCGAATATAGCCGCGTATCGAACGATGTCCCAAATTATCCAAGGAATCCGAATCCCGTTCGCTGAAAGGCCATCGCGTCATCGACGTCTCCTAAGAAATGGCTCCTCTTTCATTCCAACGGCTTCAGGAAAAGCGCAGTCTCAAAAGAAGAGATCGAGAGGAAAGCCCATTTATTCCAAAACTACCTGCCGATATTCGACCCCAGGTCTATTCGCTCACCCTTCCCCAGGCCAAAAACATCTGCCCTTAAGCGACCAACGCCTCCAGCAATATGTCTGCCACTTGCTTCGGCTTGCTCAGAAACGGCACATGCCCCGCATCAATTTCCTTCACCACAAACTGCGCTCCCTCCTGCTCGATATACGTCGTCGAAAGCGCCTCCGGGACACTCAAATCCTGCAGACACACCACATACGTACACCGAAAATCCCCTGTATACGGCACATACTTGGCCGTCGCATTCAGGGCCTCAAAGCTCGAGAACGACAATTGCTCTGTCCACCACTTCGCTTCCGTGTCCGGCAGATCGTTGTAAAACACCTTTTCGGGTGGATTCGCAGGGTCGCCGTCCGAGAACACTTTCGGCAGAGCGAAGCGGAAAAACGCTGGCGCCACGGACCGAACATCGGGTTTGGTCTCTGGGTGCGTGACATCGGTGATGAGGGGGATGTAGCCGGCCAGGAAGACGAGGCCGAGGATGCGCCCGCTATTGGGGGTGGGGGAGGTGGCCCATTGCTTGTCGAAGACGGCTTCGCCTATGACGGTGGCGCCGTAGCTGTGGCCAACTAGGAGAACATCTGGTACGATTAGTTGGACACACTTGTATAGATTGGCTCGACGTACCATTGCCTGAGGACAGGTGCTTGTCCATAGCAGTGCGGACGGCTGCGATATCGTCGGCTCTCGTCTTGAGGTGGCCGACGGAGGGCAAGCCAACCACCTCGACGTTCGCGAGGCTCTGATTCTTGAGTTCGATTTGGAGCTTTGAGAAAGTGATAGGTTCATGGAAAGCACCTGGTACGAGGATGATGGAGGGTTGAGCGCTGACCCCGAGAAGAGCCGGCACCAAAGCTATTAGCAGTACAACAATGTTTGAAAAAAGCTTTGCCATGGTCGAAAAATGTGAATACACTCTAGACAAACGTGTTAAGTTGTAGCCAAGCTCAAGCGGTGAGTAGAAACAACTTCGAACAAAAGCGTTTGCTATTTCTCCATCCGCGGCATCTTAAGGAAAGCGCCGCCCGGGGCGTAAAGAAGGCATCAGCGACACGGCCCCCTCTAATCCTTTCGGACTTTTCTCTGTATTGATAACAATGCCGTACGATAGAAATAGCCTCCAAATGCGAAGTGCGAATTCCGGTGAGCGAAAAGTTGCCTCTTCGAGGCCGCCCACCACTGGTAGCACATACGCAATCTCAAGCCCAATAGATCATCATATGCAATTGTGAGATATGTGATGTAGACCGGTGTTGAGATGACTATGCTTACTGGGCTGATCTGTGGACTGGAGAAGTGGACTAAGGAGGGGTGAAGTGTACGTGCGGGTGTGAAGCCGTGTTGAGAGGGGGTGAGTAGGGGGAGGGAATATGGCTTCAGCAGCTGGTACCCAATGGGTTTAGATCTTCGTGATATGCAGCAGTCATGACATTAGAGCGACACTGTCTTCTCGTACAGAAGGAGCCACGGAGCCCAACTTGCGCAACTCTAGGGCTGTTGCCCCATACAAGCGACACCAACCGAAAGTGAAGAGATGCAAAGCACCGATGAAAATAAAAGACACCAGCAGAGAAGATTTGCTGGTGTTAAGAAGTACATAAATACAGTATGAGAAGACAAAGTTTCACGCACTGATTATAAGGGAACAAAAGTATTCAAGATTTCACAAACCCATGCGGCGGATCATCTCCTTGGAGTCCTCTTCCGGAAGTTCATTTCCATGAATAGTGATGCGGCCCTCCTCTACCTGGACTAGATCGGGTTTGACCAAGTCGTCGTGAAGATATTTGAGAAAATCCATCAAGGTAGCCTCGAAGGAAAGGTATGGGAATCGCTCCGAAGTATCTGCAATCGATTGAAGGTAAGTGCCTGATGTATTGGCTTTGGGAAGTAACTGGAAACTATGAGCGTGATAACGATTTTCAAAGGAAGACTGCTTACCTCGTCGATGTACTGGCGCTTTATCCTTGCCCAGCCTTGCACCTGTTCATGCGGGTTGTGCTCAGCGCAAAACAAGGTGCGCATGGCAGTGATATCGGAGCCTTCGTCCTCGTTAGGGTTCGTTCCAGGGCATCCAAAAGCAAATATGGAATTGAAATGCTCCTCTCCAAATGCACCGTTGCGTAGATATTCTTCAATCACTGCTTGCATCATGAATTGACCGGCCAGATCAAACCACTCCGTAAGCGGAAGAAAGTCGCCCATGGCGACCCTTGAGGCAGTCAATTCGACAAAAAGGGGTAATAGGCAATATAATGAAGGTGTGCCCTCAATATCGGTGACACATCTGCGTTTCTCCAAAGGAATGTCCAAGGCCGAGGCGAGGTTGTTGCGGTTTTCGGCAAGGGCACCATCCGAGAGCGGGAATTCACTGAAAGTGTCAAAGGACTGGCGCAGAGCTGGGCTATGGGATGTGTGCTGTTGCCAAAACCATGCGCGGTTTCGGTTCTGCTCCCGTATCTCGTTCAGGGATTCCTTGCTAGTCCAGGTGTTGTCATGGTTGAATCGGTGAGTGAAGAGAAGTAAAAATTGCAGTAACTTTGAGCGAAATGAAGGCTGTTCGGTGAGCCTGCGTCCCGTGTGCTTGTGCTTGACGACCGTTCTCCATTCTGGGCGATTGGGTCAGCCTTGGTGTTTGAGATTGAGTCCGCTAGTCATGTGCAAACCACTCTGTCAAGGGCCAAGAGCATACCAGAGGTCATGGTTACCAAAGCATCAGGAACACCATCTGATTGGTGAGGATTTGAGCTTGCTCTCCACTGGAAGACGAGGTCGGTTGCTCGGAAAGCTAGAAAGTCGAGGATGGTGAGGTCGACATCGAACTGGTCCTCGTCGTCGGTCTCCATCTGCCGGGTCAATGTCAAGAGTCCTTCAAGTGGCTCTCCTTGCGGACCGCGCCGTCGCTTTATGGAGCGGGTGACGTTCTCCTCGTAGTCTCTCATTTCCGTGTCCTCGTCGTGGTCCATTGGGAAAGACTGCCTGTGAATAGGGAGCGGAGAATAGAAGACTCTTAAAGAAGGGGAGCGGCGTCCAAGAAGCGAAAGACCAAAAGAAATGACGCGAGGGCTGAAGGGTCCGCGTGGCTGTCACTTATAGGCAAGAGAGAGCAATGTCATGACCAGCGCCAGTGCCGACGAACCGCAACAGTGAGCAGCTGCGATGGCGCCGCCTCAGATGTGCATATCATGCACTCGACGAACTATAGCAGAGCAAGCTCAAAGGTGTAAGCGCAGCCGAAGCCTAGGCACCCCTGATGAAGTAGATCAAACTGGAAGGGTTGGAGACCAAGCTGTGCATTGTCGAGGGGTCCCCACTCGGCGCAGGTGGCTCTCGCGGTCTAAAACGCAGAAGGAAACCGCAGATGGGCCGGAGAGGGGTGTGGAATCAGTCGGAGGCTGCAATTGACACGCGGACGTGTCGACAGCGTCGAGTGTAGAGTGTTTCTCTGTCGCAGTCAGGCGTGGTTCATTCATTCACTGGGGAGGCAGCCGGCACCCGGCCGCGCCTTCCACGCCTTGGCCCTAGCGGGGCGGGTCGCTTCCCACTGCACGGGCCAGGCAGCGACGACAGCGCGGCGGCGGCGTTCACGCGCTGCGTTCCCCACCACAAGACTGCTCACCACAATGCGACAGCCCTCAACCCCACCTGCCTCGACCGTGAGAAGATGCCCCGTCTATGCACTCGGCCAATGAACCAGAATGCTGTCCAGGAAGCCTGCCCTCGCCCTCTGGTCGTGTAGCACCCTCCCACCGCATTGCTCGTCCGTGTCGTGTGCGTCATCATCATTGCATGCCCGACACACACGACGCTACGCCCAGCATGCTGCCCGCGACGATGTAGACAGCAGCTGGCCTGAGGCAATCCCTCCCCACAGTATCCCTACGCCTTACCAGATCCTGTCCCTCCAGCGCGACGACGTGTACTCGAAACACCGATTCTACTCGCTCGTCAAACTGTACCACCCCGACCACTGCCACCCCTCGTCGCCCGTTGCGCAATTGCCGCCGGCCGTCCGCCTCGAGCGCTATCGGCTTCTCATCACTGCCCACGCTATCCTGTCTGACGACGCAAAGCGGAAAGCATACGATTTGTGGGGCCATGGCTGGGTCGGCTACCACCGTCCAACCTCCTCCCCTTCTCGTTCTCGATATGGACCGACGCCAGCGCCGCGGCATTGGCAGCCAGGGAATGATCCCATGTACAATGCCACATGGGAAGACTGGGAGAGATGGTACCAACGCGAGTATGGCAGACCTCGGGACGAGGATGTGCGCGCCATGTACGCGGCCAATTTTGGCTTCATGTCTGTCATGTTTGCATTGGTGTCGATAGGAGCCATCATGCAAGGCAGTCGTGCGGGCATCATGACATCTTCGGTTATGGAACGAAGGGACCAGGTCCACAAGGAGGCCAGCATGGAGCTGAGGCGCGCGCAACGCGCGAGCATGAGCGGCGGCGATCGCAACGAACGAATAAAGACGTTCATGGCACACAGAGAAGTATCCCGCGCGGGAGACGATGCATATCAGCGACTTCTGCCTCCCTCAGATAGCTGCATACCTGACACGGTACGGAAACAAGAATGAACTGGAGTTGAGGCCTTAGTACCATTCACATATTGCGATGCGGTCAGGGACGTGTTATCGCACGTGGTCTTTGTACATTATCGTCCGGGTATGAATATATAGCGACGCTTGGACACGGAGCCACGACGACGACCCTACTCAAGCAGTAAGGTCAATACCTGATTTCTAGTCACAAGCATTTGAAATGACCCATGCTTTTTAACGGGCGGCTCGGCTTGCGCGATATTTGCGATATTTGCCCCTTGTCAAGTGCCGACGGAAGATCTCCAAGGCAGCTGCTTGCCCTCCCAAGGTTCGCATGAGGCGACCTGGAAGCTTTTCAAACGCCAGGTACCTGAGGGTTGCAGCTTCCAGAACAGACGGTCTGCAGGTACACACGGTACATCACATCGCACGTGCATGCTGCATTATCCGAGCAGCTATTATTCAAATTCTCAAGATCGATTTGGAGCCTCATCTGCTGCTATATATAACGAGATTGCCTTGCGGCAACCCTGTTGAATGCCAGACGTGTGTGAGGGTTTCTTAGCATCTACTCCATGGAGAGATTTTCCTAGGGCATGAAAGGACAATATGGTACTAAACGTAAACCTAGGACAGCCGCGGACGATAGAGATCTTCGTTGAAGTCCAATCACGGCACATGCGAGCGGGTGAGGCTTTCGAGGTTGCTGCTTTCTCTCTCTCAGAACGCAAATTCTGTTTCTGACAATTAGGAGAGTAGTAGCATCACTAACAAAGCATTTGAATAGAGATTCCAAACTCGCAAATGTCCGTATCGTCCAAACCAAATGGTCGTGCTGTCCTGTCCGACCCCTGCCAACGCCTAGCGCGCTCGCCGTGCCACCTCCCACCTCCACAATCCACGATAATGCAGAAGCGTCCTCACTCAAGTGCTGCCTCAGGAATTCACTCAGCAAGAAGAAAAACCCCGCTCGTGCCTAATGTTTCACGGTCGCACAAAAAGAGAAACCGATTACAATTAGTGACACAGGTGTGACCAGTTCGTGCGGTTCTCCCCGTGTCCCTCCCCCTCCCCCTCCTTCCAAGGTAAACCCCGACATGGGCCCAACGACCCTAGTCCCAAACCCCAAACCATATATCAAACAAATTATACCCACACACTCCTACATACGCCTCGCCAGCCCCAAAACAAACTCGCAACCCCCGAACCACGCAAGGTTGCGCAAACACGGCAGCCCAAGCCAAGGTCGCACACCTCCACCACGACCAACGCCGCGCAGGGCCGTCCGGGTGCAGCTGCATCTCCCACACGACGGCATTGCGCATCACACAACCACTCACTCGGGGAAGCCCGCCTTTACGTTTTCGAACTGCGAGTGCGGGTACGAGAGCCAATTGGGCCTCTTTTGAATTTTCCCGCCATCGGAGCCTCCGAGTTCTCTGACGACCTGGGTTCCAGCGTAAGCTCATGGGTGCTTCGGTGCGGGTTTGACTGCGTTGTACAAAGGGACGCGCACGCCCTACCTACAGTACGCACGCGCTGGATGTCGGGACAGGTGGAGGGAGGGGGAGACTTACGTTGGTGATGATGCTGCCCGAGTCGTCTTCCCGGTCGCCGCTCAGTTCCCACCACATGGCGCCGCCGAGATTGCGCTGCTTGATCCACGCGGCTTTGCGCTTGGCCATGTCGACGGTGTCGTAGGAGATCAGCGTCCGCGTCGCGTTGTCGTAGGAGTAGCTTGCGCCGGTCTCGTGGTCGTAGTGCTCGGTTGCGCCGGGGCGCGGCAGAGCCTTGAAGTCCCAGATGCCGTTCTCGAAGGAGCCTTCGCCGATGCCGGAGAAGGGCTCGCCGATGCCTGTGGTGTTTGTAAAGGCGCGGCCGTAGAGGGGCATGCCGAGGACGACCTTGTCGCAGGGTACGCCGTTGTTTTCGTAGTCGCGGATTACGGAGTCGATGTTGAAGGGAGTGCAGGACGGGCAGTGCTTCGAGTGGAAGAGATTGGCTTGATGGCCTGTGTTGCGGTCCCAGCTTCCTGCAAAATCATAGCCCATGAGGTTGATGAAGTCGACGGTAGATGCAATCTTGGCTAGCGGCAGGTTTTTGTAGTTTTGCTCTCCGGCTGGGGCAGCAATGGAGAGATCAAAGTGAGGACGAGCGCTGCCTGACGTGATGGTGTTTGCATACGCATCCATAGCATGGCGAATCTCGGCGAGCAGCAGGAACAACTGTTCCCCCTGTTCAGGGTTCTGAGGGTACTCCCAGTCAATATCAATTCCGTCAAAGCCGTAGTCTTTGATCATCTGGACGCAGCTATTGGCAAAGTTTGTGCGACCTGCCGGTGTAGATGCAGGCCCGTCGAAGTGTTTCTGTTCGTGGGCATAGGTCCAGCCACCAATGGAGAGCAGCAGCTTCAAGTTGCGGTGCTTCTTCTTGAGCAAGTTGATTTGTTTTAGGTTGCCATACAGATTGTTTCCTTGATCATTCCAGGAGTCTCCGGGATAGTGCTTGTCTTTGTCAGACCACACATCTGTCAGGATACTGTTCTCGGCATCAGTAAAGAGCAAACGCTTATATAAATGCTCGCTTACACAGTGCCGTCATCACGGTTATCGCCAAAGGAGTACAGTATGTGAGTCAGTTTGTCGGCCGGAATCTTACTCGGGTCATACTGCCTTCCATAGATCCCCCAATTGGTGAAGTACGCAACAGATCGATATCCATCTCCGCCACCCATTGTGGAAACTGATGGGAGTGGTATTGGAGAGTCAGTGGGTGATGAGCTACTTGGGCTGCTTCCGCTAGGCCGTTGTGTACTGGTCGCCTCTAGTGGTGATAAAACGGATACTGGCGGGGTTCCAAAGGTCTTTGTCGCTAACGTTGATGTCGGAGGCCCAAGTGCTGGAGGAAATGACCACGTTGGCTGTGGGTCGTTGTTGTGGTCTGCAGGCCACCCAAACTTGAGAAGCGAAGTCAGAAAAGTAGACCAAAGAGATGTCTTAAGAAGTAACGCAAAGACTAAGACGGAGATTGCGGTAGCCAGGAATAACTTGGAGATTGAGTGCATGTGGCGCATGAATGTGCACCGCCACAACGCGTCATTGCTTCGCCCGAGAAGTGGAGAGTGGCAGCTTCATGGAAGTAAATGAGAATACGAAGCTGTAGATTGTAACGCTGCCGCGCGTCGCAATGTACCTGACGTGTGAATGAAATAGGGTGGCGAAGCAGGAAAGCAGGATGAGATGTGGAGGGGCAGATGCGGCAGGCGACAGGAGGGAGTCTGGGAAGGAGCCATCGCGACACTCACAAAGTCCTCCTTGATCCAGTCCAGTTGTTCCTGGATAGCCTGTAGCTTCACCCAGAGTCTGCAAAACCTTTCGTTCCTGTCGCACCCAACTTCCGGCGTCTTCGCACGCACAAAGGCCCCAGGGGTCGTGGCCAGCAGCAAACCGAGGCCAAAGCCTGCACGTGCGAACTACCGGTAGAGCAGCCAGTCAGCGATCGCCACCTTTGCCCTCCATCACGAATCTGCAAACTCACCCTCATAGCGCCCACAAAGATAAACACCGCTTGCTGAATCGCTCCAACGAAACTTCCTGGACGCGTTCCTGGGTTTTTGTCGTGTCGACCGGTCTTCGTACCCTTTTGATCCCTTACTCGGTGGATCCGACCCAATGCAACCGATCCAAGGCGTTGACCCCGGATACACGAGGTGCTCCCTTTGGACGGTTGAGGAAGCCGTGGCTGCGCCTGTTCCACTTACATCTCGAGGATTTTGCTATTCAAGGACGTTCTAGAAGCCTTTCTTTTGTATTGGAATGCCCATATGCCCATTCCTCGCGTGTCAACCCCTTTGGTGTCCAAGCAATCCTCCCTGTCGGTTGGTTCAAGCCAGAAGGAGCATTGGCTCATCTGGAGGAGTATTTAGGTACATTGAGTTGCAGTGTGGCTGTATGCTTCCAGCAATTCGTGGACTGTTCGCATCGCCATTCCGGGACTTGTTTCAATTGTACTGCAACGAACGCAACGTTCGCGCTACGCAAGTTCAATGGGTACGGTTGCATGCTCCACGACGACAAAATCGGCGTGCTGGTCAACGGTTTTCCGACTGAACAGGTGGACTTGACAATGGCAAGTGGCGCTTCCAGCCAGGGATCGAACACAGAGGTTCCCACTCGTAGGTGTGTTGAGGACAAGCTGTGCTTGGCTTGGACCCATGGTTAACTGCTATGTTTTTTTCTTAAATTAGAGCGAAACAACGCCAACAAGACAGTAATCTCACACATTAAGGGAATGACAGTCTCTGCCATTGGCCGAAGCTGGGTCGCTTCTATGCCTTCAATATACAATTCGAACAGCCGGCGCTCAGCGTTTAGGGATGTTGCGGCCATCGAGCTTTTCTAATTGAAAAAGCTTCAGGTGGCGGCGAACTCGCTGGCCAGAGACTGCTGTCTCGGGATCGTATTTGGGAAAATAGCGCCTGCGTGTTCTTCTTCCCGCTGGCCGCTTCGTGTAACCCGAAGAAGACGCTGGCCTTCTGCCGCCAAGTTTTCTTCACCTGTCAGCCTTGCCTCTCACACGACCGTGCGAAACCTCGCACCATCAACAGTACTCGATCGAGTACATTCGCCATGGATGCTCTGAGCGTCACTGCTAGTATCATCACAGTTGTTCAATTAGCAAAGAGCGTGACAGTTCTCTGTTTTGATGCGGCCTCAAAGCTGAAGAGCGTGCGGAAAGACATACATCATATCGTGGAAGAAATCATTTCACTGCGAACAGTTCTAGAAGGTCTAAATAGACTCGTCTCAAACGATAGCAACCCCCTTTCAGCAAACAGAGCCAACTTCGAGACTGTCGCATCAGCCATTGCGCCACTTGCAAGATGTAGAATCGAGCTCCAGGGTATTGAATCAGAACTCGGGAAGCTAATCAAATCAAAATCCGGTCCCACATCCTGGATCTTTAAAGAGAAAGACATTATGGCTCGCCTTGATCGAATCTCTGCCGTCAAACACACGCTCCAGCTCGCCCTTGTGGTAGATCAAACGTACGTGCTCCTGCAATACTTAGAACAGTATATCCCACTCTTTTCACTCAAATTCACTCAGCACGAGCATATTGCTCTGTGAAATCATCCTAAGATGGATTTTTTGACAGGTTTCTAGGTCTGCAATACTAGAAACCCGCGTACAGTCGATGTCTTTGAAGTCGTCCATTGATGAGACCAATGCAGGTCTGTATATGACAGTTCAAGTGAGCACATAACTCGTACTAACTCGCGAAGAAAGCAAACGTCGCGCGATTATCGAGTGGCTGTCTCCATCGTTCCACTCCAATAAGCTCAACGACACACAAAAGATCAGAACCCCAACCACTGGAAACTGGTTCCTCCACAGTGACTTATTCAAAGACTGGAGGCAGTCTCCCGGATCGATCATGCGGCTTACAGGAATTCCTGGAAGTGGCAAGACAGTGCTGTGCTCGTCAATAATCGAAGAGCTTACCGAGTGGCGCGCCGAGAGAAAGGACATAATCATCTGCCACTATTTCTTCGATTTCGCTGCTCAAGAGAGTCAGACTGTGGGAGCTTTTGTTCGCTCTCTTCTCGCTCTAATCGTGGTTCAAGGTCTCGTTATTCCTGGTGCCATCTCCAACATGTACCAAAGGCATCATGATGGATTCCAGCCGCCAAATGATCACAACCTACTCAAAATGCTTCACTCACTTCTAAAGGAGGTGAGTGAAACTTATGTGGTCGTCGACGCTCTGGACGAATGCAAGGAACTGACCCATCTCCTGGAAGCATTCGATGAAATTGGTGCATGGCATCTGCCCAACGTTCATATACTGGCAACATGTCGGGAAGATAGAGAGATCGAGGAGACGTTCACTGGCCTACACAGTACGCACGTATCTTTAGACGAAGCTGTGTTAGAAGATGTTCATCTCTACGTCAACGCCGCCTTGAAGAAGGATCGCCGATTGAAGAGATGGCCAACAAAAGTCCAGGCTGACATCAGCGCGGCCCTCATGCGCCAAGCCGGCTGCATGTTCAGGCTAGCAAAATGTCAAGTTGACATTATCAAGACCTGTTTCACATTGAGCGAGCTTCAGAAAGCCATGAGTTCGCTGCCAAATACTCTGGACGAAACGTACGCAAGGATTTTGAACAACATAGAACCTGCCCTTGCGAATGATGCATTCCGAATCCTTTCCTAGCTCTGCTTCACGTTCAAGTTACCAACGAGCGATGAGATTGCGGAGTTTCTTGCAGTCGATCTTGACCAGTCAAGTTATGACGCTACTCGACGAATCTACGATTCACATGACGTTTTGGCCATATGTGGATGCTTGGTTTCTAAAAACAGCGTAGACGGAACCTTTAAGCTTGCGCACCAATCTGTCAAAGAGTACCTCATATCGGAACGCATTCTTGAGAGCAGCGTTCGGCAGTACTGCGTTCGAAGATCCATTGCGCACCAGATGATTACCAAAACATGTCTTGTATATCTCATTGACTATGATCGTAAGCTAAGCGCTACAACTGAAGGTGCGAGAGCAGAGCTGTATCCACTGCTGAACGATGCATCCAAACGACCAAATGATCAGCGTGGCTTCGTAGCATACAGCCTCGGTTATTGGGCCGCTCACTTCTTTTGGACTAATCGACAAGAATCTCTCATTTCCCACATCATGGACTTATTCGATCCTCCAAAAGCTCATTTCCTTACGTGGGGTTTTCTCACTATTCCAATACCTGGCCGTGGTATCTGGACTGAGGATCCATCTCCACATCGATCAAAACTTTCCGAGCTTTTATATTTCGCAGCATCATTGGGACGCGGAGTATTGATTAATACACTACAAAGAGCAGGTGCAGTAGTGGACGACATCGGCGGATTCATGGGTACCCCTCTATGCATGGCCGCGTACTGCAGAGATCTACAATGCGTACGATTGCTACTAGACAGAGGTGCGGATCCGAATAGTCGTGGTGGTTACTTTGGAAATTCTCTTCATATAGCAGCGGCAGGAGGGTGCGTTGAGATCGCAGAGTTATTGATCACCCATGGAGCGAACGTAGCTGCAACTGGCGGCGCTTATGGAACCGTCCTTTGCGCCGCATTATCATCGCAGATCCGACCCAACGAGATCTTCCAACTCATTTATGAAGCTGGAAAACAACTTGATTCCGTTCAGTACTCTGCCGATTATCTCCAATGGTGCGCTGTGCTCCTCGAACGTACCGACAAAGTTGGCGAGGCGCTCGAAGCTGGTTCGGATCCAAACTCCTCGAACGGTCGTTCTCTGATTATGGCTTTGAAAAGGGGCTATATGGAAATTGTCAGACTTTTGATGCGCAACGGAGCAAAACTAAGTACGCATTCTTTTCATGAGGGCATCAACGTCATTGGTGCAGCTGCCCTTGGAGGGGTTTCTATGCTCAAATACGTGGTTGAGGACTTCAATGCTGAATACCGAACCCTCGACCTTGAGGGGCGCACTATTCTTCATATCGCTGCAGCTGGGGAAAAGGTCGAACCTGTCCAGTATCTGCTCGAACTCGGCATGGATGCTAATCAAAAGGATCCAAGGGGCTGGACCGCACTGCATTATGCCTGCTTGTCAACCAACATTGACATTATGAAAGCTCTGCTTCCACTTTGGAGATCAGACACGAGCAATCTGGAGCTCAATAGATGGACTCCACTCCATCTAGCTTGTTTGGAAGGCTCGATAGAAGCTCTCGACCTGCTCATCGATGCGGGAATGCAGCCAACGATAGTCAAAACCGAGGAGCCGGTCTGGGAGTGGTCCCTCTACGATATTGCATCTACGCATAAAAACCTCGCTTTGGTAGCGGAAGACGGAACACCGCTTCATCCAGTGCTTGCAAAGGCTCTTGCAGAGCCGAGAAGCTTCGACGACGTGGGCAAGCCCCAGGAGATGCTAAAGCAAACAAATGCCGTTTGTGATGGTTGTCATTTTGCGGTATAACAACTATTTCTTGTCACTTATTTGCAGAGACTGATAATATCTAGTACGAAAGAGTCATCCGTGGACCTGCTTTTCACTGCGATGAATGCCAAGACTTTGATTACTGCTTCATGTGTAAACTCACTGCTCACTTGTCGCATCCTCACGACTCCTGGACGATCCGAGAGGCTCAAATTGGTAAGCAAAGACTTGACTATAATTCACTGCAACGAACGAGGTCTTTCTGGCTTACCATGCAACAAATGAATCTCTTTTGACACTGCTGTTCGTGGGAGCTTGGGCATTTGCAGAACACAGCATCACACAATCAAATCATCCATTCACCGCACGTTCATACCATAAAACTCCAAGTCCCATTGCCAAATCCCCCCTCTAATCTAAACTCGACAACAACCCGCCTCCACCCATCTACGCATCAAAAAGCCCCCAATCCTTAATCTCAAACGTCTGCAAAATCTTCTCCTTCACCGCCTCCCCATCCTCCATAAGCTTCGTCGCCTTCCCACCCTCCACCTTGACATACTGCTCCGGATAATGCGGGACATTGACCGTGGCAAGGATATCCGTGCCCTTCTCCTTCAACCGCAGCAGCACAAGGTGGATAGAGATAAAATCCGCCTGCGGACGTCGCTGCTCTCCCGTCTGCGCCGGCGGCGTTTGAATGTAATTTAGCGTGTAAACAGGCTTGTCGCTATAATGCCATCGTCAGCTACGTTCGTGCGAAATCAAACGGTGCGTGCTGCACGTGACGTAGAACGCCGAAACACACAGGCAGGAAATTGGTAGCATTTTGTAAGGGACAGTGACTTACGCAACATGCAACATAACCGCTTCGCTCTGATCGAGCACATTCGTGCTGTCCCCAGTGTCCTCGATCAGGTCCTGGAAGTGGTACTGCAGGGCCTGTTCATCACTGGGTTTGTCGACCCACTCGAGGATCTCGAACACGATGCTCGTGAAGCCATCTGCGTCCAGAAAGACTTCTTGGTGGTCGGGGATTTGGCGGATCTGGCTGTTGTGAGGTTAGCGGTGGGAGGCAGGGGGGAAGGGTGTTGGGGAGTGCGAACCTTGCGTCGCCGAAATTGGCGGGTAGGGAGACGGTGATGGCGCCGCCGAAGAGGGGGGTGGAGTTGAAGGACATTGTTTTTGGGGAAGTGGGGAGGTGTGGATGAGGGGATGATGGGCGTAGGGGTGTGGGATTTGGTGGGTGCTTTGTGTTACATTTTATATGCGCGTTGGTCGTGAAGTTTGGTTTGGTAAGGCGGCGCTGTAGGTAGCGACCAGGCAGCTCAGGCACCAAAGGACCTTGCTACCTAATTCATGGCATTACCAATGTGAATATGGGGGATTGAATTTTTGTTATTTCTGAGCAATGGTAATTGCTCGGGTATCATTTGAAATTTGTGAAGCATCCATACGGGGTCTTCTCACTGGAACGTCGTCGAATGTGACTAAGCTAGCCCAACCGAGGCAGCTCGGGCAGACGCGACAGATTTCGCAAGGCATCTGAGCGCTCGGAAGGTATGTGCAGCGTGCATGCTCCATCCTTTCAAACAGATATGCCTGTTGTGTGAGCCATGTTGGGATGGAACTTCCGCGAAACCATTCATGCACTGTCTGTCCCTCATCCAAGCATATTGAATCAAAGTGCGCAGTTACAGTCCGTCCACGTCTCCTCTCGAATCTGCTGGCCACTAGGCGATACTGATTCACCCTGGCTTGCACGCCTACCGATCCGCAATAGGCATCTCGTCGACCTCCATCAGCTTCGTTGTCCGCTTGCCGTTGTCTGTGCCTAGTCCGGCTGCTGCCTCTGCTTCTTGTTGCGTGTATGGTTCTTCTCGGAGCTGGCGCACTCTGTTCTCATTAAGCATCTATCAGAGCGCTCAAGAGGGGCATATGTACCTCCGCTTGTGAACCTTGCCCTTGCGGTGTGCCCCAAAATTTGCCTCGCTCTCAAACCACTTTGCGCACTCTTTGCAGTAATGCTGTCCCAGCCCAGGCAAGTCCTCTGGGGCCTTTGTGTCCTTGAACTGGGCGAGGTGGCGCTCTGAGCGCAGGTCGGCGTGGACCTGATCGAGATCGCGAGTGTACCGCCTCGTCTTCTTTTTCGAATTGGAGCCCCGAATGGCAGGCATTGTGTCACTCGTTGTCGGCCGCGGATACGGTTGGGGATTCGGGATGAAATGTGGTCTCGGCTAGCGTGTCTGGGAGGTGGTCTGCAGGTCGAAAAGATTTTGCACAGGCCCAGCTCCCGCCACGCTTGGTGTGGCGCAACGACGACTGCCGCGCCAAAGTGACAGGTGAAGTATTCGAAAATGCAACAACTGCTCTCTGCGAGCGATGGTCTGCACAACTGGTGTATGTACAGAGAGAGCCGGGCGATGCGGCGCCTTATCGTGCCAATCAAGCAGGCAAGAACCCCCCAAAAGCAAAGAGGAAGCCGCGGGGTTACCTGCGCCTACTGCTCCTCACGAGTGCGCCGAGTGACGCCATAACAATGAAGTGGACAGCTCCCACCCAGCACCAATTGCTCGTCTAGCCCTCTCTCCAAGACTTCCATTGCCACTTCGCACCCGCAATTGAGCTCGTCCGGCCCTCTCCAGCCCTCTCCAGCACGTGAAACGCGGACCAGCGGGAAATAATTACCGCAGCTCTTGTTTTGACGCCGAGGTAGCTGGGCTGCCGTGCGAACGCCGCCACGACCAATCAGCTATTCCCTGTTCGCCATTAGTTATCGGCCCTCGCGGACAGCTTCTGACGTTCTTTTCACCTTCTCCCTCCATCCTCTCCGCCTCTCCTCCACCCCTCCCCACGCAGCCCGCCCAACATGCAGAAGTTCTCAAGGCTCGGCCGCGTCGGCCACGGCCTTGCGAAGAGGCAGTTCGCAACCGTCAGCGATGCTCCGCTCTCCCGCAAGGTCGAGATGACCAACTGGGAGAAGGGCCATTACATCAACTACCAGAAGATGAGCGAGAACCTGGGCATTGTGCGCAAGCGCCTCAACCGCCCGCTCACCTACGCCGAGAAGATCCTCTACTCGCACTTGGACGACCCTCATGGCCAGGAGATTGAGCGCGGCAAGAGCTACCTCAAGCTCCGCCCTGACCGTGTAGCTTGCCAGGATGCCACGGCACAGATGGCCATTCTCCAATTCATGTCGGCAGGCATGCCCTCTGTCGCGACTCCGACGACTGTACACTGTGACCATCTCATCGAGGCACAGGTGGGCGGCGCCGAGGATCTGGCTCGCGCCAACGACATCAACAAGGAGGTCTACGACTTTCTGTCAACGTCGTGCGCCAAGTACAACATTGGCTTCTGGCGACCGGGCTCCGGTATCATCCACCAGATCATCCTCGAGAACTATGCATTCCCCGGTGGTCTTATGATTGGCACCGACTCGCACACTCCCAATGCTGGTGGTCTTGGTATGGCGGCCATTGGTGTCGGTGGAGCCGATGCCGTTGACGTCATGGCCAATCTTCCCTGGGAATTGAAAGCTCCCAAGGTCATTGGTGTCAAGCTGACTGGCCAGTTGTCAGGCTGGACAGCTCCCAAGGGTGAGTTTAGCTTCACAAGGCTTCGCTACCGCGTCGTGGAGCTCCGGCTCCACCAGCTGCGGGGTAACGGAGCTATCAATTGGGTCATGGCGAGCTAACCATTTATCTAGACATTATTCTAAAGGTCGCCGGGATCCTCACCGTCAAGGGCGGAACTGGTGCTATTGTCGAATACCATGGTCCTGGCACAGAGGCCCTGTCTTGCACGGGCATGGGCACCATTTGCAACATGGGGTTTGTCTTGTCACTGTTTGACTTTGCGTAAGACAGGATGTTCTAACAATCTACAGAGCCGAGATCGGTGCCACGACCTCGCTTTTCCCCTTCAACGACCGCATGTACGACTACCTGTCAGCTACCAAGCGTGGGGCGATTGGCGACTTCTCCCGCGAGTACGCCAAGGAGCTTCGCGAGGACGAGGGCGCGGAATACGACCAGCTCATTGAGATCAATCTCTCCGAGTTGGAGCCTCACATCAATGGCCCCTTCACTCCCGATCTTGCCACGCCCATCAGCAAGTTCAAAGAGGCAGTCAAGGCCAACAAGTGGCCGGAAGAGCTCAAGGTTGGTCTCATCGGTTCGTGCACCAACTCCTCTTACGAGGACATGACCCGAGCTGCTTCCATTGCCGAGGACGCAATGGCACATGGCATCAAGGCCAAGGCTCTGTTCACCGTCACCCCAGGTTCTGAGCAGATTCGCGCCACTATTGAGCGAGACGGACAGCTCAAGACCTTTGAGGAGTTTGGTGGCATGGTTCTTGCCAACGCGTGCGGTCCTTGCATTGGTCAATGGGATCGCCGTGATGTCAAGAAGGGCGAGCCCAACTCCATCATCTCCTCCTACAACCGTAATTTCACTGGCCGTAATGATGCCAACCCGGCCACTCACTCGTTCGTCACTTCTCCTGACCTCGTCGTCGCCATGACTATCGCTGGTTCTCTCAACTTTAACCCCTTGACCGACACCCTCAAGGACAAGGATGGCAACGAGTTCAAGCTCAAGGAGCCTACTGGCTCTGGACTCCCGGCCAATGGCTACGACCCAGGACAAGATACCTACCAGGCGCCTCCTGAGGACCGTTCATCTGTCTCCGTCGCTGTTTCACCAACTTCCGACCGTCTCCAGATTCTCGAGCCCTTCAAGGCTTGGGACGGAAAGGATGCCTTGGATCTTCCTATCCTGATCAAGGCTCAGGGCAAGACCACGACTGATCACATCTCCATGGCCGGCCCCTGGTTGAAGTACCGAGGACATCTCGACAACATTTCCAACAACATGCTTATCGGTGCCATTAACGCCGAGAACGAAAAGGCCAACGAGGTCAAGAACATCTTGACTGGCGGATACGATGCCGTCCCGGCTGTTGCTCGCGACTACAAGAAGAACGGTATCAGGTGGGTCGTTATTGGTGACTGGAATTACGGAGAGGGATCTTCCCGTGAGCACGCTGCTCTTGAGCCCAGGCATCTTGGAGGTCTCGCCATCATCACTCGATCATTCGCCCGCATCGTAAGTGCCCTTTCAAAATTCATTGAAATAGACGACTAATTTATACACAGCACGAGACCAACCTGAAGAAGCAGGGTATGCTTCCTCTGACCTTCTCTGATCCCGCCGACTACGACAAGATTGGCCCCAATGACAAGGTCGACCTCATGTGCACCGAACTTGCCGTTGGCCAGCCAATCACCCTCCGCGTCCACCCCGCCGACGGCGCCAAGGCATTCGATGTCAAGCTTTCGCAGACCTTCAACGAGGGACAGATGGAGTGGTTCAAGAACGGTAGTGCCCTCAACACCATGGCCAAGCAGCACAAGAACTAGAGGCACAATTGCAGAGCAGAGGAGCCGTGCAATCGGTACTGGGGATGTAGATACAAGAGTGAGTGCTATGTTAGGACAGGTATCAATGCAACGAATGAACTTGGGAGGGCAGGGAGGAAGTACAGCGGGGGGTTACTATGATGGGAATCGATGCAGCGGTGGACATGCGTTTCCTTTTGATGCACTCATCCTGGCTCATGTAGATTGGGCCCGGGCTTGTACTTTTTTGGTCGGTGTTTAGCATGCAATGTACTTTTCCGTGTTCGACAAAACTGTGCATATGTGTCAGTGGTGGGTGTTATGACAGAGCCAGAATTTGATGTTGGAAATATGCATCATTTCATTGGACATGGCATGACATGACTTCGATCTCAACCACACACGTATAAATATTACAAAGTCCCCACCGACAAGTCCCCACCGACAAACGCCAGGCTTGCTCAAAGTGGATATGGATGCAAAAATGCAAAGATGCAAAGACAGAGCCAGACAAGGTAAAGAAATCCAGACTCTTCCCCACCACTTTTCTCTCACAACCCCTCATCCCCAATCTTCAACCTCTCAAACACAATCTCCACCTCATCGACCTCATCGACCTCCTTCTCCACCTTCTCCTTCCTCCCCTCCTTCATAACCCGATACTGCCTTGCCACCTCCTCCACCACCCTCCCCATCCCCGCCTCCATCCCCCTCGCCTCCAACTCCCCCCTAACCCTCCCAAAATTCTCCTTCATATAACCCTGATACTCGCTCTTCTCCCTGCCCTTCCCTCCCGCCCTCGGCACCGGCTTCGTCTGCACAAGCCGACTCTGACACCTCCCACACGAATGCCGCTCAGGGTCCACGGATTTAGAGTGGCGCTTGAATTCATAGCCGCATTTTACGCATTCCCAGACGTACTTGAAGGAGATTTCGTAGGCGTGCTTGGTGGTGACGAGGACGTTGTGGGAGGTGAAGGCGGTGCTGACGCGTGCGGCCCAGGTGCGGAAGGCTTTGCCGTGTGGGTTGGTGCGCACGTCGCTGATCATGAAGGTGGTGAGGTGGCAGTATTCGTGCGCGAGGACATTGTAGAGGCGGTCGGGGGTGTCGATGACTTTTTCGGCCAGCTCGATGGAGCAGTGGTGGCGGATTTCGGTGCGGAGGTCGGTGGGAAGGGGGCCGGTTTTGAGGCGGAGTTGCTCGCGGCGCCAGTTTGCGCGGCCGGCGGTCGTCTTGAGGGTTTTGGTCCAGATGAGCTTGATGCCGCCGGTGGAAGCGGACATTTCGGATATCTTGCCGCCGGTGATGGTGGTGTCGAGTTCCTTGAGGAAGGACTCGGCCATTGCGTAGCGGGTTTTGGAGCGGAACTCCTTGCACTCTTTGCGAACTTGGGCGACATTGGGAGAGCTTTGGGCCTTGGACGGACTGGCGTTCTTCTTGCGAGGTGATGTTGTTGGAGATGGGCAAGAGTCCTCGCTATCCGAGCCTGAGCCTCCCATCTCTTTCCGCTCAATGGCTTTTAGCCACTTTTGCTTGCGAGGTGACATGAGTGGCTTTGACGGCGAGTGCTGCTGGTTCCAGTCATTAACGACATCTGCCGACCAGAAAGCGTCAAGACTTGGTCGAAGGTCGGGAGCATGAGGGATGCGGTTCTTCATCTTTGACGGTGATACGAGTTTGGAAGGAGACACTGGGGGCAAGGGTGGTGTGCTAGGCCTTGAAACGATCGGGGGTGCCTTGTGCGGCGACTTTTGCTTTGTAGGCGTGGGAGAATACCGCAGAACTGCAGACGCATCGTAAGAGCTGGAAGTTGTGGGTCGCGAAGCCGAGCCTGTGAGAGAAGCTGACCGCATACGAGTGGGAAGGTCGAAGGAGGGCGGAGGCTCGGGGGACTCGGTCAAATCGATGACATCCTGAGCCCAATTTGATATCATGCTATGGCCCTTGCGAAACGGAGGTCTTGATGCGACATTCGGAGGTGGAGGTGGAGGCATGGTGGCTTTGGGGTTGATTTCAGATGGCTGCTTGGGCTCAACTTCGACCTCATGCTGTTCTAGCGGCGGGCGGCGTCGATGTCTTGGATTGACAACCGGCTCATCCTCGTCTGTGTCGAGATGATCCTTTTCATCAGTTTCCGATGACTTTGTCTTATCATCCGATACCGGTTCCTCGTCTCCACACCACAAGCTGTGATCGGGCTCCTCATTGTCGTCGAGGACTGTGCTTTCTTCCATGTCGATTGAGGTGCCAATCTGCTTGATCTGCTTTCCGCTCCTAGCGACCGTTCGAGCCAGACTCTTCGAGTACAAGAAGCCCAATCCGCCAGCATTGTGGCTCCTTCGCTGTGTTCGCTCTGGGCTTGCGAGGCTCTCGTCGGATAGCTTCCTCAGAAGCCGGCTGTTTGAAGCGACAGGGCGCAGGACTCTCTGTCGCCGCGGTGTCTCGCTCGCCGGGGCTTTTGGGACCAGAAAGGAATCTCCCTCGTCATGCGACGTGTATCTCAATTCTCGTTTCGACGGCGACTCGCGGACAGTCTTTCGCGGGCTCGAACGGGTCGACTTGATGGGCGGCGGGGGCAGCGCTGGAGCTTCAGGAGGGCTCACTTTGCGTAGGCGGGCCATTGTCGCAAACCAATTGCGGGTGGGATACGTCAATTGGACCAGACAACGAGTGGGTTGGAGATGGTGAGTGAGCACTGAGCACCACCTTCAACCATGTTTGTTTGATTGGCCCGTTGCTGAGCAACCGTTTACGCCAAGTCACGTGGAACATTTCCCACCACTTGCCCATAGCATGCGTTCGCACCACTGCAATAATCTTTAATTAACACGTTTGGCATCATTTATGGAAACCTTCAATCATATAGTAGGCTTCCCATACGTCTTATCTCAACCATCCATCTTGATCCCTCCGGCCCCTAGTTTTCAGCCTCGCCGATGGCGGTCGACGACAAGCAAGCCAATCATGACGATACCAAGATAGCTTGCGACCGAGTACATCACGAATAATCCTGATAAAGTCGAAGTATTCAGCATCCGATAGGCGAATCTACACAAACAAACTTCGCAGCAAGAAACCTCACTACATCTTTCGCCATGCCACGCTATGCCATACCACTCTCCACCCAACCCCACGCAAAGACCCTCACAAACCTACTCCCCCCTCTCAAACCACCTCAACCCCCCAATCTCCCAATAAGCCTCCACAAACGCCTCCGGCCTCCCCCCCACCCACTCCTCACACGTCTCATACCCCGTGCTAGCCCTACACTCCCTCCCCCACTCCTCCTCCGCCCCCGCCCACTCCCCACAAAACGCCGTATTGAAAATAATCTTCATATCGCGAAACCTCTCGTCGAAATCGCATCCCGGGCCCGAGAACCGCGCTAGCGGCAAGCCCCATGTCGAAGGGTCGGGCGAGGTGGTCAGGTCGAGCGAAGACGTGGTGTTGGAGGGCAGGAACCAGACTGAGATGGAGCAAGGCGTGCGCTGCATGGCGTAGACGCCGCCGCCTGCGGCGTTGAAGGGCGCGCCGTAGGTCGGGAGGACAGAGGGGGCCGGGGCGTGGATGCTGCATCCGACATTTTTTCCCTGGCCCTGCGCGTTGACGTCGCAGTTCGACGTCGCGAGTACGCCTAGCTGTTTTGCGCCAGCATACTGCGTGTTCGGCGCGGACGTGGCGTTGTCGACGACGCAGCCCGCTGACGTATGCAGCGTGACTGCGTTGGAGTCGTACGCGTTGACGCCCTCGAGGATGTCGATTTCGCCCGCGAGCGGCCACTCCTCGCCGTTCTTCGCGCCGCCTAACATCCAGAATGCGGGCCACACGCCGCATGTGTTGTTGGGCATGTGCAGGATGTCGGCGACGAGGAGGCCGTGGTTGAAGCTGAGCGAGGATTCGGCGCGCACGGAGGGGCGGCCGTGCGGGGTGGGGGAGGTGTAGTCTACGCCGAGGAAGACGTGGTTGTCGAGGTGGCCGATGAGGGAGGAGGGGGCGGCGGCGGAGAGGGGTTGGTATTGGACGAAGCCGTGGGTGGGGTCCGGGGAGGAGAAGAGGGTGAAGTGGGTGAAGAAGTTGGGGCCGGAGAGGTCGGTTTTGAGGGTGTAGGGTGTGGTGTTGTTGAGTGTAGAGGCTGGGACAGCGAGGGCTGAGATGGCGGCCAGCGCCTTGGTGAAGGATAGTCTGCTGGGCATGTTGTGTTTTCCGATCGGTTGCGAACAGGTAGGTTGTAAAGAATCAGGAAAGCAGAAATCTAAAAGAAAGGGCTGAGTGTTCTTGTGGGCACCTTGATCTATATGTGAGAGAGCGCATTGTGAGTTTCCTATTGTGATTCATTGTGGTGATGTGCACAATAGGACGTGGAGATTCTCCTGACAAGAACAATAGAATGACGCAAATCTGAATAGACTCCTACGAGAACCCAAGGTGACCCTGGCTCTTTCTCGAAGCGAATAACTGGACAATAGGAAAGCCCCAACGATACGTCTAGAAAAGTGAAGGAAAAAGAAGAAAAGGTAGTTGGAAGACGGATGCTGTATCCAATCATCCCAGCTCGGATTATCAACCTCTAACGACTGTAGCTAACGATACGTAAATCTCAACTTGAATACAACGCCAAGCCCTCAGTCGCCCAAGGTATAAAGCGAGCTCTGTTCATTCACTCTCCGTCATATGATTCGTTTGCCTCATGCAACATGAGCATCCCGCACAAATACAGAAGTCAAGTATCAGAGATCTGACGAGGCCGAGATGTCGACACATGTGACCCGCCATGGCTGCCAAGCGTATGTTTCGTTAATCTATACCGTGAAGCGTTTTGAAAAAGAGTAAGTCGAAAAGCCGGTTATCGACAGCACCCCTGAAGGATACAAGCATCTATGCTGTGAATTTCCAGGGTTAGATGTCGCGATTATCGAGACGAAAGAACGCGACAGAGTAGGCTAGATTCACCGAATCTTGCCATCCGCTCTGGCTTCCTTCACCTGCTCAAAAACCTGGGGAGCCATTAGTAGCTAGTCGTAAATAAGAGCAATCAACTCACCTTGAGCATCTTCCTTCGAGCACCTAGTGCGTTGACTCCGCGCTTGTCGAGAGCGTCATCGTCCAGCTCAATCAGTTCGTGCCATTTGAGGTCTTTGAGATTATCGGTGTACTTGTGGAGGCGTAAGCTCCTAAGCCAGCTGGGTATGTCTTGTAGAAGCGAGGGATCCGTAGGGTCCTCCGGCGGCTTAGAGCTTCCGCGCCTACCGCGAGGAGACCTGCCACGGTTGATTTCGGAGTGGTCGGAGATGTATCCATGATCGCCGCCCATGCCAATGCCAAATTGACTTAGACTTAGACTCGCCAGATTATTGCTGACGAGGGGCCCACTGCCGTAATCCGCTGCCAGGAAGCCATTGTTTTGCGGTGAAGCAAAATTCATGCCGCCCATACCCTGGCCCTGCATTGCAAGACCTGGAGAGGTTGGGCGAGATCGCCTGCCGTGCATTGCGGCAAGTTGCTGAGCTTGCAGCGCGGCTGCCTGTTGAGGACTTAGAACTTGACCTAGCTCGTTGGTCATGACAAAGTTGGCATTCGGTACCTGACCCATGGGGAGACCTGGAGAGGGAGGGGCGATTCCAGCTCCCTGACCCTCTGATGACCGAGCACGACGATATTTGCGAACGTCATCCAGTTGGATCCGGTTGTTGACGGTCGATAGAGCAGCAAGCTTCATGGCCGTGGCGTTGGCGACCATTTCGGCTTGGCTTGCACTCTGTCCACCTGAAAAGTTGGATACCATCGGGGTGCTAAGCTGTGATGCCCAGCTCCCACCACCCGGAGCATACGAAGGGGAGAGCATTGGGACGTTACCTGCATTCTGGTCGGGTGCGCTCAATGTGGTACTTTGTACATTTCCACCATCACTGGAGAGGGGAAGGCGTGGCGAACGGAGTCCCGCGGATGGCGGCGGCTGCGAAAATTGGCCCATGGGCTGATGCTGGCCGGAGGATTTTGGGCGAGCACCGGACTGGCCTTCGCCCCATGGAGACGACGGGGCTTCTTTCCTCGCCTCTTCAGGAGCCGCAAGTGTAGGTGCTGCCAAGGAATTCCGGTCTACCAAACTATTGCGATTCGATGCCGGCGCAATACCCGTCAAATCGGTGAAATCAGCCTTTTGCTTTGCGATAGCTGCAGCTGCGTCGGGAAACATCCGGTTGATCATGGTCGTGTCCAAACCAGAGTTTCGCTTGGCACCAGGCGATGGGGGTGGGCGGCCTAGGCCGAGGGAGTGACGATTTTCACCCGTGCTCAACTTGCTCATGGCATCGCTCAGCTTCTGGGTCATGGGATCTGTAAGACGTTAATCTCATGCAGCTCCCGGGGCGACAGGGAGGTGCTTGCCCTTCTCTCCAAAGTTGGCTGGAGACAGAACACTAGACATGGGCAGGCTCTTGGACATTTGCTGCAGGACTTGGATGAAGAATCTGATCTGCACCTGGGTCGTCTGCTGTAGCAAAGCGTAGAGAGCAGCGGTGCGTTCTGCTTCGCTCAGCACACGGAACCACTGCTCAATCGCGCTCAACTCGTCTTTGAAGTCCTGGTCGAGCGTAGCCGTAGCCATCTCCTCCAACGTCACTTCATACTGGTCAATGTCGGCGAGCCACTGCTGTGCGGCGCGCTCCATCTCATCTGGGTTGCCCGACATGGTGTTGTTTCTTCCAAAATACACTTCAGACGCGGGGCGCACGCCGCGGCCGGCCAGTTGCGCCGAAAAGCCTCCCATGTCGGCCGAGGCTCGAAGGTGGTGGTTGCCGCCGATTGTGTTGCGAGACGGGTTGGGAGGGCGGAGAGAGCTGGAGCCTTCCGGGGTGCTATTCCGGTTGGCGGCGATGTGGCTGGCGGACATGTTGAATTGTAGGGATGAAAAGCTGCAGAGTTGAATTCTTCGTAGCCTAGTCAGCGCGACTGCCTTGGGATGATTCTAGGTGGAGCGGGGTCCGAGGGGTGGCGGGACGCACAATAATTCGGCGTCTGAAAGTCTGCTTCTATAAGGCGGTTGCGGATGCGGGTGCGGGCGAGCGTCTTCTGCAGTCCTGCTGGTCCTCAAAGAAGAAGCTCGCTAGGGAACCGTGGGCGGCGAGGACGGCGGAGGCGGAGGCGGAGGCGAAGATGTCCACCTCGGTACGGGGCGCGAAGACGAGTTTCAAGGGGTGAGGCCGCAAGAAGTGGGTTGAAAGAGCAAAGGGCACAACGAAGGAAACGAAGGGAGGTTCGTGGTGGAGGAAAGGAGGCACAAGAGCGCGAGCTCGACGATGCAGGTGGTGAAGAAGGCAAAGAGCAGGGTACCATTGGCTGAAGGGCCTTGGCGTCGTCCCACTTCAAGCCGCGAGCCCTGGTGGTGAATGGCCCCCCGTTGCCGCTCGTATTTTTCAGCTCTGACCGTGGGAAGCGCCCGCGGGCCTTTATGCCCTTGTGAATGGATTTGACGTCGGCGGCCGCGCGGACAGCTCCTCCATCGCCATCGACACAAACGGCGTTTCGAGACGATGCTGCCCGTTGTCGCCCTCACCGCGCCACCAGGCTCTATGGCTGTAGCTACTGCTCACCCTGTGGCGCCGGATGCCCCTCTGAAGCGCAAAAGAATCCTCCACACAAGCCTCGCTGCTCCACTCGGTGCTGACGGGAGGGGTTCGCTGATGCGAAGCAGCCCAAGGTTCGCATAAGGATGCCCCGGTGCAATTAGCTGCTGTTTCTCCGCCGTTTGACTTGTGTGCGCGTAGCATAGCACCGTTTCGAGCCGTCGTTTCTATTAAAGGAGCATCAACTTCACCCACCACGTCGAATCCTTGTCTGGCCATCCTCACAAACGCTTTTGCATGTGGCCAGCGAAGAGTGTGAGCATTGTTCGAGCTAGGGTAGCTGGTGGGGTAAATTCGCTCTATGGACTACCCTCGGTACACTTTTGTTGAATAACTTTTCCTGGCGGTGCTGCTGAGTCGAGCATTCACACTCTTCGTTTGATCCATGGATTCATCAAACGGAAATGTCGGCTGTTGACAGGAATCTGTAGGTTCGAGAGGCCATGGCGTGCCCCAACATCTCACCTGATCTGCCCGATGATCGCCCCGGCCATTACGGCCGCTTCACGTTCCCAGTTCCCCGCAGTGAATGCTTTACCCTTGCTGAGCGGCCCGCCTGGGAGCTGTGACCCCCGATTCACGCACTCGCGAATGGCATCTCGGACTCGGTCCTTGTTCGATCTTAAGGTCCTCGCCGACACCCCGCCTCGGTGCATGAGATCTTGGACCCTTGGCGACAGATTTGAGGCCAGCGACCTCCAAAAGTACGAAGGCAGAGAAGGAGTGTCGAGCGCTTGGAGGAGTGGCTGCAAAAAGTCGGAGGGCGGGCTGCCGGTCGCGCCTTCTTCATCCAGCAAGAGATGGGAAGGGGTTTTGGTCGACTCCAGCAATGTCTCCAGGGCGACAATGTTCTGGCACCGGGCCGAAATCTCTAACAAGGTCCGATCCAGGGTAGGTAGGGTACCGAGGGAACGGGCCAGCGAGGCAAGTGAGGATTTGAGCGCAGTCTGCAGGTAGTCCTGGAGAGCACTGAGCAGGAGAGTGGGCTGGAAGCTGTCCAGACTGGCGTTGAGTGGCGTGGGAGAGAGCAGATATAATGTGACGAGGGCAGAAGTCGTCCTAGACTTGGTCTCCTCGGTCTGCGTGTATGTCGATGCCGACGACTGTCCCGCAGATGTGAGCAGGGAAGACATGGAAAACTCCTTGACCACCTGCTGAGCTCTCGATGCAATGCTGCGCTCGCCGGGGACGACCAGCTCGTTCTTCAGCGTATTGACTACATTGACCCTGTCTAGTCCCTCGCCTTCTTCTCCGGGTCGGGATGCCATGAAAACCTGACGCAGTGACAGCAACGTATCCGCAGACCTCACCATGGCCCGGTGGTCCTCTTTCCTCGCACTCCCAACACCACCCAGCTCCGACATTCGCACCTCGAGTTGTCTTCCAAGCATGAGACATCGCGCGACCGCCCGGCCGAGCTTGACCGTCTGCACCAGCCTCTCGGCCGTCAGTCGAACCTGCTCTGCAGCCTCGTAGCGCTCGATGACTTCCTTTTCCAGTGTCTTGTACGATTCGGTCAAGCTGGCAACTTGAGACTCGACTTCATGGAGCACACGCCCGCTGGACTCGGCATGCTCGCGGGTATACTCCAGCAGAGGAAGCGCGGACTTGGTGGTGAGGGTGTCGATGTGGGTGTCAATCTCCTGCACATCAAAGAGAACGCGCGACAGCGGGGTGGAAAGATCTAGCGGCGTGTCCGAGGGGTTGTTGGTCGCGAGCACGAGCGTGTTGGCAAATGACGTGGCCGAGAAGTCGGGGTCCAGGAAGGCTTCATAGTCGATGTAGGATGACTCGCCCTCGTCCATGGCAATTGTGTGTCTATGAGGTGGTTGTGGGTTGCAGTCAACCTGCATATCTCGGCGTACTGGGGTCCTTAACTTAGCGCAGTGTCCGAGCTCTTTCACGAGCTTCCCAGACTGCCCGACCTGGAGCTCCCCTCCTCCCGCTCCTGAGTCTCCTCCGTCAACAGGAGGCGCAATTGTGCGCGTCGGTGGCCCACGATGCCCACCTCAATGCCCGCGCCGTCGATACGCATCCCCGTCGAACTCCTCACGCAATCCTCCTTCTCGCAGTTCGGTACCGTCATTGAGAACCCCGCCCACTCCCTCGCCCCGCGCTCTCAGCGACTCCCCCTGCCAGACGCCGTGTCGGCAAACCAGGGCACTGCCCTCAAGTTCCTCAATGTCACACACATGTCGAATCTCTACAATCTGGCCCCCAGCAAGAAGCCAGCCCGGGGAGTCATGAACATGTTTGTCTGTGCCCCCCGCGACCTGCGGCCTCACGAGCCCTCGCAGAGCATGCCCTCCAGCTGGGGAGACATGGACTTTGACGACGACGCAGATGGCAACGAGGATAGGCAGCTGTTTGACGTGCACATACTGGAAAGACACCCCTTCACCACGCAGACGTTTGTCCCCATGGGCCTCTCGCAGTCGGATCGACACACGCAGTATCTGGTAATCGTCGCTCCAACGCTGCCAGCTGCAGCTTCACGCAGACACACAGATCGGCCTCCACCATATCCAACACCAAAGATCAAGAAACAAAAGTCCATCAGAGACATCTTCGCCCGAGCCCGCCCGTCGCCATTCACCAACGAAGCCGCGCCTCCACCGAGCCAATTCTCGCGGCTGCACCCGTCACAACGTCCAAAGGGACCAGGGCTCCCCGACTTGAAGAACATAAGAGCTTTTGTCGCCAACGGCAATCAAGCAGTGACATATGGGGCGGGCACGTGGCATGCGCCCATGGCAGTCATCGGGGACCGGCCCATTGACTTTGTCGTGGTGCAATCCGCGAATGGAATTGGGATCGAAGACTGCCAGGAGATCTCGTTAGTAGCAGACAAAATCGCAGGGGAGGGAGTCGTGGTCATGGTAGATTCAGATGCCTCTGGAAAGGTATTGGTAAAAGCTGGCGTCGGTAACGTCAAGGCCAACTTGTGATATCTAATGTCACGTTAATAGTTCGATTTGTGTAATGTGTTAATGTTGAATGATTGATAGGAATACATGTCCAGGACGGTTAGCAGCTTAAAGACTTGATCGTGAATAATGTCGTCGACATTGATGCTGGACAAGCTTGCTTGTTAGCGGTCCCACTCGGTGACTTTTCCCCGTCGACTTCTTTGGGCTGTAGCACCACACATGTCAGACTCCAACCTCAACCTCGTCCTGTCATCTACATGAACACCGCCTCCATGCATGCTTGTGCGAGGGTGTACGGTACACGCCGTTGTTTCACGTTTGCTGGCGTCAGCTTCAATATGCTGCACGACAGCACCCAGAGTGCTCGCGCAACGCTTCGTCCAAACACCAATACACGAGGCATAAAGTAGTACGCTCTGGTACTCAGATCACCATTGAAGTATCATTACGGGGTACACTAACTCCATTTCCATATCCAAGATCGAGAGCAAGAATGATCCGCGTCATCGCACTAAGAGACAACCACTCCCCTCCCCTCGCGTAGGTATCCCCGGCCCACACATCCTCCACCATTTCTCGGCGGATCAAGCTCCCCCGAAGGCCTGGCACACGGCTTATCTCGACCTCTCTGCGGCTTCGCGCAAGTAAGCCTCGCAGCAGCGACAACCCATATTGCATCGCACCTTCTCGTTCCGGCTAAGTGAACGGAGCAATCGCATTTCGCATCGACCACCAGCCAGTCTCTCGTACCGTATGCCCTCTATTCCCGAGTCAATGGGCGCCATCGCATGCTCCACCACGAGACAGCACCATCTCCAGAGATTGCATACCCTTCAGTGTCTCCTCCCCTTCTCTTGTACGATTGCAGGCCGTCGACGTTATGATCGAGCCCGTCCCGTCTATTGGTGCTACCTGCTGCCACCCTGCATACGCAACCATGCATGGGGGGGGATTAATGAGCAACCCCTCCACGTCTACCTTCGCAAAATACTACCGGCTGACGGTATTTCCGCCGCATCACAGCGAAGTCTTTTCCTATTGGGGTCGCTTGTCGTCTGGGAACATTGATAGCAGATGGCGCCCTGCAAGGTGGGTGAGGGGTTTGATTTATTACGCGGCTGTCTCCCTTTCCTCGTTTCACCAGTTTGAGCAAAATTCCGTCGTATTTCCATTTCGTGGGTGCTTTTTCTTACTATGGCTCAACGTGCTGCTGTTGCGCTCGACGCTGGGAGTCCGCGTGTGGGTACTGGCGGCCCAACTGCGAAGAAATTGCATGATCCTAGGTTTGTAGAACTTGCGTTCGTACTGCTGGGGTCTGATCTTGTGTAGCGTGACTTTCGAGGAGTATGTCTATTATGCCAAGATCGAGCGCGAGCGCGAGAAGTTGTTGCCAGATGCACACCACCCTGTTAGCACCCTAAAGACAGTTTTTGGCAAGAGGTCTGTCGTGAACGTCCCTCCTGCACCAGTGCCGTCGACGTTAGATCAGAAAGGTGAGAAAGAGGAAGGAACTCTTCACGCGACCAATGTCACCGATGAAGAATGGTACCAAGCTTCCCGAGCCTTGAGGACTGCGGGCTGGGGTGCTCTTTTCTTCCTCATCACAACGGACGTACTTGGCCCCTACACTGTGCCGTAAGTGCATTCGACCTTGTTCATCGGAGTCCAAGTCGATGCTAAACCACATCAGGTGGGCGCTTTCCAACATGGGCTATGGCCCCGGCATTACACTCTACACTGTGTTCGGTGCACTCGCGGGCTACACCGGCTGGCAAATCTGGCAGATGTTTCTTCGCTTCGACAGTGTCGTCTACCCCATGAAGTCCTTTGGTGACATTGCTTTCCGTGTCTACGGCCCCTGGGCCAGGCACATTACGAATGTTCTACAATCCCTCCAGCTCATCTTCAATGTCGGTGTCATTGTCATCCAGAATGGGCAGGGCCTGTATCAGATCAACAGCAACATTTGCTACATAGCCTGTTGCATCATCTGGATTGCAGCAGGCATGATCCTGGGCCAGATCCGCACGCTGCAGAAGTTTGGTTGGATTGCTAACAGTGCTGTCTGGATCAACATCAGCGTCATGATCCTGACAATGGCCGCCGTTTCCCACAATGAACCCAATTGTAAGTAAACATTAGACCACGGCATCGGCATCAGCTCTTTCCCCTTACTTGTCCCCTCACTTCAGTCTACCATACTAACGCCCCCCAGACACCGCCTCCGCCGCCTCCAACTCCCGCGGCGCTGATTTCGGCCCCATCAAAACCTACGCCTCCACGCCCCCCTACACAAAAGGCATCGAATCCAGCATCACAGGCCTAATGCAAGCCGTCTACTCCTACGGCGGCTCCCTCATCTTCTGCGAATTCATCTCCGAGATGCGCAAGCCCCGCGACTTCTGGAAAGCCCTCGTCGTCGCAGAGTCCTTCATCTTCAGCGTCTATCTCTTCTTCGGCATCTTCGTCTACTCGTTCCACGGCGAATTCGTGGTGAATCCGGCGTACCAGGGCCTCACGGGGCACGCGCTGGTAGCCGGGAATGTGCTGGGCCTGCTGTCTGCCCTCATTGCTGCAGCGCTGTATGGGAATATCGGCGTCAAGGTGCTGTACGCAAACATCCTGATCGAGTTCTTCAACGCGCCGCCGCTGTCTACGCGCGGCGGGAAATTCCTTTGGATAGGCCTGGTGCCGGTGTACTGGGCTACAGCTTTTGTTCTCGCGGCTGCGATACCGAATTTCTCGTACTTGTCTAGTCTCATTGCTGCGCTGTGTATTTTGCAGTTTACGTATACGTTTCCGCCGATCTTGATGATTGGGTGCCAGATTCAGTATCATGCGATGCAGGAGGGGGAGGGGTTTGATCCGGCGACTGGGGTGACGGTGAGGAGGGATGAGGGGTGGAAGAGGTGGGTGCGGGGCGCGAAGACGTATTGGTATGTGAATGTGTGGAATGGGGTGTTGTTTTTGGGCGCGCTGTGCACGGCGGGGTTAGGGTTGTATAGTAGTATTCAGGGGCTGAAGAGTGCGTTTGCGAGCGGGTCGAATACGGGTTTTAGTTGTACGGGGCCGTTGGGGTCGGGGTAGAGATGGTTTTACTACCTTATGGTAGGTTTGGTTTGCTTTGGGGTTGCTCGAGTAGGCTGGAGGTGGGGAGAAAGTTTGGACGTCGCAGTAGCACGAAACGAGTATATCAGGTGAGAAACAGGGGGACTTTAACTTTTTCTATCTTGTATCTGAGACCGAGCTATTTGGGGGCAGACAACAAGTATGATTTGAACGTGGACCCCCTTCCCCAAAGGAAATGCTCATACCTATCCCACACTATCCCAGTCCACGCTTGCTCTAGCCCGGCATGCTATTTTGCTTAAATACTATTCTCCAAGCGCCTCTCATCCCGCAACGAAGCCAGTTTCGTAATAGCCTCGTCTAGCGGAATAGTCTCGCCTCGCTGCTGCGTAGCCTGGTCATCGCGGTTGCGTATGTTGACCGTCTTGCTGGTGCTCTCTTCGGCGCCAACTACGAAGATGTAGTTGTACAGCTGCAGCTGCGCCGTGCGGATCTTCTTCTGCATGGTGTTGCCGCTAATATCGATGTCGGCGTGGAAGCCCTTAGCTCGCAACTGTGACTGTACGTCTTTGACATAATCATTGACGGCGGGCATGACGGGAATGACCATGATTTGGCGCGGGGAGAGCCAGAATGGCCAGCGGCCGGCAAAGTGCTCCGTGATGATACTATGAAGGCGTTAGTGGGAATAAAAAAGGTTGCTCGATTGACGAAGACTTACGCAATGAAGCGCTCGAATGACCCCATAATGGCGCGGTGAATCATGACAGGTCTAGCATATCCAGGTTGAAGAGCCTTGGGTGCGCCTTTGGCTGCTTCCTCGCCCTCCACCTTCGGCTTCGGTGCCTCCTCTTTCGGCTTGTCCTCCTTTGGTTTTGATGCTACTTCAGACGTCATGTACTCTAGACCAAATTGGATAGGAAGCTGAAAGTCAAGCTGAATCGTAGCGCACTGGAAGTCTCGCTTCAGCGCATCCGAAATAGTAATGTCGATCTTGGGGCCATAAAACGCCCCGTCCCCGGGGTTGAGCTCCCAAGCAGCTCCGCCTTCAGCCGTGAACTGATCCAGAGCCTTTGTCAGTCGTGCTTCGGCCTTGTCCCACGTCTCGACATCGCCGAGGTGGCCTTCTGGTCGTGTGCTCAGCTTCAATTTGAATGTAAAACCGAACTTTCCGTAGACCGCTCGCAGGAACTCGAACAGTCCCGAGATTTCCTCCGTGATCTGATCTTCTGTACAGAAAATATGGGTATCATCCTGTTGGAAGCGGCGGACACGAGTCAAGCCTGTAAGTGCTCCTGAAGCCTCGTTGCGATGGAGGATGCCAAAGTCGGCCATTCGAATCGGAAGCTCACGATAGCTTCGCTCGCGATGTCCAAATATCAGGCAATGACCCGGGCAGTTCATAGGTTTGAGGGCCCACTTCTCCTTCTCCACTTCGAATGTGAACATGTCCTCCTGGTAGTGCTGCCAATGGCCAGAGACTTTCCAAAGAGCCGAGTTGAACATGTTTGGCGATCCCACTTCCTGGTAACCACGCTTCCAATACTCTTGTCGCAGGAATTCCATTAAAGTATTGTAAATTGTCATACCATGAGGTAAGAAGAAGCAAGATCCCGGGCTCCATTCGTGAAAGAAGAAGAGTTCCTGCTCACGACCAATCTTACGGTGATCTCGCTTGGCTGCTTCCTCGAGGTATTTGAGATGCGCAGCCATCTGGTCCTTATCCGGGAACGAAACACCGTAAATTCGCTGCAGGCTGTCGTTCTTGGCGTCGCCGAGGAAGTAAGAGGCCGAGTTCTTCATGACCTTGAACTGCTTTATCCTCCCTGTATGAGGAACATGAGGACCCCGGCAAAGATCGATCAGAGGGCCGTTGCGATAGACTGTTGTAGACGTTCCGTCGGGTATCTTGTCCTTGATGATGTGTTGCTTGTACGGATTTGACTTGAACATCTCCAGTAAATCATCTTTCGATAGACTCAGTCGCTGGAAAACCTGCTTCTCTTTGACAATACTGGCGACGATGGTCTCGAGCGGTTTGTGATCTGCATGCTCCACGGCGGCCTTTTCGGGGAGGGCCATCTATGACGAGGTCAACACACTGCTTCATAGTCGAATGTTATACTTGCCTCGTAGTAAAACCCATCATCGATTGGAGGGCCGATACACAAGTCACAGCCAAATCGCCGTTCAGACGCCTCACCGAGGATATGAGCACTCGAATGCCAAAAGACCTTCTTGCCCTCTGGATGTTCGAAATCGAGAAATTCAAGTGTGACGCTCTTCTCCAATGGACGTTCCAGGTCCCACAATTGCTCGTCGCCCGTTCCCTTGTCAATGCGGGATATGACTGTTCGCTCGAACAAGCTCTTGCTGATTCCCTTCGCGACATCGGCGGGACTTGTGACCCATGACTCCCCCACTATGATCTTTCCGTCTGGTAGCGTGATATTGATCTTTTCTGCAATGTGAATTGTACGTTAGCGGGGGTTTCATGCGCCGTCTCGGTTTGGGAGCGTACCGCGGGGTTTCTTAGCAACTTCCTCGTCGTATCTGGCTTTCAGCTTCTCGCTAAGTTCTGTTAGTATGCAATGATGCATGGAATTGAAGACGAAAACCCACAATATCTGAATGCGGTGGTCAAAGTAGTCCGGTCGTGGACTGAGCTCCAGCGGGCGGCCGCTGTCGTCTCCGCCCTTCTTCTTCTTTTCCTTCTTTTCTTTCTGTGGTTTCTGGGCGTCTGAAACTGCCAGATTCTTGACACCTTCAGCGGCGCTCTGTACAGCGTCTTTTGCGGCCTCCATGATTGCGATTTGTTGTGTGTTCGGCGCAATTGCGACGAGGTGGGGTGTTTCGCAGTCGCAGCAACGGTGGCTCTGACTCAACACCGTCAGAGCTGAAGCTTGTGACTCAACGTTTGGGTGTAAGATTATGTAACGCACCGTGGTATTTATTTTGTACAGAGAGTGGAGTAAAGTGCAGTGTTGACCACTGTGTCCAAGTTTGGAGCTCCGTGTGGGTAGCCCCACGTGATCAAAATCTTGGCACAGCACTAAATTTGAATTTCTTCGAAGCCATCGCTCTTGACACGAACACCACCACCACAACACTCGCGCCATGTCATACCGTGGAACTCCCCGCGGCGATCGCGGCGGCGGCTTTCAATCCAGAGGACGAGGCGGCTTTACCCCCCGCGGAGGTTCGCATGCCCCAGTTTTCCACTACAGAGCTCCAAGCTAATCGCATGCAGGTCGAGGCGGCTTCACACCTTCATATGGACCGCCGGCCGAAGTATACGGTACGGAACTCGAAATTTCTTTTTTCTAAAAGCTAATTGACTTGCTAGAAATGGGTACGTTTGTCCATGCGACCGAGGGCGAAATGGTTTGCGAATCGATCAATGTGAAGATTCCGTACTTCAATGCGCCGATATATCTCGAGAACAAGGCATGTACCCTGTGTGGAAGGACATGAGTATATGGCAGAGCACTAACCGCGAACAGTCGCCAGTTGGTAAGGTCGACGAGATTCTTGGCCCGCTGAACCAAGTCTACTTCACCATCAAGCCTCAAGAGGGCATACAGGCTACCTCGTTCAAGAAAGGCGACAAGTTTTACATCGGCGGCGACAAGCTCTTACCCTTAGAAAAGTATGTTCTTGACCCTGATTTGGATGCTCACGGATCCACGCTCACACAAGGCAGGTTCCTCCCGAAACCGAAACCCCCGCCAGGCGCGCCCAAACCTAAACGAATTGGCGGAGCAGGACGCGGAGATCGTGGAGGTTTCCGGGGACGAGGCGGGCGAGGCGCACCCAGAGGCCGTGGAGGATTCGGTGGACGAGGTGGCGGCGGCCGAGGAGGAGGAGGCTTCGGCGGTCGTGGTGGTGGCTTCTCACGAGGTGGAGCACGCGGAGGTGGACGTGGATTCGGTGGAAGAGGCCGAGGAGGATATTGAGCTGAGGAATTCGGAGCTTGAACAATTTCGTCGGATCTAAGGAGAGGCTCAGAAGCTCTTCCAGATACCATCATCGGCTGGCGTTATGGAGTTCTGAGCGCAGCGTCCTGCGACCTGCTACGTGGGTTTCTGCCCTTGTAACGATTATATACTTCCCAACATGTCTTGCTGGACCCACTACGACTACGATCTGGAAGAAAGTGTATTGCTTGCTTGTCTCATCTGAGAACGGTTTGCCAGCGCACTGCTTCAATTGAAGCGGAATATGTCTCGAACTTTTCAAACTCAAACACAGGCCTGGAGACCTTCGGACAGCCTTCTTTAAAAAGCGATATTAATTGCCCAATCAAAGCACCGCACGACCTACCAAACGAGCCCGGCTAGAACCTTGGCCACGTCACGGGATGCAGGTGTGGCTTTGACGTCAGCGGTTCCCTCCGCAACAACTTGAATGACCTAGGCAAGCAACGTCGCGCACCTTTCCGCGTCTCATAAACATCTTGTTTGACCGTTCCCGTCAAACAACCTACGTTCTCCCTACGCACCCGCCCCACACCTAGTGTATATCTTCTTTCCTCTGTCCCCAACATTCGAAATTCTCCCACACCGCCATCCATCCACCATGTCGCGAAGAAACGGCGCTCCCGCCGGTCCCAAGGACACGCAACCTCCCGCAAAAGACCAGAGTACTTAGACCCCTCTGCCTCTATCCAACCTCACTAACCGTCCCCAGCACAAGACAAGCAAGCCCGCCTCCTCTCCGCCGAAGCAGGCCACTTCTCGCTCGTCCGGTACACCCTGCTCCCCCTCTCCCCAAAACCCCAAGTACTAACACTTCTCCCAAGCGCACTCCACCTCGCCGACTTCATCACCGAGCTCAACGGTTTCTGCGGCGTCATGTCCGTCTTCTCGTCGCTGCGCTACTGCGTGCAAGACGATCCCTCTGACCACACCAACCTGTACCTCGCACTCGGTTTCATCCCGCTCGGCCTCTTCTTCGATTTCATGGACGGGAAGGTGGCGCGGTGGAGGAAGAAGGCGAGTTTGATGGGCCAGGAGTTGGATTCGTTGGCGGATTTGGTACGTTCACCCTACATACGGTTTGCTACGAAGGTGGTACACAGCATGGCTAACAGATAAGTGTAGGTGTCTTTCGGCGTCTCCCCCGCCGCCGCCGCCTTCTCGCTCGGCCTGCGCACGCCGCTGGACCACCTGCTGCTCGCCTTCTTCGTGCTGTGCGGGCTGACGCGGCTCGCGCGCTTCAACGTCACCGTGGCCATGCTGCCCAAGGACGCGACGGGCAAGTCGCAGTACTTTGAAGGCACGCCGATTCCGACCTCGCTCGCGCTGGCGGGCGCAATGGCGTTCTGGGCTTACAATGGCTGGACGATGGAGAATGTGCCGCTGGGCAAGGCGTTTGAGGGGACGTGGGCTGAGGTGCATCCTGTGGTGGGCTTGTTTGTGATCCATGGGTGTTTGATGGTCAGCAAGACTATCCATATACCGAAGCCTTGAGACGAGTCGACGGAGAGGAGCAGGAGAGGCGGGGGGGAAAGGCAAATTTGCAAGCAGGGAGTAGTATACACACGGCTGGCTTTTGCAGCAGCAGCAGCTACACGGCCTCTTTAATCTCACTTTGAAAAAAAAAAAAAGTGGCTCCCGTCAGAGGCCCGTTGCGGGCATTTCACAAAGTAGCATTACGAAAGCAGCAAACGGACAGCGAAAAACACAAAATTTCTCATTTTCCTTTCTTCACGAGACACACACAAGTCATATAGTCATGCTTTTATTATCGTTCCATTACTATGCCTTGAGCAGCTATGTCTCAGCTGCCATGTGGATCTATTGTACATGAAACTGCATAACCCCAAATGACAGCCGGATGGATGCCTATCTTTCGTACCGAGCCAACGTCTGCCGCCGCTGTGCCTTCTTAACACAATGCACGTTGCTTCACCCAACCGGTATGCTCTCGCCATGTCTGTACTTGTCAATCTAGACGGCTGGTACATGACTGGAAAGGGTGAGTCGGCGACTCAATCGTGATTCCGACATTCAAGCCGAATCCGTAGTAGCGCAGCATTCGAGCATCCATCTTTCTTTCAAACGCTGAAAACATCTCCTACCACAGATAGTCCAGACGAAGACATTTCCAAGCGGCTCCGCTCGCGGGCTGTTGGGATGGGGATGGTGGGAAATTTCGGTCGGGGCGTTTCAAGTATTACGTCTATGATGCCGGACTGATAAGTCTGTTCGGACGCTAGGGCCAGGATGCTGGTACTATGCTGGAAAATCATAAAACTCCTCTAATCGTATGCGGGTGAAATAACAGCTGATCCGCCAGGTTGTCCGGGCGAAGGAGATGACTTGCTAGAAAGGGTAGAGCGCTCAAGGGCGACTATCGAACGATGATCAGGGATAGACCGTCGAGCCATTGCGCGCAGGATCCAGAAATGCCGCCGAGGGTATAGCCACGCGGTGGCATCAGAGTGTGTCTAAGAGTGTCAGCAGAAATCCTAATCAATGGGTTGTCACATGAGAGTGAATACAATCGCGTTACGTACCCGCTTCCCCCGTGGGGGTTGCCAAACCACTCACTCGTCCGTCCTAGGCTGGTGAGCACCTGCAGCCCATCAATCCAGAGTCCAGCTCGCAAGGCAAAGCCCATCAATAGCTCTCCACGCCTCGTGTCCAAGTTGAAATCCGTCGGTTTGCCCCCTCGCTTTCCAAATAATTGGCTCGTGGTATCCTCATAGATAAATTCGATACCATCCACGGCTAGGCCATGCCAGACTCGGACGGTCAGCATAAGCTTCGTCTGGATATAGGCACTCTCCAGGAGCACCTCGTGCGGCTCGGAGCCCTCCATCTGGGAGTAGCCCAATTTACTACCCCGGTAGCCCCATCGTCCATCTGGGAAGCGGACGCGGTGGTTTTTCTGGTTCGCTAGTTGGTTGAAATCTTCCACGACATGTTTGCCGCCACCAGCGGAGAAGATCTCGAGCTTCAAGCGAGCATTGCGTTTCTCCTTAGGCAGCAATGCGCGAAGCTCGGATTCCACCAAGGAGACCTGCCGTGGGTACTGGTTCTCAAACTCCGGCCATTCTCGCCAAGCGCGACAAACATCATCGCCCTCGGTGTAGAGCTCGGCCCAGGCGACTCCAGATTTGGAAGTCGCAATCACTCCACCCTGTCCATTATCCACAGTCCATACCTGAACGCTGCCGTCTCCAACAGGAGCGTTGTCGATTGGTATTCCGAAGCACGGGTGGAAACGGAAGCGCAACGTGTCGAGCCGGTGCCACTTGCATTCATCCTCGGGCATGACCAATCGTTGACCTGGAGACTTGGTGCGTGTCGAATATGGTTCGCGGCAGGTGAAGGTGCGGTTGAAGGTGACATAGTCGCGCAACATGACACCAGACTCTTGGTGTGGACAGCCGAACAAATGGCCAGTCTCGTGTAGATGAGCTCCGATACCTATATTCGCAGCCTCCCAATTGCTCCCGCTCTCGTTGCAATCATTCGCAACAAAGGCCGTGTCGGTCCGCGTGCAGTCCCCAAACGCCTGCCATACCTCTTCGATGCTGGAAGGATAGCTCTGAAGGGCATGGGACCCGAAAATTCCAAGCTGGAGGTCTCCATCGCCGCCTCCGAGCGCTGCATGTCCTCTAATCATCTTTGCCTTTGGGTCCCAGTGTGAGTCCAGAAACAGACATGACACGTACTGCTTCTGTCCGGGCTGGGTCTTGAAGTAGTCTTTCACGGCCTCTGCGGCAATACCAAAGAGCTCGCCGTTCTTTTTCCCGCTGTGATTTTGTTGAGCACGCTCGAGATCCCTGATTTCGGCAACTGTCTTGGTTGACCGAATAATGTGAACTTTGGCCTGGGTCCTAAACTGGCCGGTACCCCAGTCCTGGAAACTCAAAGTGCCCGGTTCCCACGCGTCTTCAAACCGGAAGCAACGTCGTCCGAACCCATTACGATTCATCTGTTCGCCAGTGAAAGCCTGCCACAGGTATGCGGCCATTCTAAATTTCTTGACCGCGAGCTCTAAGCCATTGCCTTCTCGCTGCATGCGATCCGGCATGGCATTGTACGTACCCGGCGAGTCGCTTCCGAGGATAATGGCTAACTGAAGAGGTGGAAGCTGGACCAAAGGCAGATAATTTATGTTCAGGAATGAGCTGTGAGCGGGAATCGAAGAGCTGGTCGTCGAGACTTTGGGAGACGTAAAGTCTAGCCTAATGCGGTTCCAACCTGGTTCGAGGTGCACAAGAGCCTTAAAGTATGAGTCGGACACTGGCCAGGCGGTTGCCGGGAAGCGACCTTGATGATGATTAACAGTAACCATGCCGTCCAGCGGCCTGTGTGAGGAGTCCCCAATCTGCCCAAAGATCAACAGTACCTGCTGGTGCACCTGCTCACTGTCAGTAAAGACGGACCTGATGCGACGCGGTTACTTACCCATGACCCTTCAGACACGGAGAGCACGCGTGGCGCCAGTAGTGATGACGGGTTAACCGACAAGTGTGACCCAGTGCTGCTGGTAGAAGTCATTCCCTGAGAAGATGCGTTAGTCGTGGGTGCGCCCGGTCTGCATTGGCTACTGACATTCATGCTGTAGCGCTTGGACGTGTTGATAGTTGGCCGAGGCCCTGGGCGAGGCGTTGGCAGCGGCGGGGGAGTCGTGGCTTGGGGCCCTCTTGTTTGCGACGTCGAGTCCTCCGACGTAGGTGGCGTGGAAGTGCCGGGCATAGAGGAGTTCAAAGTCGAGTTGGACTTTCTGGAGTTGATGGTGCCATTGGCGCCATTTGCGTGGCTGTTGCCGTTGGTCTTTAGGTCATTGCTCGACTTTTGCTTCTTGACGCTGCTGGTCCCTTTGGCGCGAGTTCGGAGGTTGTTCAGAAACGAAGGCATTGCCCACGAGCTTCAGCGAGCCAGGCTGGGGGAAAGACAGGAGTGTCGACAGAGTCGTGCGCGCGGAGAGGCGCCGATCGGCGGGGAGGTCCTACAAGTAAGGCGCTGGCGGGAGCATCCAGCACGACGCGTAATCTGGTGCGAGGGGATCAACAACGTGGCCTCGGTGCGCGGTGAATGTGTGAGAGACTAAAGAGCGAAGTGCGCACTACAAAGGTAGACAGGCGCGACAGAAGGAAAGAGTGGCGAGTGGGAGAAAGCGGAGGTGTTGAGGTGCAACTAGAGGCAGGAGCGAGGCAAGTGCAATGCATCTGCCACCCTTGCACAGTGTAGGGGCCGAAGCAGGATCCGTCGCTCTCCAGCCTGGCACTGGCAATTGGCAGCAATTGGCAAGATAAGATTGCGAGAGACGAAAAGAGTGAAGAGAGCGGCCGTGGCACAAGGATTTGCGGTTGCGCAAATGTTTCATTCAAACAGCCTGGGGTGTGAGAGCACCTATGATGCAATGCAATACAAGACAATAGCAGGTAGACGTCCCCATGGCCGCTTCCGCAGTCCGCAGTCCGCCCGCGCACGCCCGGCGAGCAATACAAAGACGATTAGTGGCAGTTAGAATCGATACCCTCTGACTCTGCTCCACTCCGTGCTGTCTCCGTTGTCGTCGTCTTCGTCGCCCCATCCAATATCAGCCACGGCTCCACGGAAGGCGACCCCTGCTGTACATCGCATCCGTCGCAAATCCCATTGTGCGCCCCAGCCAATGGCCACGCCCTGCTCGGCCGGCGCGGATAAGCCGAGCCACAGCGTTACAAAACGTGCATAATCGAGCGTATTATACAATGGTACGGCAGGCCCTGCAGCCAAGCACAGGCGCAAGGCACCATCCCAGCCAGCGACCGGTGGGCGGACGGCTAAGTCATTATTATGGCAGCCATAAGTGAGCACTGACGACTTGATCCTCTCCCGAGCCTGGCGCAATTGTGCTCCCGAAGCAACAGGGCTGCCCGAGGAGCTATCCCGCTTCGGAAAGGCAAACTCCTCGCATTCCTCCGGCCCTCAGCTCCAGGTGCACTCCACCGCGGTGAAACGCAAAGGGAACCCCCATCTCGACCTCTCCCTCCCATTGCGCTCTCTTTTTCTCCAGTGACTGTCTTCGCCATGGCCACCACCAGCCAGATGGATCAGCCCGCCGAGGTCGCAAGCAAAGTGCTGCGGAGAGCCCAAGTCTCCAAGGTCCGACCTCCCTACATGCCGCAGCCCCTCGAGCGGAGGATGCTAATGTGATGCCTCGCAGATAACCCGCACGCTGCAGAACCGCCTCGCCCTGGCCAATGTGAAGATCAAGCATGGCTGGGAAACCCTCAGCCTCGACACTCTCGAGCCCAGGGTCGATGTCGAGCTCAAGAGAAAACGGCCCGGGTCGTCAAACGAGACCATGTCCGATGCCTCCAGCGTATCCGAGCGATTCTTCCCCAACGGCGTACTCGACTCCTCGCCACTCGCCGCACCCATTTTCTCAGAAGATATCCACCGGTCGGCCAGTCGCTCTGGCAGCAGTCATAGCCATGGCAAGAGGGCACGGTACAACCAATCCTTCGCCCGATACCCTGGATCCAGCAACCACACTCGCTCCAAGGTCAGAACCTCGACGACTTCTTCGACATCGTGGAAGAGCACCCACAGACTGCCCGAATCATCGCCCGTATACCACAACCGGCACGCACGTTTTGGGCATGCACACAATCCCAGCTTGTCCTTTGTCTCGGAGACTTCGACAGTCCCTGACGAACCTCGGTCTCCACTTATATCTGAAGATGACGATGAAGACCTCCCCATCACATCTTTCCAAATCAACAGCTCCCGTATGCGATCGTCTCCTCCACGAGCACCACGGACGCCTCCGCCCGGCGTCGCTCGCTCGGCTCGACATCGTCAGAATGGCTTCACAGGTGCTCGGGAAGGACCGACTGGCGAGGAAGACGCCAATTTGTTAATGTATCTAGCAACATCACCCTCCCCAGCCCACCCCGGGTCCTCGAAAACTCGCATACTTGCCCCATCCACACCGCCACCGAGAGCCACCCCTCTGCCATCCTCGATGATGTCTACCCCTGGTGGCGGGGGAGCTCCCTTTTCCGGATTCGGCCTGCAGACTCCTTCTGCAAACCTCAACTTTGCTGAGTTCCTCAACATGTCGCCCTCCCCTGCACAAGTCGGAGCCTCTTGGAGCCGGACGCCCGCTGGTGCCAAGACTCCTGCTGCTGCTCGGGAAGCTCGACGCCGACTCAACTTTGACAGCCTTCTTCCACCCACAAGCGACAGTCCCCGCATTGGCATGGATCGCTCACGGGTTGTCAAGGTCGAAGGCCTCGGCATGGACCTCGGAGGTGAGCTGGTCTCATGAGGTCTGGCTTCGTTCCAGGCATACAATGATGGTCGCTCTCGCGATGAAACGATGTAATGAAATATACGACGCACACAAACCCCGCCGCAGCCTGGATTCGTATCATAGGCGACGCCCACTGATATCTTATCACGTTCTTACTGTCCCTACCAAAAAGCATGGCGTTTTCTGGATACGTTTTCGCAGTTTCAGCAAAAAGACTGCAGTTTCGAGGATGCGATGCGTCGACGAGCATCCCGTGTCTCAATTCTGATTGGACCCCCCTTTCTTACCGAAGCGACTATTCTTCACTTGTGCAAAGCCTCCAGCGAATCCCAGCAGAATCCCATCAATCTTCCTACTCGAATGACGATACCTCGGTGGCGGTTCCTACTCTAGTCCATTTCCCTTCGCGCTCTCCGGGGGCTGCGCTGCCCCTCGGTCAGCGCCGGCGACGCAGCAGCAAGCGCCCTGTGCCACCACGCGCGGCATACCCCTCAATGTGTCTCAAATAGTTTCTCCCAAATGTACGACCAGAAATTCCTTCCCAGTGCTCGATTTGTTTGCTCGGTTTGTGCAGCACACTCGGCGAGCGAGCGTTTAGGTAGCAACAGCGTAGCATAGCATAGATAGCAATACCAGCGCGTGTTCAGGCACATTATCCGAATGGCGCCCTCTGAGCTTTCAAGCGAATCCCAATCCCGGGTTCCGCACCCCGAACATTAATCGGCAAACAAACAGCATATTATTGATAGTAAATGATGCATGTCTAGAGTGCTGGGGAACCAAGTTTCGGCTCCGGACGTCGCCTGGCACGTTTGGCGGAGGGAGCTGATAGGCAGGGCCGCCACGCAGACAGCAAGGCACTGGATCGCCCGGCACGCGCTGCTGGCTGCGCGAACATGATTTGCAATGCTTTTTTGCCTGCCCGAGCTGCTTCGTATGTACGTGCGTGCGTATGTGCGGCACGGCTGTTATCCGTCATCAGGTTCCCTCGCATGTTCGTCTTGGGCAGGCATGGGCATGGGCATGCTAACAATCGCACCCACGGTTCGCGAGCAAAATTCGCACATTCGCACCACCTTCCCTTCCCATCCCTTCCATCCCACCACCACAAACTTCCCCTCCATTTCCGACACGGCAGGCAGGCAGGCAGGCAGGCAGGCAGGCACAAAAGGAGTCATACCTTCTTGCATGCATGGCATCCAGCCAGCCAGCCCCTCCTCTCCTCCCGCCAGCGAATCGCACGCGTGGACCCCACCACCGCAATTACGCGCCGACGGACGGGTGGCGAGGCGCGAAAGGGACGCGTTGGGTTAATTGAATGCCTCCTTTAGGTCTAGCGTGGATTGCGCTGTCAGCTGTAATGAAATCGTCTTGAAATGGTATGGATGGGGGGATTTGGGGAGGGGATAGGGAGGATTGGGGAGGGATCGAGATTGGATTGCAACCTCTGTATTGTACTAGCTACTGGAGCGGGAGGCGAAGGGAGGTGGGGGAGGCTGGATGGATGGGGGGAGGGGAGATGGTGGGTTATAGAGGAGGGGGGGTTGAGGTGTGCGGTCTGGACCTCTGGTGCAGCAAGACAAAGGTCGTACAAGGACGAGGCAAAGATGGTAGAAGTTCAGCGATTTACGAGGCAAAGGTGGTAGAAGTTCAGCGATTTTCGAAGCAAAGGTGGTACAAGTGCAGCGAGATTCAAAGGCAAAGGTGGTACAAGTTCAGCGCGTATCCAAAGCCCTCACTCGCACGTGAACCACCACCCTATCCGACGAGTCCATAAAACAGGTCCATAACTTCCATCCAACACCCATCCTTCCTTGCTAGCTCCCGCCAAGCGGAAAACCTCGTTCCATGGAAAAGTCGCCCTTCTGCCATGAAATACCCACCACAAAACCTCCATGGGCCTTTTTAGCCCGCGCCGCAGATAACGGAAATTGCATCCTGTCCGAGCTTCCGCCGTTGCGGTGGCTTGCGCGCTTTGAATCATGACCATCGGGTATGCGGCGCAGTACATGCACGTGTGTTTTGTGCTGCGGGCCATGGGATTTTGTGCTTTGCCGTGTTTTGTCTGACAGCTGTGTGTGTGCGTGCAGAATGTGGTAGCGTTGGGCGGGCGGCTAAGGGATGGGATGGATGGCCCTGGTTGGGGGCGCCGTGGGTGGCAGGTGTCAGGGCTGCATGTGCTGGCGTACAGGTTAATCGAGCAATCACACGGCATGGTTTTTCGGTTCGGAGTCGTGGCTGAGGGTACAGTATACACAAACGGGTTCTGTGTCAAAGACGTCTTGATTCACAAGTGTTATTCGGATCGCTTCTATTCGAGCATGCTGCCCAGGTCCTCTTTTCGAGCACGCACACGCTCACGCTCCAGATGCTCCTGTTGATCCAGACCACAATTCCCAATGCTACTTTCCTGCCAGCCTGCCATGCTTCGGTATCTCGAAATGCAGAAAGAAGGGACCCAGCCAATTCGTATGCTCCGACAACGCCAATGTTCAATCAAATCGTACATGCCATGACTTCGTTCCACGGCTCCCGCTAAAACCACAGACGAAAGCTGACCTGCTCGTCGCACTCGTGAAAGCCTCGGATCCGCGCAAGAGAGGTAGGAGATGTCTCAGCCAGGTTACTCGTACTGGCTCTGGTTGACCTGGCTCGCCATGATCATTATCCATACCAAAAACACGGATCCGATAATCCAGAATGCGAATGCCGCGTCCCAAGACTGACCTACGCAAGTCGTTAGCATTCCCATATCGGAGCATACGCGTCCTGCCCATCTGACTCACATATGCTCTGCTGCTGCAGGTAAGCCAGCGTGTTCACGTCCGCTCCATACGACTTGGCGCCAAACACATAAGTGTTGCATAGGTTGTTTATGTTTGGGCCTGCAAACAACTGTATCGCCGTGCCAATGATGCCTGCTATGAATAGCACCAGCAGGATAAACGAGAGCAGCATCACGATGCCCGGGAGTAGGCGCATCTGGGCAATGAGGATGAGCTCGACGAGGATGAAGACAATGGTCAGCGCGCCGACGGTGACGCCGTAGGGCATTATCCTGTTCATTCACAGTCAGTTGCGGTCCAAGCCTCGTTGCGCCTTCGACGGGTTCATGTCGGGAAACGTACCATGGCGTGCCTTGCTTTGTCTGCGACTGGATGACCATGAACTCTGCAAAGACGCCCAGAATGGTGCCCGCTGTTGCCAGCATGATGATCATCCACAGGTTCAACTGCGCATCTGGCCAGTAGTACTTCTGCCGCACCACGACCGCCGACCCGACCACTGTCCGCGCCATGTTGCGAATGCGAGTGTGTAAAAGAAAGCGTCGTTGCTCTTGCGCCGGCTCTCACTGCGCGCTCGAGGTTGTCGGTGGCCGAGACCCGCCTGTATCGCGCCTCTGTCCGTTTGTTGGTGTCGCGACTCGAAGCCCGTAAGATCCGGTTCCTGAATGCTGTGCCGCGAGGCGAGCCGTCCCGCCTTAGGTGTGCAATTGGCGCTGCCCTGGTGCTCAATCAATTCCAAACCCAGCGGTCCTTTGCCTGATGCTGAAAAGGCTGCTGTGCAAGCTCTCGCCTCGACGATTTGCGCGTGCGGCGATGGGGCGCTCGAATGGTGCCACGATGGTGAAGGCGGCGAGCGAATGACGTTGACGCGCCTTACGCGACGAGGGGCGTTGCGGAGCGCTCGGAGGTGCCGTGACAGGACGCAAGGCTGCGGGGGGTTGAAGGGGACGGATGCGCAAAAGATTGACGACGGTGGGAGAGGTGGAAGGGAGCTGCGCGATTCTGGGAGCGTCCGTAGCCAAGCGCAATATGGTGATGGCTGGGCAACCAACATGGGAGGCTGGCGATGACTTCCGGTGGCGAAATTTACCACATCTGCAACCAGGACCTGTGCGACTGAATGCAGAAAGCATCATGTCCATCTTCGATCAAATGCTGCTCGATTTTTAGTCATTCAGCTCTGTTCACGCGCTGCGCAAGGGCAACCTCGAAGCATCAACAGCAACGCGCGCCCTCCTCCAGCGTCTAGGATGCATAATAAGTATTAAGAATTACAAGTACTATCTATACAGGGAAGGGCGGCCTTTGATCTGATACCAGAACGCCTCCAATGCATCTAATGTGTTCGCCTCACTTCCGTCGAGAGATCATCTTGGTGACGGCGTGCCTGATAACAGTACCCGCCTTTTCCGTCTCCTTCTTCGTCAATCCAGAAGTGACGCACACTTTTAGAGTAGGCTGAGGTTGCCAGCCCCTGTCGCGAGGATGCACGCCGAGGTCGACTGGCATAGATCTCAGTCTTGTGATGAGAACGCCGTTCGCAATGCACTTGGACTTGTTAGCACACCATGTGGACCGAACTATGGAAGCCCTTACCTCGTCGACTACGTCTTGGAAGAGCTGATTCTGGTCTTCAAGACTGAGATTCTTCGACGCTATGACTTCAGGCTTCAGGACCAGCAGCAAGATTGGGTTGTCCACAATGCTTGTGCACTTGACCCAATCGCTGCGGGGATCCAGCATTGCTCGCATGGCCTTTATGTTCTCTCGGAGGCCAGTCAGAATCTCCGGCTGTTCTTGTAGCATTGTTATCGTCTCGCTGGCAGTAGTTGAGAGCAGAGCGGGTAGAGCGGCCGAATAGGTGTAAGAGGCAGAGGATATGCGCTGATGCTCAACAACTTCCTCAGTCCCAGCACAGAAGCCCCCAGCTGCGCAGAGCGGTCCAGCAAGAGAGCCAATGATCATGTCGACTTCTCGCGCATCCACATTCTGAGCCTCGGTGACGCCTCGGCCGGTCCTGCCTAGTACACCATACGACCATGTCTCGTCTAGTATGAGCCTGAATTTGTAGCGCAACTTCAGTTCGATCTAAAAACCATCAGTTGGTGTCCTAGGAGAGTCGGTAATATGTGCAAATACCAGCTTGGGTAGATTGACTACGTCCCCAATGTTCTCGAATAGGCCTTCCGTGATGATGAACCGCCTGGTCAGGGGCTTCTTCGCCTGCTCCTTCGTGATGTTCTGCAGTACTCGTTCCAGATCCTCCATGTCATTGTGCTCGTACCATCGCACGGTACTCCGAGAAATCTGAATGCCTTTCCGCACGGCAAAGTTGACAGCTTTGTCCGCCACAATAATGTCGCCGCGCTTCGAGAAAGAGGGTATGACGCTGGAGATGGTAGAGAAGGATTGTGCGTAGATGATGCAAGCTGGGGTTCCAAGATGTGCCGCAACGTCTGCCTCGGTCTGTATGTGCACATCCTGAGTCCCGTAGAACCCAGGCGGTCCGCAGGGTCCTACACCATACTTTCGCAGCGTCTTGATCGCCTTCTCCTTCAGCTCCTCATTCGCTATGAAGTTGTAAAAGTTGTACGACGCCAGGTTCGTGACGGTGCGACCGTTGGAGAGTTTCGACTTTGGTCCGGTTGGTCTACAGAGGTGTCAGTAGTCTGCGCATGTAACTTGGGTGAGGACATTGCTTACCCCACCAAGACAGGACGCTTCTCATTCTCTAGCTCCTCAAATTGCGTAGGTGCCGCGACCAAAGGCTCCGGCGTCCATTCGTCGACCAGCTCATCAATCTCCTGTAGCCCCTTTAGCATCCTCTGCCCATCACAATGTGCAATGCGCCTACTTGATCAGTCAGGGAGACTTTGCTCTTCTGGGTCGAATACGTTGGCGCCAGGAGGTATCGTATTGCGAATATCACGAGAAACAACTCAATTGCAGAGCGAGCTGGGTCGTTTTGGTAACTCGATTTGATGTATCTCAGGAGAATGGCAGATCCGGGCAATTTTTGGAAATGGGCGCTCGCATCGTTGAAGAAGCGCATGGCTGTGCCTTGTGGATCACTGAAGTCCATATTGAACAGGTTGAAGGGGTTGAGGCGGCGTAGAGAGAAGGAGAGAGTCGCCCAGAAAGTTATCGGGGGAGCATCGGTCGGGTTGCTGCGGACCGCGTAATTGCAATGCCCGTGCGCGACATGACGGGTCTTACAACGCATCCAACGGCCACTAACCACCCTCCTTAAGCAGCCTTTGGGCCAGATTTTGTGAGACAAGCCCACGAGACCATCTCGAAACACAATCTTGCATGTGGTAAAATCCAGCTCCGTTGTATTGCGACTCCTAGGGCCCCTGTGCGTCACACTTCACAAGAAAAACCATGAATCCTGGCACTGTGACGACGTGTGCATTAAGAGATCTTTACATTTAGTTTCAATGCAGTCACTATCTAACATATCGCCGCCTGTCCGTCCATTCCTAGTATATGTGCAGCCGCGCCAGGGGCGGGTAAGTGTTCAAAAAGAGAGGAACCGAAGGCATCCATCCCACCCAACACCCAATACAAAAGGAAAAGCTGAAGCCGACGCCATCGAAATTACAGTCATTATGGGACGCTTGGTCGCCTAGGTCATGCTTCCGCCATGTTGTACAATGCAATCGCTCAGACCGAATTTCTGTCTCATTTCATTCAAAAGGCCCTGAAACGAGCGGCCGCACTCTGCTGTGCAGCTCCACCCGGACCGGGGCACGGGCCATTGAGACACGTGCCCGTCGGTGTCGTCTTCGTGTCGTTGTTGTTGAGGCCGGTAGGCTGGAGGAGGTCCATGGGAATGGAGGTCATCTTCGGCAGGTACTTGCCGGCGACGATAGGTCCAGCCAACAAAGCGACAAAGACCACGAGGATGACAAAGTAAAGGATGGCATAGCGGATGACTCGTCGCTTTCGCAGCTTCGTCTGCTTCAGCGAGTAGATTGGAGGTCGGATTTGACGGCTAGATTCAGTTAGCGGATGAAGGTTAAAATGTAAAGTAGCGAAACATACCTTGGACGCAGCCAGAACAGCATGACAGAGTGGAACTTGTCGACATAGGGGATCAACAGGACCGGGAACATGAAGAACAAAAGGACGTGTCCCAAAAGGAAGTCCGCGGCAAACAGTCCCAGCTCTGTGATCTTGCACAGGAATTCACGGCCAGGCTGCGAGATTGTGTGCCAACCCATCGCATACCACTTGCCAGTCCACCAAGCAATATTGGCAGTGTCAGCCTTGAACTCTCGAGTGAGGGCGAGAGAGATGATGAGCTTGAAGAAGAAGCGTTGAATCATCGTCACTGCAATCATACCAGCCAAGGTCTTGGTGAAGTTGAAACCCTCCAGGAAGAACATGACTTCGAAGAAAGCGAGAAGCATGATGACCGCGATTGCGTGGGCGACGGCTGCCAGAACAGCGCCAAACTTCTTGCAGCACATGCTGAGGACCGGACCCATACAGCAGGCCATTGCGAACATGCCACCGAGAACACCGGCGTTGACTGCGATGGGAGCGAAAGCAACGATACCAACGCGAAGCAGAGAGCTACTTGGGGCGATGGCGGGGGCGTCGTCGTCTTGTAGTGCTTCTTTCACACCGGTCTGGGCGTTGATGAACAGGTACGGGATAAGGGTAAGCGCCACCAACACAAGGGGCCCAACGATCTCGCTCATGAAGATATTGGTGATATGAGCACGAGGTACATCGCCGGATAGCTTAGAAGAGGGGTCTCCAAGGGCCTTGCGCTTGTAACCGGTGAGACGAGTACGAGAAAGGCGGCAGTACCCAATCCAGGACGCGCTGTGAGAGCGGGTGTTGCCTCGGGACAGCCAGCGAAGGTACTCCCGGTAGTCGATGAAGAAGTCGTCCCAAGAGAACTGGTGGGGGTTGAACAGGAAGGGCGCGAGGCAAAGAGACAGCAGGGACGCCCAGAAGTAGATCAGCCAAGGACCCCAGACAGTGATGGTTCCGAAGAGCAACATCAAGAGGGAACGGGCGCCAATATACATGGACGGACCAGCGAATCGAGAGTAAAGGATACCAAACGGAATGCGAGCGGTAGCAAAGCCACGACCAGTACCAATGTAACGAGCTCCGCCAAATGACAGATCCGTATGCAGAGCGTTGGCGTAGATTTGGCACACGAAGACCTCGAAGAACGGAGAACCAGAGGCAAAATGCTTGGCCAATCGAGTAGCAGCACGCCACACTCCACGTTCCGTCAACTCTTGTACCACAAGAGGCACGAAGGAGATGAAGAAGACGATGAAGATGGAGACAATGCAACGAGCAACCCAGTCGAAGATGGGCGTCAGGTTCGCGCAACCGTTTGGCCAGAGCGGGTCGGTTTCCGGAATGTCCTTGTTGTATCGGCAGAGGATTGTCTCATGCTTGAGTGCTCCCAGGTTGAGCAGGACGAACATGAAGCACTGCACAGACAACATGATGAACAAGTTGTTGATGTGGAAGCCAGGATGGGCGTAGTAGAAGGACAGGAATCGGTCGAGAGGCATCTGAGTACCAAGGTAGTAGTACTCACGGGAAAGCATCTGCTCGCCCATACCAGTACCGATCTTGGTTGTGAAGTTGAGAATGGAGCCGAAACCAAGATCACGACCTTTGCCGCACTGGTAGTACTCGCAGTGCTTTATCCTGCCACCACGGAGAAGAGCGTTCATACCGGCGTAAATATCCTCGTTGAGATGAAGTCCCTTTTGCGCTTTGGAAACACCGCCACGGGTTGTCATGAAGATACCGTTGAGGAAATCCGGATGTCCATAATGGAGCTTGCCACCAATCTGAGCCAAAGTACGAGCAAACATGGTACCAAAGGTTTGTTCCTTTCCGGCAGCGACGTCACCGAGGATACCAATATTCTCGGAGAAGATGTATTCACGGGCTCCGAGAATGGCAACCGGGTTGAAGTTGGGATTGGGAATGCCAGGCGTATATGGTGAGACGTTGTCGGTGGTCATTTCCTCAAACTCGGCGAGAACACTGCGGATCTTAAGGCACTCCTCGAGGTAGTTGTCTTGATTGGCGTCAATCAACTGAATGTACTCGCCACGATAGAAGATGATGCTGTGGTTCTGGTTGTCCGATTTGCCGTCACCGAGAATGGGGTTGCCTGAGAGTTGAATGCGGAACTTGGGTCGACGCATGCCGTTGTCCATGAGCTCGGAGTGACCGTCAATCAAGGCAGAGTAGAGGCGAGGTTCCTCTCCTTCGTTGAGAGGCGGCTCCTCGTCGAGGTAGGCGATCTGAAGGTCGGGATAGGCTCGGAGCAAAAATTCGGTGTTCTCACGCTCTTCCTTGGAGAACTTGGCGTACCGTTGCATAGAGACGCAGATCTTGTACTTGCGGCGTGCCATACGCTCAAGCTCTCGCTCAAGCTTGTCAGAGTTGCCACCAAACATCTGCACAACCTCGGGGTTCTCGACGCGATACAACAACTTGATGGCGCGGCTGTAGTTCATGAAACCGGAAATGGTACGGTAGAGAGTCTGGGATCGCAGAGACGCCCAAATACGGGTACGGAGAGTGTACTCGGGAGCAGCGGACTTGAACCCAATGCAGTAGAATGGAAGATCGTCGATCTTGCTCTTAGCAGTATCCTTCTCCGACTTCTCATAATCACCATTGAATTGCGATGTCTCATCGGCCAAGATCTTGGTGTCCTTGACGAAACAGTCCCACTCGTGGGGGTGAAGCTGCTTCAGGTATTCAAGCAAGGTAACACGCGAGTATGGCTCATCCTCGCGGATAATCTCACGAAGCGACAGGAGAATCTTCTCGCCGTAGTGGGGGATCAAAACCGTAAAAGTCGGCATATTGTCCACAGGAAGAGGTTCTGGAATTGGCGTCGAGAGAGATTGCGCGAAGAAGGAGATGCGGCGTTCGGCCTCGCTTTGGGCTGGGAAGAACTCCGTCTTGAATGAGTGATCCTCCTGGGAAACGAAGAAAGTAGGGGCACGGAGAGTGCGCTTTCCCTCTTGTTCCGATGGCACCTGATGGTAGAGCAGCTTCTGCACGTGGTCGATGGCCAAAAGATGCTCTCGGTACATGGAGATGACGACGGCATTCCAGATCTGAGAGATCAGAACCTTGGGCTTGTACTTAATCTCCATATCGGTTGTAGCAAGAATCTTGGAGTAGATACGCTTCGGCAGGCGAGAGAAAATGTTCCTCCACGGCGTCCAGATCGACACACCCAGGTAGAATGATCGAGAGACGGAGAACAACATGTTCAGGATGATGTACCACAGGTAAGTATCCAAGAAGAACAAGACCAAGTCGGTGAAGAACATCAGACCGAGGAGGATCTTGGGTTGGTACTGGCAAAGAATCGTGCCGACAATCTTGTCACCTACGCAATCCGGCTTCTTCATGGTCGAGAGAATGCGAATGGGATCCTTCAGCGAAAGGGTCAGGAAGAAGTAGGACTCGGCAAGCTTGGCAGCGAAGACCATGACCCACAGACCATACGACATCCACATGTCATTACCCTTGAGACGAGGATAGCTTGCGGTGAACGTTTGACTAGCAACGTACTGACGAGAGTTACGAGTCAAGTAGCTGCCAAACAAGCCACCGAGAGGCATGACCGAGAAGAAGACGAAAGTAGCCAGAGCTATGATGAACTGGACAACTCCGAGAATCAGGCAAATCTTGCCCTTTTGGTCTTTGCTGACGATGAAGATGTAAACACTGGGACCGACGTTGACAGCGAAGACTGCGAGACAAAACAGGAGGCGCTTGGTGAGATGCTGCGCGCCAGCCCACTTGCGAGGCACGTAGGCCCACTCTGCGAGGGTTGCGAAGATCATGATCAATGAGGCGAGAGTACCACCCAAAGCGACGGCGGAAAGGATTGCGGCCTTTTCAGGCTTATTGTCCCGCTGCTGTTCGTAGCCCTTTGTGTAGATTGGTTGAGAGTTGAACGAGGTGTAGAACCAGAAAGCCGTTACGTGGATAACCCAGATTCGGTTGAAGTTGACCAGCATGTGGAACCAAGATCGCCTTTCGTAGTAAGTTTTGAAGAAGACCTTCTTCCAGGTGACATCTTTGAGCTTTGCATAACGCTCGGCCGGCTGCAGGTCAACAATGCGAGATTTATCTTCCAGAACAATTTGCTCGATGCCCTCTGGATACCAGAAGAGTTGGTTCATATCATCGTAGCCAATGATCTGAGCGTGGTCGCGCTCGCGGCGGACATATTTGCCATCCTGGATCTCATAGCCTTGGTCTCGGCAGTATTGGTAGAGAGGAGTGATGACCTCGTTGAGGTACGTGAACTCTTCCACGGGTTGCGTCTGAGCTTGACCGGCAGGCGAGTTGAGATAATCGTCCGCACATTTGAAGATGAAGCAGAGAGCTTCAGGCATGAAGCGCACTTGATTGGCCTCCCCCCAGCAGAGGAGATACAGCGCAATCTGGCGTATACGATCGTGCTGAGACATCTTGTTCATCCGCGTCTTCCAGCGGTACTCGGCGGCTTCCAGGCTGTTATCGCCTTCATATGCCTCGAGAGTCTGCGCCTCGTTTTCAGGATTCGCTGAAGCCGCCTTCTTCGCAGCTCTCCTAGCTTTGCGAGTGCGTCGGTTGGCCTTGCCGAGCTTCATGTTTGCGAATCCAACAGCGTCGTCCAAATCGAGGTGGGCGGCAAAATACCATCTGCGGTAGTTGGCATTCTCGCCACCAATGTAGTCGGCGTGCAAAGACAGCAATGCCTGGTTGGGAGACATACGCGATGCTCGCGAATCAAGCAGGGTCATGAGGTGGTCGTACATGTTCCTCATGCTGTCACGCTGGAAGCCGAACTTGGCGGTGAGATCCATGAAAATCTCTTCAATCTCTTCCTTGGTGCAGGGAATCTGGGCTTCGGTCGTCCAAGCAGGATAAGGCTCCCGCGAGCGTTGGCCAGCCGGGAGGGCATTCGTGTAGTCCATGCCGTAGATTGGTGTTGACGCACCCGACGATCGGTTGCCGCCGTACGAGATCTGAGAAGACGGCGGCCGATAGCCACGGTTCATGCCGTCACCATAGCTGTTGTATCGCTCGTCGCCACGACCGTAGTAGTCCATGTCGGTGGCGCGAGCCATGTCCGACCTCATGGTGAAGTCGCTGAAGGTCTCGGAGTCTTCCTCAGAGTCATGGCCGCGGCGCCTAGGCTTCGCACTGTGCACGGCATTAGCTGCTGTTACCCGGGTGCTGTGGATGGAACAGGCCCATACCCATTTTGCCCATACCCGCCTTGGGCACCCCCTTGATCATAGTATTGATCATTGTAATATTCGTCCTGATAGCCCTGCTGGTTGCGATCATCATAATAGCCGTCTTGTTGATAATGGCCGCCCTGCTGGCCGCGGTCTCGGTCGTCGTAGTAAGCGCTGTTGCATGTCAGTTCCAGATACAATGGGAGGCGGTGGAGCGCAGACTCACGACTCGTCATAGTAGGCATCGCCGTGTTGGTTGTCCTGGTAGCCATGTGCACCGTTGTGCTGGTCATACTGACCATATTGCTGGTCGTCGTGATAATACGAGTCCTGGCCCTGATGGCCATAGCCATCGTCGTGATAGCCGCCCTGAGGATGTCCCGACATCTTGCAGAGCAATTAGGTGAGGTGCAGAGGCTGTGAGCGAGATGTCAACAATCTAGGCAGCAGACGGGAGTAGGGATGGCCGAGGCGCCTTGTGTTTCGGAGTTGGCGTACCTCAAACAATGGCATTAAGACCAATCGACAATCGTATTAAGCTGCTTTCTAACTGCCGCCGAAAATAGATTGGAGAGCGGTCGCTGCGCGGGCGAGCAACGTCGAGGGAGGGGGTCGTGTAAGAGCGAGTGTTGATGTTGCGTGGCGCAGCCCCTATCACCTAGGCAATTGGCGCCTCGTGGACGTTCCGAGAGCTGCGAGTGCTGCACGCTGCAAGCTGCACGGCTTCGACCGCGGTGTTGTGGTGAAGTGAGGAGAAGCTTGGAGAAGCTAGCGAAGGTGTATCCGTGGGAGGTGGTTGTTACTGGAGGAACGGGCCCAGGACGCGCAAGCTCAAAGTCGTCGCGGCTCTCCTAATGCCGAACCTGGCAGCAAACACACACAGAGCGAGTGAACACCACCTGGCGAGAGGCGGCAACGAGGAAACACGGTAGGGAAGGAGAGGGGGTTGGGACGAGAGGGCTGGAGACGAGGAGAAAAAAGGGACGGCGATGTGGAATGTGGGCAGTCACTTTTGAAGAAGCAGCAAAAGGGGGTAGGCTCCGGGGGGGGCAGGAGCGGCGGTCGGTCCCTTAGCGCTTCCTGATTGGCATTTGGGCTTGGGCCTGACAACCCTGCGGCGGGCGTGGCACAGGAACCGGTTTGTTCGCCACCAAACACGTCGTGATGGCGTCGTGCATGCCGTCGAGGCGAGGGCAGTATCTCTGTGAGCCTGTACGCGACGTGCCCGCAGCGTGCTGTGCTGTGAAGTCTGCAGCTGCTCCATTGCACGCCTCTTGCGGCTCTCGCACTCGCCGCCCGCCACGGCCGTGTGGCGCAGAAACGCAGAAACGGCAAGCGCAATTCTAATTCTAAACCGAGCACCCAGCCGCCGTCATCTCAAGCCTGTCGGCGCCATCTCGATCCTGCGACTGTTCGCTCGCATGTACCCAGTGCAGTACGTACTCATCCGCGCGTGGGTACGCTCATTTTTGGCCCTCTACAAATTGGCTGACCACGCCGTCCCTTGAATGCAGCCTGCCGCTGTTTGCCTCCCCCGCCCTCGACTCCTCGAGCACGTCACGAGCTGGTGCTGCGCTGCGCAATAGCCCTCCTCCCGAGCGTCGTGGGCGGCAAGAGCTTCCGTCGATCAAACCGCGGCGTCAGGATTTGCGCTGCCGGAGTCGTCTTCGTCCGGTCTGAGAGGCCCGCCAAGGCAAATGCCCATGTCGCAGCCGCCCAATCGATAACGATACGACTAGTTATCAGACAAGGTGGCGGCGCGGATGCAAATCCCTGGCCATCAACGGTGTCGGCGGAACGCTTGTCACAGGCACTTGCCGGACAGCTCCCAACAACTCGCCGCCAGTCCGCTTCGCCGCCGTCTCGTGCATGTGGAACCACTAGGGCCAATCGCCTGCTCCTCATTTCGCAGTGAGCCCTCAGTCAGATCTCGGCTGCTGACTTTTTCAGCGATGGAGTCCCCCCTGAGTTGCGCATGGCTGTAATCTATCGTCGGTTATGACGGTGGGCCAGCATAACGAAGGACCAGGGGCCTTGCGCCCCAGAGTAATATTAGATTTTCCTGTTTCTCCCACTTATCTTCCTTCCCTATACGGCGTTGGAGGTTGATGGCCTTGGAATTGGGATTCAAATCTCCCTCGACACCCGCAGCCTTCCGGACTGCGGGAGCGTCGGTGTCCCCAACGGCGGCTCAATTTGTGGAGGCTCGTCTTCCACGCCAATAACGCGGGAATGCTCTAGCGCAGCCGCATAATGGTGGTGGAGATGCCGATTGGATCTGCACAATTGACTCCGCCACAGCTCGAGAAACGGATGTCTGAGGCTGGCCGAGCGCGTGTTTCGACGGAGCGCGCCCAGTTTGAGAGTGAAGCACCGCTCGCCTTGTACCCTCGAGCCTGGTACGAGTGCTGCATGTTTGTCGCTCAGTGTCCGAGAAACGACAGCAAGGCCATGCATAGTCAATCAGTTGTACATGGCTATGGAAGATTCCGTAGGTGCCAGGGGCGGACTTCTCTACAAATATTAGGAGACGGCGGACATTTTTTGGACACGGAGCATGTGGTGTCGGTTTCGGTGGTGCAGTATCACTCTGGCTACTCCTTCAGTAGGGGATGTCCAAGGGAGTGAGACACCTAGTTGCAGGAATACTTGTATGTGGGTGGATGTGAGTGCTCGTCGAGCTGCAGTGCCACGGCGTAAAGTTGAATACACTTTCTCCCGTAAATGACCACATTCTCTGGAGCATGACCAGCTGCGGCTGCAAGCTCGTGAGGCATTGCACCTACGAGCTGGCCTCTTCGCGCAATTGCCCAAAGGAACGCAGGCATCGGGGCGGCTGTCAGAGTGTCTCAGGGATGGGGCATTGGCGCGCTAGCTTGTTTCGCGCGCGACGCACCCGCAAACCCCTGAGAAGCTCTCGCTGAGCGAGCTTCGAAGGCTTGCTACTTCACCACCATCGCTCAGGCTTCACACCCGTTCCCACAGTGATTTCATTTTCTTTCCCCATACGCTCTCTAAATAGTCGTCTTAATAGTCATTCAACGCACTCCTTCCGCCCCTGCCTTCGCGCACTCGTTCCCGAGGCAGCTGCGACCCACCTGCGACGCGGATCGTCTCCTGCCCAGCGTCTCGTCCACAACACCAAGCTACGCCAATAACTCTCGGTCCTCTTTGCATTTCTTGTGGTTTCTCTGGCTAGAGATCATCGGATATTCATTATGAAGGGCCTCGCACTCGCCGCGGCCGCGCTCGTCGCGACCGCTTCGGCCGCTATCGACCCCATCGTTATCAAGGGCAACAAGTTCTTCTACAAGACCAATGGCACCCAGTTCTTCATGTACGGTGTCGCCTACCAGCAGGGAGTTAGCACAAACACCACCCAGACCGAGAAGATCGATTACATTGATCCTCTCGCCGACAAATCGTCATGCACACGCGACATCAAGTACCTCTCCATGGCCCGAACGAACACGATCCGTGTGTACGCCATCGACCCCACCAAAGACCACGATGACTGCATGAATGCTCTAGCCGACGCTGGCATCTATGTCGTTGCCGACTTGTCTGAGCCGGGAACCTCGATCAACCGCGACGATGCCGGCTGGACCACTGACCTCTTCGCACGATACACCAGCGTCATCGATGTCATGGCCAAATACGACAACACCCTCGGTTTCTTCGCCGGAAACGAAGTGTCCAACGCCCCCAACAACACCGACGCCAGCGCTTTCGTCAAGGCTGCCGTTCGTGACTCCAAGGCATACATCAAGTCCAAGAATTATCGTGAGATTGGTGTCGGCTATGCCACCAACGACGACGCCGATATCCGTGAGAACCTCGCCAACTTCTTCGACTGCGGCAGCCGCGAGGAGGCTATTGATTTCTGGGGCTACAACATCTACTCCTGGTGCGGTGACTCTTCTTTCCAAGAGTCCGGCTACGATGTGCGTACCAAGGAGTTTGAGAAGTACGATGTGCCCGTCTTCTTCGCCGAGTATGGTTGCAACAGCGAGCGCCCTCGCAAGTTCACCGAAGTCGGAGCCCTCTACGGCAAGCAGATGACTGATGTCTGGTCCGGTGGCATCGTCTACATGTACTTTGAGGAGGAGAACAAGTTTGGTATGTCCTTTTGTCTTTTGCAATTTGCCCATCTAACATGAACAGGTCTCGTGTCTGTGGATGGCGACAGCGTCAAGACTCTAGGCGACTTCAGCAACCTTGCAAGCCAGATCGCCAAGGTCACACCAAGCGGCGTCAAGATGAATGACTTCCAGCCTACCAACACGGCTGCCGCCAAGTGCCCCGACATCAGCGAGGATTGGGAGGCCGCTGGGTCCCCACTCCCACCAGTTGCTAACGCTGATCTCTGCTCTTGCATGATGGACACGGTCAGCTGTGTCGTCAAGAGCGACGTCAAGGAGGAGGATTACGGTGACATCTTTGGCTTCATCTGCGGAGAGAAGGACGGCGCCTACTGTGCCGGCATCAACAAGAACGCGAGCACCGGCGAGTACGGCGCATACGGCATGTGCAAGCCCTCGGAGCAGCTTGGCTTCGTCCTCGACCAGTACTCTCGCAATGTCACTGGCGGCTGTGAATTCAAGGGACAGGCCGAGCAGGCCAGCACCAAGAGTGCCAGCGGCTCCTGCGGCACTCTGCTCGCTCAAGCAGGTCCCCAGGGCCAGGGTACCGTCACTGCCCGTCCCAGTGGTGCTGCTGCAACCGGCTCAAAATCACCTGGTGCCGGTGCCGCTGTGACAGTCCCACAGTTCAACGTTGGCCTTTTCTCGCTCGGCATCTACGTCCTCGGTGCAGCAGCATCGGGCATGGCGATGATCTTGCTCTAAAGTGGCAGTATCTCTTGCGGTAATGAGAAACCCAGAACATGGCTGCTGGCACATTCCAGAGCCTTGTTCCTGGCTTCATTCCAACGCCAGAGACTGTGCTTGACGATCTGTACAATTTCTTGGCATGGTAGCGATCATTTTGTCTGTGCGGTTTAATGTCAGGCTTGAGGTGATGGGAGTGGCCCACGCACACTGAAATGCCTTCCACGTTCTTTGGGGGATAGCAGACCCGCGAGGTCAGACGCCCACCTGTATAGAAGCCATTTCGAGGGCGTCGGCCTCGCGGGTTGGGAGCATTGTTTGCGGAAGATACCTATTGTAGCATTTCTGTACTTGGGTATAAAAAGACTGAAACTTCATATTTCTCTTTCGTCTCGTGAATCGTAGAAGACCGAGTTGCCAAATAATCTTACAGGCTAGGAGATACGTGTCACCAGGGTAGTTCCAGCGGCGAAGAAAGAGTTTCCGATGGACCCAGAACGGCTGCTGCGGTCTTGATATCAGCAGCTCCCCGCACCGCCCAAAACTGACCTGTTTTGCCCATGTCAAACGTCTCGATCCAATCCTTCAACGACTTCGCAGCCTCATCCGGCTTCACAGCTAGTATCACAATTAGCGGGAGTATACAAAGCAAAGGGTGCTAACCCACCATTCCTATCTCCCGATTCGAAGAACCCGTCCCTATTCTGCTTTCTCAAATACCCAGTATGCACAACCGCAACCGCGATGCCCAGCGGCTTCAATTCCAAACTGAGCAGCTTCGCCACCATATTGAGCGCCGCTTTACTAGCATGTCCGCCATAGTTACCTGCACCCTCGACCTCGTGCCTCAACCCTATACTCCCACTCTCCCCACCCACAAGCACAACGCGACTATTCTTCTTCACGATCCCCGTCTCCACAAGCCCCTTGATCAAAAACAGCGGGCCAATTGCATTGGTCTTGTACATGGCAACCTCCTTGTCATAGTCGAGACCAGAGGAGGTCTCAGAAGCGAAGTACCCAGCGCAGATGACGACGAGGTCGGCTTCGGTTTCTTCCTGCCAGTGCGCGGAGATGCTGCGGGCACAACCCTGGCGCGTGATGTCGATGTTGGCCATCCAGTTGATGCCGGATGTGATGGTCTGGGTGTGCGAGTAGCGGGCGGTGGCGTAGACGGTTTTGCCGTCTTTGGCGTATTGGGTGGCGAGGGAGTGACCGAGGCCGCGGGTTGCGCCGACGATGAGGATGTTTCTCATGTTGATTGGGGTGTGTGGGGTGTGGTGTTCGAATGATACCAAGAGGAAGAGTTGTTGCTTCGAAGGTGGAACGACAATCAGCTGGTAGAGCTCAATATGATGGAGTTGTAAGTAGTAGTGTTGAAGAGATGACTCGATGTTGAGCACTTCTGTGTCGAGGTCTCAGCGCTTTTATGCCATGGCAGAGTTCAGTGGTGTAAACCATCATCATACGACTTCCCCTACATCGTACGTGGCAATCAGACACGGCGTTTGCAGGTCACATCGAAGCCAGAATAAGATAGACGGCCATAGGCGAAGTGGTCGGGTATTTTCGCTTGGACGTGTTGTTTGGCACATGCTCACGAGATATATTCCCGAATTTGAGTCCCGGAATTGTTTGGTGGTGTGAGCATTGTCGAAAGGAACAGGTCAGCTGGTCAGTCGATATGCATGGACCCAGCGCCGGTGTCTGATCCGATTAGTGATTTGAATGAGGATAGAGGTGCGACAGTTAGAGCATTGCTGTACCGCCGTCTGTTTAAAGCTCGGAGAGGCTGACGATACCCACGTTGTGCTCGAAAGGGCATAGTGTCCGATTAGCGGCGCAACCCCGCGATATCTTATGGGAGTTGCAGACGACTTGCACATCCTTGGACATCGCGTTGGTGCTGAGTTGGCAAGACTACCTGTTTGAATGTCATATTTAGTCATCTTCTTCTCTGCACCACGGATTTACCTTGCATAACCGGTTGTTCCGCTCAAACCAACGTCATCAGGCATCTACAGAGGGCGGCCGTATTCATCCCACATGCCACCAGTTTCGGTGCTCACGGCTGAGGTCAAAACACTTATCCTTTGTTACCGTCGAGAGGCTGGCTGGTCGAGGCCTGGACAGGCACCAAGAATCCGGGCTTAAACCCTCCGTTTGAATCAACAGGCATACTCGACAAGCGAAAGTGGAAAGATGGCTTCATCACCCCCTCTATCTCCCTCCAAGCCTACGATAGAGCAGCTTCGATACGTCGTCAACAACTATCCTATCATCGATAACCATGCTCATAACCTGCTTTTGCCAAATCACCTGGATTCTCATCCGTTTGAGTCGATTACGACAGAAGCCCAAGGCAGAGCTCTCAAAGATACCTTCAAATCTCTTGCCCATCTTCGCGCAGCCAGACAGCTTCGCGAGCTCTATGAGTGCCCTGCCGAGTCGGATTGGGAAGACGTGCTGGAGCAGAGGATTGAGTGGCTCCGGACAGACCCCGAGCAACTCAACCGGAGGTGTTTCCATGGGACACATGCAATTCTCATGGATGATGGGCTGGCCGGGCCAGACAAAGTGTATGCGTACAATTTCCACGACCGATACACTGCAGCGCCCACCAAACGCATAGTTCGCATCGAGACAGTTGCTGAAACGATCATGGAAAACATCCTCAAAGGCGTTACAGATCGGCAACTCAACGACTCAAATTATCTCACAGACACGTGGGTCAACTTCACGGAAGAGTTTGAGCGAGAAATACAAGAAGCCATCCAGGACTTCGCCGTAGCAGGTTTCAAGACTGTGATATGCTATAGAACAGGCCTTGATATCGAGCCGGACTACGAATTGGCTGCACGCGACGTTGGCGATCCTTTCGAGCGCTATGTTGAACGATGTATCCGGAAAAGAAAATTCAGAATTGAACGGAAAGCTCTCAACGATTACCTGGTCTTACGGACACTCGAGATTCTGTCCGAGCGCATTCCTCACAAGGACGCTCTTTCGAAGCCACTCCAATTCCACACTGGACTGGGTGACAATGATATTAGCCTGCGAGAATCTAACCCGGCTTATCTACAACCACTCGTTGAGAATTATTCAAATGTTCCATTCGTCCTATTGCATTCAGCCTACCCGTACACGCGCGAAGCTGGCTATCTGGCCACGGTTTACAAGCATGTCTACCTTGATGTCGGTGAGGTATTCCCCATGGTAAGCCGAGATGGCCAGAAATCGATCCTGCGACAAGCACTTGAAATCGTACCCGGTAGCAAGCTCCTGTATTCAACAGACGGTCACTACTTCCCTGAAACATATTGGCTGGCAAATAAGCAGTTCAGAGAAGTCTGGCTGGAGGTAAGATTACTATAATTTTCGATACCCCTGGCTGATTGAAGTACACAGCTACTTATCGAATATATTGAGCGAGAAGACATTACAGCACATCAAGCAATAGCCATGACGAAAGACCTTCTGTTCAACAACTCGAACATCCTCTACGACTTACGTTACCAGACTGATTTCAGTGAGATAGCTTTCAAAACCTTATCGTGGCACGCAAAAGAAAGCTCATCAGTCCAGCCACCCCTCGTTCCGCTTCCTCGTCTGGTCGATAGGTCGGAATCGACCGCCTCGCCGAATCATTCACCTGCGTTTCCCCCACCCCCCAAGACAGCTCAGGTCTACGATACTTCACTCTTTGAAAACTTCTTAAAGGCAAATCCAGATATCAAGTTCATCTACGTCGAGTGGCTGGACTATATGGGTACGATGCGTGCCCGCATCTTGCCAATCAAAGAATTCACGCGACTAATCAGCGAGGGTGAAAGAATTGGCATATCCCAAGGGAACACTGGCACTCTTCAGAACGATGGCATCACTCCAGTGGTCAATCCAGTCGGACAAATATATGTGGAGCCGGATATCAGATCGCTGAGACGCACCCCCAAGACCGACCCGCTTCCTTCCGCAACTGTTCTCTGTTTCTGGAGAGACGAGTCTGGGCATCCAACTCGTGAATGTCCGCGAAATAACCTCGAGGTCTTGTGCAATGACCTCCAGTTCAATCACAATATTCAACTGCTGTGTGGATTCGAGATTGAAGTCACTTTGCTCTCGCGGGACCCTTCAGATCCAGATCAGCCCTACCAGCCGCTCACTAGAAACCATGCCTGGGGTACTCTGACCCCGGAGCAGTGGCTCCAACTGCCTCTCATCGCAGAAATGGCGACCTCGCTTTCGGAAATCGGCATCGATGTCCAGCAATTCCATGCCGAGTCAGGTCAAGGCCAGTATGAGTTTGTCCTGCCGCCCCAGTCCCCTCTCGCTGCAATCGATACCTTGATACAAGCTCGACAAGTCATCTCACAGATAGCAGCGACGCATGGTTTACGCGCCACGCTTCATCCACAGCCCTTCCCTGGTATTGGCACAGCAGCTCACGCGCACATATCTCTGAATCCTCCCGACAGAGATGCCCAGTTCTTTATCGGTGGTGTACTTCGGCATCTCCCAGCCATCTGCGCTTTTAGTATGCCAGAAAGCGTATCGTACGGCCGAGTCGTTGACGACCACTGGACTGGCGGAACCTGGGTCGCGTGGGGAACACAGAATCGCGAAACCCCACTGCGACGTGTCCAAACTGGCCGGTGGGAGGTGCGATGCTTGGATGGAATGGCCAACATGTATCTCGCTGTGGGGGCTGCAATCGCCGCTGGCTTGCTTGGGTTGAAAGAAGGCCAGGCCACGTTCCCAGAGAAGGATGTAAGGGTCAACCCTTCGCAGTTGGATCAAGAGCAGAGGGCTGCATACGGGATCTCGGAGAAGATGCCGTCATCTATTGAAGGAGCTCTTGGGGCACTGGAACGTGATCAGCCATTACGAGAGGCTCTGGCCGAGGGCTTGGTGCAGGATTTCGTCCTTATGAAGAGGAGTGAGCAAGACATGCTGGGCAAGATGGGAGAAGCCGAGCGTAGGATCTGGCTGATTGAGCGGTACTGATATGGCGACCTTGTCACCATGGTCCAATCAATTCTTCTTTTCCACCAGCTTGTCCATCCAATACAAGATTAGCTGACGCTAAAAAAAAGACCAAAAAAATGGTCGTGATGGGGCGCCATAGCCCCGGGGTGGCCGTCGCCCTGGAGGCCGGTTACCGTGCCTTGATCCAGATTCCCACAAGCTGAGGAGGGCATATTCCCCTGACACACCAATTATATTGATACGCCAGGTATTCGAACTCGAGGCTTTTACACGGAACAATTATAATTTCCAGTGAGCAGAGGTGCCGTCGCATTACTCACGCTCGGCTAACACGATCGAACCCATTCGGATGGGAAGCTTGTTTATGATAGGATTTGAAGTTCTAATAATCTTTATAGTACAAATTATTTCGTGGGAGAGGATATTTCCAGGTTGCCACGGCGGCGTCACGTGTGGCGTTGGCAACCGTTGCTGCTCACTTTCACCGCGCGCCTCGCGCTTACACTTTTTGCTATGACGTAGGTGAGAGCGCGGCTCTTGTTGCCTGGCTTCTTTATGGCTGATTCATCGTCTCAAATCTGTAAACATGCGGGCTTTTCTTCTGTTACGTCTCACTCTCGCGTTTTGAATCTCGTCTTAAAGACTGAAGCGCTTCTACGCCAGCAAAAGGTACACACTAGACGGCTTTATGATATATGTCATTGACACAGCAGCGCCTCGAATGATTGCGTTCAGTACATCATTTGTTGGAACCGTCCTCCACGACCTTCAGCTTGCTTTTACTTCAGAGGAAGGAGCCAGAGACTGAACGACGGCATCACAAAACTCCGCTGGCAGACCTTTGCAGTACGTTCAACGCTGGCTTTATGAACCTAGATTCTTTATCTTAGCTCTAACTCTGATTTTCTAGACAAGACATACGCATGCAGATATTCGAGGTGCGGGTAGCCAATCAAAGCGCAAGGCAGACCTGCAGGCGTTCAGCCCTCAGCCTCTTCTTCAACCTCTTCCTCAGCCCATCCAGCTTTGTACGATTAATCAGTCCCACCCTTTGGCACACGAACATGCCCGACTTTGGCTGGTCCGCGAGCTGTGTTCTCGAAGCCATCAAGCTCACCAACACGGTGCGCAAGGCGTTGCGAGATACCGGCGGCTCAGCCTCGCAGTACCGAGATGCCCAACAAGCGCTCGGCTCATTAAAGAGCCTTCTTGAAGTCGTAAAGAAACACTTCGACAATGAACCTAATTCAGAGTATGCAGGTTCGATCGTGGACGAACTTGAGCACCTGATGGGACCTCTGAGGAAATTCGAGTCGAGTATGAAGAAATATGAGAAATGTCTCGTTGCGGACTCGACTAGTTCAAAGGCGCGGCAGACGTTTAGGAAAGTGGACTGGGCGCTCAAGAACGTGGACGAGGGGGTACGCGAGCTGGAGCACGTTATAACAGCGCGGCTTGGAACCATAAACTGTTTCTTGTCTCTATCGATGTACCTCATCCATTCCCATTATCAGAATTTTTATCTGACAATACCGCAGACATTCCAATCAAATAAAGGCGGCAAAATCCAAGGATAAAGATAACCAGCAACAGCTGATAAAGGCAATTCAAAAATCTGGGCTCGTGACCGATATTTCCGACGTTTTGAATGCCTTGTTCGAAAAGCAACAGACCTCGAACACCCAACAATTGACCTGCTTCAACCGTTTAGAATCCCTCCTTTCCACCATTGAACTTCAAAATCAGAAATCCAAATCAGCATCCCCACCCAGCAATTCACACCAACCAATCGCCAACCAAGATCCAACCGAGACAAGCCTGGTGCTCAAGAAGCAAGCCGAAGCTTTCCAGCAGCTACAAACCACCCTCGAAGCCCAACTCAGCATTCCCAACCACCCGGACCAAACACCCGCACTCTCCCGCCTCTTCGTCTCCCACTTCCTCGCCTTCATCCTCGGCGGCCTAGCCACATACCTCGCCACCCGCACCACCCAACCCACCATGCCCGACCCCAGCCTCCGATACTCATGTTCCATCCAACCCCCTGACGACTTCGACCCCACACCCTCCCCTCACCTCTGCCCATACTGCGCACGCATCCACTCCAAACCCACCCCCCTCCCTTCCCCGCCGGACCTAGAATCCCACTTCCGCACACACCACCCAGACTTACCGGTTCCGAAACGGTGTCCGATACCTGGGTGTGTGGAGTGGTTTATCAAAAAGGAGAATCTGGGGATGCATGTGAGGGTTGAGCATTTTAGGGTTAGGCATAGGGGGGATGGGGAGGGGGTGGGGTGGAGGGCGGTGGAGAAGAGGTTGTGGGATGAGGCGTGGGCGTTGGAGGTTAAGGAGCGAAGTGGGAATGTGCGTGGGGGTGGGGAGAGGGATGGGAGGAGGGGGGTGAGGGGGGAGGTAAGGATACGGGACAGGAGAGTTTGGGGGCGGAGGGTTGGAAGGTAGGGCTTGGGGATGTTTGGGTTGGGGGGGAGAGTGAGGTGGTGGAGATATGGTAGCTGCTGGTGAGGTTCGTTGTCTGGTTTACTGGAGTTATGGGATTTGATAGAACACACACCAACGTTCAGAGTAGAGAATATCACGTCTCTTTTGCCCTTTATTATAACGTTATAGTAGATACGTCTAGCAATGTTGCCGCTGAAAGAGTGCCTATTTCTTCGAGGACCTGGAATATTATGTATTCACTCACATGGAGTTTTACGTAGTTGTACTGTTTATGATTGATTTATCACTAACCACTTCAAACTCTTCAAGTCATTCTGCATGCCAAGCTCAAATCTTTATTTCTCGACCAAAGTCGTCATGCGTAGTATCGGCTAGTACATGGCGCAACTCGCCTAGGTAGTATAATAAAATCTTGGAGAATCATCTCCCAACTCTGCAATCTCCTCATCCGACATGCCCTGGACCCTATGGTCCTCCTCTCCCCTCTCCCTCCTCGCATTCACCTTTGCGAAATGCCACCACATGACCACATACACCACAATAGCCCAAGCAACCATTGCCATAGTCACAGCGTGGCCCTTGATATATCTCGGGCCCTCTGTGCTAGGATACAAGAAAGGAGCCATGATACCAGCGCAATTGCCAATACTAAGCTGCAGCCCCGTTGCCGTGGTTCGTTTTCCGTATCGCGGGGAATTCGTGGGCAACCAAGCCAGAGGCAGACCCACGCAGACGTACAGGCCCATGGCGACGAAGAAGCAGCCGGCATAGTGGGCTCCGGAGCCGATGTCGCTGATGAGCATTGCGTAGCCGACGATACTGACGAGACCGAGGAGGATGGTGTACTGGGCTCGCTTCTGTTGGTGATCGGAGAACCAGGCGACGACGAGGTACGTAATGGCTCCAAGCGCGTAGCAGGGAATGGTCAGGACCTGGACAAGCGCGGTTGAGGCGTCGGGATTGATGCCGCGGATGATTGTGGGGAGGAACGTCGAGTATCCATAAAGCATGGTATCCGATCCGAACTGTGCGAAGCTAAAGGCCCAGACCTTCCAGTCTGTCAATGCGCATTTCACGTCCTTCCAGTGGAACTCTGCTGCTTTCGCCGTGTAGCCAGTCTGGCGAGTCAGCCTGGCGGCTGCGAGATCCTTTTCTTGGGAGTTGAGGAAGTATGCCTTTAGCGGGCTGTCTGGCAAGATCCAGATCACGGCGACGCCTAGCACCAGCGTTGGTAGACCCTCAATGATCATGATCCATCTCCATCCGTTTTGTCCACCGACGCCGTTCATGTGTCCGATTCCAAAGGCCAGCAAACCACCACACGCGCCTGCAAGCGCAGCGGAGACGAAGAGATAGCCAATGCGTAGCGCAAGCTCGCGTTTCGTGTAGAAGAATGTGAGGTAGATTGCCATTCCGGGAAAAAGTCCTCCTTCTACGGCGCCGAGCAAGAGGCGGCACACAATCAGGCCAGCATAATTTTGCACGACTCCAGTCAAGGTGGCGATGATGCCCCAAGCGATGGTGATAAAAGCGATCCAGCGGGAAGGACGAAGTTTCTTCAGGACGAGATTCGATGGTAGTTCCGACAGGATGTACGTAGGGAACAGAACGCTGACGGCAACTAGATATCTGTTGCCGATGAGGTTGAGGTCCTCTTCCATTCCGTAAAGTCGAGCGTTTCCGATGTTGACTCTGCGAGGCGTAAGTCGCGGCCAGGTTTGACGCCATTTTACAATACTTACCGATCGAGAAAGCTCAGAAGATACAGCAGCATGACGACTGGAACGAGGAAAGCATCCAGCTTCCTCACCAATTTCTTCTCGGCCACTGCATCCACCTCTTCCAACTGCCCCACGACGTCGTCCTCAGCGTACGACTTTCCTTCATCGGCAGCCGGCGGCATCCCCAGCTCTTTATCAGACTCACTCATCTCGCCTCTATCCAAATGTTTCTGCAAACAAACGCGATGCTGAACCTCCAGTCTGCTGACTCGAGCTCGGCGATGTAATCGAAGCTAGAATTTATCGCCTCGCTACACAAAAGAAGCTGTTGCCCTCAACAAAGTCGCGCTCGAGATGCTCGGGTCGTCACCAAAAGCCCCTGCGCGTCGTCTGCGAGCGAAAGCCGTCCACCTTAAGTTGTGCACGACGAACCCTTGCGCGGCCACGAGTGACCCGCAAAATGGTGCCACTGCGTCAAGGTGCAGCTAAAAGAGTCGGGATCGGCACGGCGGGGTTGGACCAATGGGGATGCACGACCATGCTGGACTAGCATCGTTTTGGGAGCCAGATACGGCTGCTTGGGCTGCTAAGAGATAACGGCATCCTGCATGTTGCTGATGCCAAGATGGTTTTGGTGATGGGAGGGGGCGCCAATGTTGGGGGAGAAAGGGGGGCAGCCGCCGGGTCTGGAGAAGGAAGGATGGGGGTGAATTGCGCTTGGCGGAAGCTACCGTGTTTGCTCCGGGCGTAGAGTGCAGGACAGGTCGAGATTGGGGGTCCGATCTTGCAAAGGGAATGATAGATGAGAATCGTGAATTCTTCTTTTGGCTCTGCTGATCGGTTAGGTTGTATGTAGAAAGAAGCGCTTGTTGCACCGTGGACCAGGCACTCGTTTCAGTCGTGCATCGAGGCGGCAAGCCTAGTTCTTGTCGGGTCCCCATTCTTGGGACGTCTCTCTAGGAGTGGAGTATCTAGTCTAGTCTGTGTACGTGCCCAAGAAAGTCCAAGTCTACTTTGCTCCGTGCACCCATAATGACTACCTATTGAAGCAAACGATTCATGGCAATGCCGAAGACGACGAAGGCTGATTCAAACCATCCCAGTCTATGGCCGGGAGAACAATACCGCTAAAGATATCAATGGAGGCGGTGGATGTGTCGATAGGCCATAGCAACTCATCTCGCGGTATCTCAATCTCTGTAGCTGGATCTGGTTCGACAATAGATCTCTGTGACGAGCCGAGAAGAGTCTTGCGAGCAATCGCTTTCACTTCCTTTGCCATTTCCTTTGCGATAGGCCAGGTCGAACTCATTGCGCTGATGAAGCCTATGCTCAATCGGATGCGATCTCGTGCTATTGACAAGGCATGGTCATCGAGAAGGGTGTTACATGCGGACACTTGTGCCATGGTCAAGGAGCATACCATGCACAAGTTGAACACATGATGTTTTTCAATATTACAGGGAATGGCAAGAAGCTGTGTCTCCGTCTCTAGCGATTTGAGTGCTCGTGCTGTGTGTGCGCCTTTATTTTTCCGTAAAGCCTCTACAAAGGAGACAGGGGAGGTGAAGCTTTTCGTGGATAGTTCTTCGATGCAGTATACCAAAGATGAAAATGGTCGGTGCGTGTTCATGACGAGAACGGTAGCCATCATATGCGCCGTGAACATGACCTCGTCCACCTTGCCGTTGGGGCGCAGAGGGTCTCTTTTGCAAGCCGGAAGAAGCGCATTCCAAATGGCGAGCTTTGTGTCTACGTTTGAAACTAAAGCATCGTCAAAGGTGCCCGTCTTCATGAATGACTGCATGATGAAGCGAACAATAGAGGCTATGTCGAAGAGATAGGTCATGGATGAGTATATGACTTCGATCTCTGCGAACTCTCTTGAATGATAATCTTGCCATGTCGACGGGGGAGGTATTTGCTGCAAAGACGTAAGACCACGATGAGAAAAATATCAATGGGAAATCGAGGTCTACGCAAGGACTCGGGAAAAGTGAGTGGCGGGAAAGAGAACGCTAGACTTACTCCGAACTCATACATTTCATCGTCGCAAGGCAAATCCACGGTAACCTCAACGTCTCGTAAGCGGTATATTGGACTGCTTGAAATGACGGAAAAATGCTGATCTGTGAGGTGTAGGAAATAGTAGGTTCGTCTGTATGATTCCTCAAGTATAGGATTTCCTTCTCCTTGTTGACTGGCGAAACCTCTCGTATTCATACCGAGCTCTAGAGCCATAGCGATTGCTGAATGAAGCGTGACCCGTGATTCGGGTCGAAGATTGTAATGCTGTTGACCCAGTGCGAACAGCAAGAGAGCTTGAACTGACAATGGAGTTCTTGGAAGATCGAATCGGCAAAGCGCTTGTCGTGCTTTCTCGTAATATGCCTCAGGTGACGTTGCTGCGGCATAGAACGATCCTATCCAGTGCAGAACGCTCAGTAGCGGTTCCAACCCATGGTTCCTATTGAGTCTTCTCAATGCTAGGTACTGAAGCGGCAATACGATAGGAGTCGATGGGTGGAAGTTCTCGTAGTAATGGTCTAGCAGCCGATCTGTGTTGATTTGGTAGTCCATGGCATGGCAAGCGGAAAAAGGCGAGTCCAGGATATTCATGGTACTGAAGTTCGGGATAGTAATGGATTGATCTCGATCGCTAGAAGATGCTGGAGATTCCGTTGAAGAGTGATGCGACCCGTGTTGCTCGGTTTGCTGAGCCCTTTCCCTCTCCGCCTGCTGCTGCAACGCCAGACGTCGACGCGCTAATGCGGCTTTATCGAGACCTCCTCTTCGACTCTTTTTATAGACACATTCTTTTCCTTCGCGTTTGCACCGGTCACATTGCGGTTGGGTTGCATCGCACTTCACATGTCGACCCCGGCATTGTGCGCAAGCCAGCGCAACACGTTCAATTGAGCGAGTCTCCGCGTGGCTTCGATCCATTGAATAACAACAGTATCTCGCGCGAAGCCTCGATTTCTGACGTTTGATGGATTTTTCAAAGGCCGAGAGGTTCGGTGCTATGCATAAGCCAAACGCGTCCGCCAAGCCACAGCCTCAAACCTGTTCTTGGCGATCTATCAACCATTGATGTGCTTGAGGTCTGGAGTCAGGCCACTACAACTCGTCGGATATGAGATGTGCATTGAAGATATTTCTCCTCATTGGAAATTCGATGCACAGTAGGCTTTATGTGAAATAGCCTGGGTATCTAAAGGAATTATAGGCCAGACGCCAGAATCCCCAAATGCATCCCTTTTGTCCCTCGATTTTAAGCGTACGCCCCGTATTCACATCAGAGAAACCTATCGTGTGTTCCCACAGCGACACACTCTTTCACGCCATACCTCTTTCTCGACCATAACGTGCCCAGGACCGTCATGTGAAGCTGGGACTTCAATAGAAGCTGTTCGGGTCATCGTAGTTTGGTTGGCCATAGTTTCTGTCACCGACATCGTCCAAGCTCTTGTACTGCGACTGGCCGCCACCACCGCGCCCACGTCCTCGGCCACCACTTGCACCGCCACGTCCATGCCCCCCTCGCCCTCCCCTAGTTACATACGGATGGTTACGGTGGGCATTACCTCGTCCGCCGCGGCTTTGATTGCCGCCGCGGTAGTTTGATGAAGTAGCATACCCGCGTCGCTCGTCTCGGCCGTGTTGGGGGCGGAAATCCTTCGAGTTGTTTCCATTGCGGGGACTGTGGTTCTTGTTAGGAAAGTAGCTCTCATATTCGCTTTCGTTGGCTTGCTCTTGTTCGATCCTTAAGACCATCTTCTCCCCAACGGTGCTTACGAATTTGTAAGAGTGCTCTTCAGAGACAGGCTGCCAGTTTTGTATGCGAGCTGCGTCTGCTGGCCGGCCTCCCTTTCGAACACCCAAGACGACGGCCGGAGTGGGATTCTCCGAGTAGTACTTTTGAGTGCTCGGCACTGGTTCAACCCTCGCAGCCCAGACCTTATTCTCAAGGCAGGCGATACCAGTGACCTTCCAGACCACTTTGGCCCCGAGTCCACCGACCTTGTCCAGAATCGTCTTCGGGCAGGGTTTGGGAGTGATCAAGATACTGTTGCCAAGCAGTCGCATATCGCTGTCAGAATTTCCAGAGGACAACTTGACAAGACCAACCAACTTGTCAGTCGTGGCCGCAGGGATCATATAGCCGGTGTAAAAGACAGTTTTCTTGATCTGACGTGAGATGGTGCCTGGCGGTGCGTTGCCAGCTTTGATTATGGCGTTGTGGTTATTGATCATTCGTTGGACTTCAGCGACTTCGGTTGGAGGGTCCAGCTGGGTGGCATTCTCGGTGACCTGCACGACTTCGGCAACGAACGGTTTGCGGGACTGCGGAGTTTGCGCAGCCATTAGGTCCTTGTTGAACTGGAAGAAAAAGTCGCGGAAGGCTTTGGTGCTGGAATTTGTTAGCATCGTGCCCCATGTTCCGAGGCACGTACGTACTGCTTCACCCTGTCTTCGTAGATTCGAACCTCCTCCGCCTCCCTGTAAGTGTGTACGATATCTTTCAGAAGCTCTTGCTTGAAGTTCATGGTCGAGGTGAATGTCTGGTTTGCAGGTCCAATGGCAGGCTTGAGACAGATCATGTCAAATTCAAGTTTTCGGCTGCGAACGATGCGCTTGATCAGCTCAGCGAAGCCTGCCTCTGCTCGGCCAGTAAGGAGCACGGCAAGGGCATCCTTTTGCTGCATTGTGAGCTCCACCAGAGACACAATCTGCTCGTTCCACCATCCTTTCCAGCCTCGAGCTTCTTCCTTTTCTACGCCTTCGCCGGTCGCGGCTAGGATGGCGGAGTCGTGCCACCAGCCGCCATTGAGGAATATGTGCTGCGACTGAAGGTCTCCAACAGAAGATCCATTCCACAGCTGACGATTCGGGAGAGGGCTGGCAAAGACTGTAATGCGATTAGCTCGGCCGGGGTCCCGATCAACGAAGCGAGCAGGAAGCATGCGAAAAGCTGCATAGCAGTCCGGAACACAGCTCCATAGCTTGGTGGACGTACGAGTGTTGTCGAAATCGTAGACATGGATAGCTTTGATGGTAGAGACACTAGGCATCTCCTTGTCGTCGCACGACCATCGCTTCAGCGCGGTGATGGTGTGCTGCTTCGCTGGTTGGCCATTTGGCGCTCCGTTTGAATTTGCCAGAGCGTTGAACATGGCGGGCAGAGAGCGAACGACGTTGGGAAGGGGTAATTTTCTTGTAATGCCGCGCAGCATCCACAGAGAAGTGTCGGATACGGGCGCGAGGCGCGGAGGGAGCGACTGAGTCACACCAGTCGTGACTGTAACAGAAGGCGGATGCAGGTGACGACGAAAGGTGCTCCTAGAAGTTCGCGAAGTCGCGACCGAGGATCACCCGGTCCGTGCACACACTGAGATGCGCGGCGCCCGATGACCGCATCGGATCTCCCACCCGTCCCAACTCTTGCTTTCTCTTCCACCGCTGGCGCATGGAGACAACATCCAAAGATGCTTGCGTCATCTGTCTCGAAGACATCACCGAGCGGGCGATCACCGCTCCGTGTAATCATTGCACCTTCGACTTCCTATGCCTGGTGAGCTGGCTGCAAGAACGGCCCACTTGCCCACTATGCAAAGCAGAGGTTACAGCCGTCCAGTACGACTGGAGAACGCCTGAAGACTTCAAGACGTACTTTGTTCGTTCCATTGCCACTACTCAACAGATATCCTCAACATACCACGAGAATGCCCGCTCTAGGCTTCCACGTAGACTACGCACTGCGCGTCGCCCACATCCCCCTCCCGGCCCAGACACGGCATTGCTCCGCCGTCGGCACGTTTACCGCCGCAAGCTATACTCTCTCCACGTCGGCTCGAACCAAATCTCTCAGTACCGAGACCTGACACCGCAAACATTCGCCCAATCTGCAGAGCTGCAGTCGCGCGCCAAAGCGTGGATTCGGCGCGAGCTCCGCGTGTTCAGCTTCCTCGATGCCGAGCCAGATCAGATGCCGTCTGAAGGAGGAGCGACTACCAGCAGCAACGCCGAGTTTCTGCTGTCGTACATAATCGCAATCCTGAGGAAGGTGGATCTCAAGTCCAGCAATGGGCATGCGGAAGATTTATTGCAGGAATTCTTGGGACGGGACAATACACGGCTGTTCCTGCATGAATTGGGTTCTTGGCTGAGGAGCCCGTACACCAGACTCGGTGAATGGGACAGGACCGTTCAGTATAGGGAAGAACTGCCGGTTGCTTTTGATGTTGATGGAAGGCCGCGCGAGGAAAGCAAGAGGAGAGGGGTTGACAATCGCTCGCGGAGTCCTGGAAACGAAGCTTGTAACAGGCAGAGGGTCGAGGTGCGAACCGGATTGGAATCTTGGAGCCAACCCGACACCCACCCGATCTCTGGAGTTGCCATGGAGTACACACCTACAATACCCTAGTCCTCGCTTCGAGCATGATTCTTTGTAGGCCCGGAGAAGGCAAAGAAGGCCCTGAACGCTTGCGATGGATAGTACAGGCGACGAGATGGCACCCAACACCACTTCGACCTCTGGAGTTGCCATTGGATACATGTCACAACTTCCCAGTCCTCGTTTCGACCATAGTCCTTTGCAGGCTCGTGAAGGCAAAGAAGGCCCTGAACGCCTTCGATGAACACTCCATGCGACGAGATGGCACCTTCTCCTCCGACTGAGCGTAGGAAACCAAGCAACTAGACCAGCACGTAGAAAGAGACATCATATTTTTATAACTCTCTATTCCACATCATCCCATGTCGCGCTCCGCCCAAAGAAAGTTCAAGGCTAGAGCGTGCAATCAATTAGTCGACCCAGGAAAAGTGAACACAAAAGTTCCATCTCCTAAGCAAAAAACACAAGAATAGCAATTAGAAAGCCCATACACAGTTGATCCCTGAGCATATCGCTACGCCCACAACGCCCACGCTTACGCCAAACTATTCCATGCCCACTTAACAAAAAACGCCCAGTCAAAGTTTTTCAATTAATCAGGTTGCAAACCCGACTTCCCCACGCACCATACCCCCTCACGCGGGCCCCCGTCCTCGCTGTATCCCCAGCCCATGGGTGCTCGAACTCATGCTTCCCCTGCGCCCGGGAATACTTTCACTACGCGAGCTATCCACACTGCGCCTCATACTACTGCTGCTCGATCTGCGCCGCGCTCTCCTCGCCTCGTCCGGATCGTGCGGGTGCAGGCCGCTCGCTTTCGCAAACAAATTAAGTATATCCGTCAAGCTGATTACCCCACTGAGCCGGCCGGACAAACTGGCTCCCGGGATCGAGCTCGCGGAGATGGAGGGTGCGGGCGGGCCGCCGAGGTGCGAGGGCGGCGTGGTGGACAGGCCTGATGTTGCGGCGGTTGGGAGCGGGGCGATGGGGGATGGAGGGACGAGGACGGCGGGGGTGACGGCTGGGGTTGGGGGGCCGGAGGAGGCGGGGGAAGGGGTGTCGACGACCCACATGCGGTGGGAGCGGGTGGCGACGAGTTTGGCGACGGTGTGAGCGAGGGTGCTGAAGGGGTTGATGTGGAAGACGGGGAAGGAGTCTTTGCCGTCGTTGACGCCGCGTTCGGAGAGGATGACGGATATGAAGTGGATGCAGGAGGAGCGGAGGAGGGGCAGGGAGGTGGATTTGGTGAGGAGCTGAGACAGTTAGCAAAGGTCGTTGAGTTGGAATCGGTAGGCTTACTCGAACGTCGACGTAGGATATGTTTCCGATTACGTTGTTCTGTGCGTCGAGGACGGGAAGTGAAGTGACGCCTTCGTTGTTCATGAGCTCGAGTGCATCTGTCAAAGGCTTATCGCCGCTAGAACAGGGTCAGCATATTGTTTTCTGCAGACAGAGGTGCAACACACTTGATAGCGTAGACTGAGTGCGATCCAATATTCAAATCTTTGACCAGTTGAGGATATAACTGATCGACCTGGGGGAAGCTCTGCCTGTTCTCCCAGAAGAATTGCACCAGTCGCAGTTGGGTCAGTACGCCGATAACATTGGTGCTGTTCTCCTCAACTACCAGTAGCCTGTGTACGCCGCTGCCAAACACTTCCATCGCCTTTGTCAAATCGGCATTTGTGGGCAGCGCAAGGAGCGGCTCTTTCTTCACCAAATCCTTTACGTCTTTCAGTGGGACAGCTTTTCCCTCCCGCCCCTTCTTTGCAAGTTCGTCGAAAGATGCCACGTCATTGTCGTCTGGGTGTGCGAGGCCGACCACAAGTAGGAGATAGGCATTGAGGTCGCTGTAGTCAAAGGTACCGGTGGCAGTGCGGGACTCGGAGTCTTCGCGGATCAGGACAACATTTGGGGCGCCAGATTCGACGAGGAGCTGTAAAAGAGGTAAGACGCAGTCTCAGACAGCCCTTGAAGACACTCACGCTTGTAGCCTCTTCGACGCTCGTTTCGTTCTGCACAAATCGCACCAGCCCTGGACTCACAATCTCCCCCACTTGTATCGTCCGCCAGTCCCTTCCATGGAACTTCGGATCCCCTCCTTTGGTCGGTGGGTTGTTCAGAAGCTCCTGTAGAGCGGATTGTGACAAGGAGGGCTGTCGCGAGGCTCGGGGTGACACGGGAACGCCGCGCATGTTCTCGGCGAAGCTGGAGCGGTGGCCGGTGTGGGGGCTGGAGGACATTTTGAGGGATGGGGGTGGAGATCGAGGGCCAGAATTCGAGGTCGAGTGCAGTGACGTGCTGCTTCCCTTTTCCTGCTTCTTCTCTATTGGCTCTTCTGCGGTGTGGTCTGCCATTGCAGGTAATTACTGGGGAACGCGTTAGCGATGGAGGGTGTTGCAAAGCCGTGGAGCATACAGGCAGCCTTTGCGAGTGCCCAAAGAGGGAGTACCCACCTGTGCCAGTGCTTGCGAACCGGCGTGCGGGCCCTGATAGTGGGGCGCACGCGATGGTCCGATCAAGGGCTTCCTGCGGATGTCGCGGGCGCTGACGAATGCAGATTGGAGATGGTTGGGTGAGCAATAGCGAGTCGCAGACTGGCAGGGCGGGTGCGATGGGTGTGTTTGGGCCGTGGTGTGGTTTAAAGGAAGACAATCACTTTGTGGCATGTGTGCGGAGATGTGTGCCCATCTCCCGACTATGTCTCGTGAGAGCTTATCTTATTGGGTGCTTGCCAACGCCGACGAGATGATCCCATCAACCAGCCCCCGCGGCATGCTCCAAGCCTGTGCGGGCGCGGCCATTGTTTGCGAGCGAAACGGAAGCAGCCTGCCCGCACATGTTTCTAAGAATCCGAGGTTGACATCATCGCCGTCTTCAAATCAGAAACCAATCGCTTAATGTCAAGTGGCTTTTGTGAAACACACAATTTGTGGAGGAATAAGCTTGGCTTGCTTGACTACATGATATCGACTCTCAAACTTCTCAAATGGCGCTTGTGCTGAACGCTGATGTAAAAAGTCATCATACTATGCTGGAATCAATCCGTCTGCACATAAGCAGGCGCCTCGGAAATTGTATTTACAGAGCAAGCCGCATATCATACATCCAGCATACTCCTGATCCTTTGTGGTTGAGCGGCCCCAGCGTTCTCATGCGTGAGTGTATGGCCTGTCAGTCCTGTGGCCTGCGAAGCTCCCGTCATCGTGCTGGCAGTGTCACTATCAATCCTGGTGGGAATCAACCTGGCTCCACTCACGGAAGCGTTTCGCGAGTCCGGATCGGGATCTCTGAATGGGTCTTGTGGCGGGCGGCTCCTCGACCTGTTCCTAATGTTCATATTACCCATCTCGATGCTTTCCGAGACGCGACGTGTGGTGGGCCTACCGCCTCCGACCTCGCCTGTCATATTGCGCAACCTTTCGTCGTCCGTCTGGTATCGGGATGCCCAATTTCGATCCCACCAGTTGGGTTTCTTGGTGATTCCCAGCCTTGCGTCGTCTATTGCGCCACGTTCTCTACGCTGTGAGATGATGACTTTGTCCTCGTTTTGCTCCACAAACCCGGCAATCGCAAACACAAACATGATTAGAAGAATGGGGCCGTACCCCAGCCCAAACGGCCAGCCAATGACGACATCATCCTGAAATATGCTGAGATCCCAGAACCAAGCACTGGCAATGCCATAACCGATGCGGATGGCGAGTAAAACGAGGGAGATGAAAAACTTTGTTGGACAGTAGTGGCAGAACCAATTGACCTTATTCCAAAGGCCCGAAGCTCGGGGTTTGTACCACTTCATCGAATGTAGAAGAGAGAAGCATATGACGAAAAATGCGAAAACGGCAAAGATTGATCCTACTTTTTCGCGGATGCCGGTCGCTGCAGGCCTTGCAATGTCCTGCTTCTGTTCTGGAGTATTCTGTTTCTGTATAGCCGTCCACGATCGAGGGATGACCATGAAGAAGTTCAACCAGGCGAACAGGTAGAATATCAGAGGCAGCCAAAATTCGACTTTGGCACGTTTATCATCCTGAGGGAGGGAATAAGGGTCGCGGTCGACAATCTGTCGCTCCTGCCATGAGCCCCTATCCATTATTAGTTCCCTGCTTTCAAAGGATCGTGTCCAACCACTAACCAATGCCTAACGCCTTCCCAGACCATGGCTAGTGCCGCCGGAACCATTAGCATGAAGAAGAAGCTCTGCAGAATGATTGGAAGCTGTTGCAGATAGTAGCGATCCACGTCGACACCAGTGAGGGTGCTGATCATCCCGCAAGCAGCGGCAAACAACATCCAGTACCACTGCCACCGGCGACCGACGATTCTGAATCTCTTGTCTTCTCGTAGAAATTGTTTTCCGTGTTTCCGAAGGTTGATCAAGGTGAAGACGATGCTGAGGGCGAAGAAGGACCCGAAGACGATGCTGGCAATACCGCGGCCATGTATATTGAAATAAGGGACGTAGCATGTTGTCGCGTTGACCCAACTCCCATTGGACATCATATGGGGTTTGAACTGGTCGAAGATGAGGTAGCATTTCGAGTTGTTCGAGATGGTGTTGTTGCTGTAGAGGGTGTAGTTGAAGTGGCGGAGTGCAGTGAGATTGAAATGCACGCCATTGATCAGAGTATCTGTATCATTGTCGGCCTGCGGAAACTGGACGAGCTCCCGCATATCGATAAGAGGCATCGTGGAAAGTGGATGGCCGGCGGGGCCTGCGGTGCTGGTATTGCGGCTCGGGGCAAGATGGTTGAAACTCTACGGTTGCCCCACCATGGCAGAAGGTGTTTTGGACGACGTGGACGGTGCTCGCCGGAAGAAACTCCAGGCCGAGCTACTATCTCCAGGGCTTTTCAGTGTGGCTTTCGATTCGACGCGAGAGGATGGGTATCGCGACTGTCTTCCGCGCGCTTCCGCGAGCCTTCCGGAGGTTAGCTGTGAGGATGGATGGATGTCGCGGGAAACACGTACAGGCCTCCGAGGGCAGGACAGATTTTGAGATTATAAGCTCACCGGAAGGCAGTGGCAGCGGGAGAATTAATGGCGCACCCGGAGGCTACGAACGCATGCTAGGCAAGCCCGTCGACGGCGCATGTGGACGAGGCCCGTCGCCGATCATGGACCGTGCGCTGTGGTTTGGACATCGATTGATGCCAACAGTCAGGACCGAGGCCATCTCTGGGGCGTGGGTTTCAGGCGCAATTGGCCCTCATTGAAGCCTCTCATGCTTTACAACATAACACGGCTTCGATGGACGGTCACATGCCTACATTTATCTGCTTCACTCGCTGTATCCATTTCTTGAGGCAGTACGGGGAACCATGAATATGGTTCGAAATCTCCTTTCTTACGTCCATTTAATTCATACATGACACATCACCATGCCTGGCCCTGTATGCTAGCACTCGCAGGAACGGTGCACGTTTGTACTCTCTGCTCATAGCTCCTACTCCTGAATGCTTAAACCTGCAAGAGGTAATCACTACCGGGCGGTTGACTCCAAGGCCCTTAGCCAACCAAGCGACTGCGATTTCCTCTGATGGAAATCGCCTAAAGCCTTCGAAGGAGGAATGGCCCAGCCCGAATAACAAAAAGCGTAAATGCCACTCCGAAAAACCAGTTTCATCTTCATATTCTTGCCTCGATTGACTACGCTATAGCACTTGCTAGTGTGGATGCCATTCCAAGAAACCAGAGTTACCCTCATCTATTTGCCTCGATTGCCCGCGCTACAGCACTTGCTGCCATGTCCCAAACACCAGAGACTGAACGGACCTCGGAATCCCCAGCACCTGCTGCCATGTTCCCAACAACAGAGACCAAACGGACCTTGGAATCCCCAGCACCAACAAAAGCTCAACTCGTCCTCATGGAGAAACTACCGCAACTCATCCTATGTATATTCCCACTTCTCTGGTCATGATCAGTGCTCACATAGCACAGCAATCGCACATGTACGGCTCAAGTCCTCCGAGCATCGTCTAATAGGGATTGCCATGGCATATGGGCAACACGGCATGCACGTCGCACAGCTCGTCGTCGACAATAAATCAGGCACAGTGGTCTTGGCGCAGGAATCCGCCAGTACGCAGTGGGATGCACTTTTATCTCTGCTTCGCCGAGTGAAATGCTCCTGGAGCCGAGCGTGTGGAGAAGCGAACTTAGAGGGATATATTGCAGCTCCTTACGTTGTCAAATTATGAAGCTGGAGACGGGGTGAAGAAGTTTTGAGATGACGGGGAATGGAAAACGACTGCTCGGAATCGTATTGGAGCGGCATTCAGGCGCAGCTGTTCCTTCAATTGATACGAGAAAAGTTAGATGGCGGTATTCCTGATTGAATGTCTTGCACGCATCCACGCAGCGCGCGCGTCATGGCGGACAGGCGGAGAGAGACGGTCTGTGTGGGTATTGATGAAGCAATTACATGTGTATGGAGAGCACTCATCATGACCTTCCTGAGCTTGACCAAGGCCACAACGGGCTACAATGGTACTCTCGTGACTGCGAGCGTGAAGGCATCGTCGCATCCTTCGCCGCTGCCAATCTGTCGAGGGCGACACTAGTGCGGTTTTAGCCGTGGGTCGGGCGGCCATTGGCCCTCTTATAATCCATTCTACAGCCAGCCAGGTCAAGACATCACATCGCCCTCTCCCAAAATATCACCGCGAGTGAGACTGAGAGGGTCGATTCTCTTCGGCGTAGTCTTCCACCCGGCATTCTTGTCGCTTGCGAGCCATGCTGCAGGCCTGCCGACAGCGCCTCCAGTCCTACCTTCGCCATGGACACCATCGTGGTCGCTGCGAAGGCGGCGCCGCTGGCCTCGCCCAAGCTTGTTAAGAACTCCAAAGGTGCCATAGTGCCCAGCAGCCAGATGGCCTATGTCGAGTACGGCTGTGGTGAGTCCTCCAAGGCGAACATCGCCCCCAGCGCTGACCGAGTTTCAGAACACATGCGGGAGATGCTCGAGAACGCGCGCAAGCAGACGCTCCACAGCTACAGGCTCATTCTTCAAAATATCCATGACAAGCCCAGCATAATAGCCCAGACATACAAGCCCTCCGCTGCTGGCGATAGCCGGCCCGTCGTCTCGCTGCGACCCCTCTACCTCTGTCTCCAATGTCCCACCGTTATGTCGGATAGCGATCGAGACCAGCACATGGAGGCCAAGCAACACTGCTTCTGTACGTCATGGCCCTGCCACACCTTCTTGAGTGCTGTCCAGGCTAATAGCGCGCAGCTATCGAGTCCCGGGAAGGCCATGTCTTCTGCGGCAACTGCCAGGACTTTATCTACGATCCAGAACTCGAGACAAGGAGGCTTCAAAAAGGTACGTCTCTTGCAACAGCTTGCGACATCTACCTGACACCATGTCCCAGGCAAGAAGAGAAAGCACGAGGACGCCACCTCGACCGACGAACACAAACTCATAGTGAACAATTCCACCTTCCTCCCTTGTCGTGCTATCGGCCTGCGCGGACTGTACAATATGGGCCAGACATGCTTTATGAGTGTGATATTGCAGACACTGATACACAATCCCTTCATCAAGAACTTCTACCTCTCAGAGGGTCATCGCACTGCGGATTGCGAGAAAGAAGCATGTGTGAGCTGCGCTCTGGACGAGATGTTCGTCGAGTTTCACTCGGTGGAGAAGACAGAGGGGTTTGGGGCGGTCAGCATGCTTCTGGGGAGCTGGCTGGCAGCAGAAGTGGGTGGACCTGCTGACATTTGGCCCGCAACGCCAATGCTAACCAAAATCTAGGCTCTCGCGGGTTATCAGCAACAAGACGCTCACGAGTACATGCAGTTCATCCTAAATGCCCTACATACGCACAATGGAGGTTCCTCCGACAACGAAAACGACTGCAAATGCATCGTGCATCAGTCCTTCTCAGGGAAGCTCTCGAGCACCGTGACCTGTGACAAATGCAAGAACGTCACGACAGCACTTGATCCGTACATGGATCTCAGTCTCGACGTTCGCAACCAGACTAAAAAGCGGAAGACAGACGCAGGGACCCGAGACGACGCCGGGCTAGACCTGCGGGATTGCCTAGAGAGATTCACGAGCCGAGAAAAGCTGGCTGCGGCGGATTACACTTGTCAGAATTGCGAAGGAGGGCAGAGCGTCACGAAGCAGCTGAGCATCAAACAGCTACCTCCTGTTCTCGCCATACACTTAAAGGTATGAGATGCGCATGCTGGCATTGATGTTTATTGACTGGGCGCAGCGTTTTGAGCACAACCATTCGACTTCCTCCAAAATCGAGACGAAGGTCAATTTCCCAGTAAAACTGGATCTCTATCCGTATACCACCCGATACAAATCAATTCAGCCAAAAGCGTCAAAATTGAATGTGTCGTCGACCACAAATAGCAACATAAACAGCCCCGCAAACAGCCTCACGTTTGAGCTGTCCTCCGTCATCGTGCATAAGGGCAAGATTGACTCGGGTCACTATGTGAGCTACTCACGAGATGGAAATGACTGGTTCCTGTTCGATGATAGTAAAGTTATCCTGGTCAGCGAAGCCGAGGTTCTCGCAGCGGAGGCGTATCTGCTATTCTACATGGTCAGCGGGCTCGAAGTGTGACGAGCACACCAACTGCTGGCCGTTGTACATTATCATTGGGGAGGGTTTTCCATACACTGCATTTTCCGGCGTTGTCACAGCATTTCTAGCATCTGCCGATGCCAACCGCGGCTTCTAAACCATCAGCATGGCGTTGAGGGCAGTCAAAGAGGTCGGCCACAAGTCGGTCTGGGTGTTCATCAGGTTCAACTATATCAAATGGTACTTTACGATCATTAAGGGGTGGCCAATATTATGCCATCCTGTCCAAACATTACGTTCGTCACGGTGCTTGTGGCAATGTTAAATGATATGCATATAATGAAAACGCGATCCGTCGCTGCCAGCGCACATATAATAATACAAGTAGTTTCCAAGCTCCGGGGGGTTTTACATAGAAACTCTATGTCGCAACCCTGATACTTGAGCAACGGTTGTGGTCGATCTGAGCGACTCGGTCTCGTTCGCTTTCCCGCCCCCCTCGTGGCCATAGAGCTTCGAGCCCCAAGGGAAATTGCTGGATGAATGCATATAGACATTAGAAATGCTTCGGGCGTAGCTGTCGAATTGGCACACTGTTGTTACTGCTGAGCAATAGATCCGCAATGGCCCCTCCACAGCTCGACACCATTATCGTAGACCAGCTGTCCGAAAGTGCTGTGCTAGTGAGCTACAACACGCCCAAGAGATCTAATGCCTTCACGCCACAACAGTACGATGACTTGAGAGAAGCATTGGTCTGGGCAAAGGATGAACTTGTCATCAAAGTCATCGTGGTGTGAGTCCCGCAATGTACGTCACATCGAACATCAACTCATTTCAGCATACAGCACCGGCAGGGGCAGGCACTTCTGCGCCGGGCGCGCCATGGGCGGCACAGACGACACCATCGACGCCGAAATCAAAACCGCAGGCAAACTCTCGGCGGTCCTGACAGACTATCCCAAAGTGCTCGTCGCAGCCGTCCACGGCGCAAATATCGGCTGGGGCTGCACGCAGCTCTCGGCTTTCGACCTCATCTACGCGCACCAGGACGCCTTCTTCCAGACACCCTTTGCAGCCATCGGCATCGTGCCCGAGGGCGGCTCGTCGTACAACTTTCCGCACGTCATGGGCAAGGCGCAGGCCAACGCCCTGCTTCTCGCTGGCGACAGGCTGTCGGCCCAGGAGGCGTATGTGGGTGGATTGATTACAAGTGTGCTTCACTCGGATACGGCTGAGATGTTCCTGGCCAAAGTGGTCGACAAGGCAAAGAGGATTGGGGGGTATAGTGGGGAGGCGCTGCGGATGGCGAAGAGGTTGACGATGGATGCGGCAGACGATTTGGAGAAGAGGAGGAAGGCGGGGGAGAGGGAGCAGAGGGATATTTTGATCCGGTTCGCGAGCGAGGAGACGAAAGCGAACTTGGCAAAGTTTGGGAAGAAAGGGGCGACGAAGAGTAAGATGTAGATGACGATGGAGAGGTGATGGCTTAACGGATATGATGCGGAACTGGTTCCGAGGCGTGCCGATGGTAGCCCTGCAGGTGACCTTTCCCAACGCCGCGGCCGAGCTTCCAGGTCCATTATATACCTCCACTGCCAGTGACTGCTCTGCACATTCGCTAGAAACAAATCAACTCATCAATTGCATACAACAAGAAAGAACCATCATGCCAGAAGTTGAAGGAGCCCCAGCACACGGATCCGTGGCGCATCTCCTACCCCAGACCTACAAGCGACTAGTGTCGGAATGGCTGGAGGAAGACACCCCGAGCTTCGACTATGGAGGCTTCGTAGTCGGTGAAGAGATATCGGAAGCAAAACTACTTGGCAAAAGCGAAGGCATAGTGGCAGGCGTCCCCTTCTTCGATGAAGTCTTCCGACAACTGGACTGCACAGTCGAGTGGCACGTCAAGGAGGGCGAAGCATTCCAACCCATCAAACACTGCGCTACAGTACGAGGACCAGTACGGAAACTACTGCTAGGAGAGAGAGTCGCTCTCAATACGCTTGCACGATGTTCCGGCGTCGCCACAAAATCCGCTCGTTTGCTGGCGCTGCTCCGGAAGGCTGGATACAAGAACACTCTCGCTGGAACACGCAAGACCACGCCCGGATTTCGTCTCGTGGAAAAATACGGCATGCTGGTCGGAGGAGTCGACTCGCATCGCATCGACCTGTCCACAATGACCATGCTCAAAGACAATCACATCGTAGCAGCTGGAAGCATCACCAATGCCGTGCGAGCCGCAAAATCCGCTGGAGGATTCTCCATCAAGGTGGAGGTGGAGTGTCAGAGCTTTGAGGAGGCAGACGAGGCCATTGCCGCTGGCGCAGACGTTGTTATGCTCGATAACTTCACGGCGGATGGGGTCAAAGTGGCGGCAGCGCAGCTGAAAGACAAATGGGGAAGAGGCAACGGGGATCGCAAGAATTTCCTCGTCGAGGTCAGTGGAGGGCTTACTGAAGAGAATGTGGAGCCGTATGTCTGCCAGGATGTGGATATTGTGAGCACGAGCAGTATACATCAGGGTGTAAAGCACGTCGACTTCTCGTTGAAGATTGTGGCCAAGGGCAGGGAGACGAAAAAGGAGAGTGGCGAGAGCGTCGAGGTGTAGCTTCCCAAAAGAAGGCTATCAGAGCAAGTACCTTCCAAATAGCATTGGAACGTCCTGCTCACATTCGTATGGACCCTTCTTTCCTAGGCTCATCGACGGGCTGCTGCTCCCGCAAACACTCATTGCTGCCTTCTGCGATTGGCCTCTTCGGCACCTGCTCTTAGAAAAAAGTCAACATAAAATCTGCTCGCAGCCGTCCTCCGGCTTCTTCCATCACAACATCCACCATCACAACATCCACCATCACAACATCCACCATCACAACATCCACCATCACAACATCCACCATCACAACATCCACTATCGCAGCATCCACCATCACAGCATCCACCATTCGTAACTTTTCTACACCTCACATTCTCACACGTTCAAACATTCATCATGGTGGCCACCACGGGAGGCCCAAGTTCAGACTACCGTCGCATAATGTCTGATCGCTACTACCCTTATATCCTCAACTACGTCAACGCGGCTCGATGCCATCCCAACGGTTCTTCGACCTCGACAACTTTCTCCGACGCGTTCTCATCACAGGGTCACCGCCTGCCTGACTCACTCCCCACTACATTCGGAAAGCTGTTGTCGGTCTTCTTCAAGGGGATTGCACAAGAGCGCATGCACCTACTGGCCGACTCCCTTCCGCTCATGATAACACTCATCCTCAATCCTCGATTTGCCCGCATGATCGTTAACTTAGCCGGCAAGGCCCTAAAACTCGGCTATGTTGGGGAGGTGCAGCTTCTGTCGATGCTGAAGGCAGTGCGCCGTTTCTGCTGTAGGTATCAGTGTTCGGGCATCCAAATCGTACGTGTTCTCTCTCCGCCTCCATTGTTTGCTTTGCTGACGCGGCAATCCGCCAGTCTTCGATCCTCCTGCTCATACGTGCGTTTGGAGTACGTCAACTGTCGTCGGCCCAGTCTCTCATGGCAGCGGCCGTTATTTTCGTCGTCAAAAGTTTCTCGGAGGCTGCCAGTCAGCGAATTCAGCCTCCAAAGATCACCCCAACGAAGACAATTCCCAAAGAGAAGGGGGCAATTGCTACAGTGGAGACGACTCCTGAGGTGAAGACGACTCCTAAGGTGGAGACGGCTCCTGAGGTGGAGACAATTCCTGAAGTGGGGACAGTTCCTGAAGCGTTCACAAGACCTAAAGCGCCAACACGTCCTTCATCGAGGTCGCCAACAACCCCTTTATCGAAAGCGTCGACATCCCCCTCATCCAAGTGTTCAGCACCGCCTGTCAAGGTGCGCCTAAATGGCGACAAGGCATCCACACAAAGCTTCGTCCTTTGCTCACTTTCCAGCGTGCTGGTACAAAATGACGATGATGAGAGCTCAAATGGCGACAAGGATTCCTACATGCTTTGCCCAATTAGCGGCGTGCTGGTCTCAAATGACGATAAAGAGAGCTCAAATGCCGACGAGAAGAGCTTAGATGGGGACGAGGAGAGCTCAAGTGTCGACAAGGAGAGCCCAAATGCCGACAAGGAGAGCTCAAATGTCGACAAGGAGAGCTCAAACGGCGACAAGGAGAGCCCAAATGCCGACAAGGAGAGCTCAAACGGCGACAAGGAGAGCCCAAACGGCGACAACGAGGGCCCAGACGACGGCAAGCCAAGCCTTGGGGAAGCTGATAAGCATTGAGAGGAGCGTGGGTGTTAGGAAGTTTGAATTTCGTTACTGTCTATGGACTCTAGGACACGTAGTTAGACGCTTCAAACAGTCGTTTAGCTCCTTCGGAGTGGTGTCCAGTTGCTATCAGGCAATCTTTTCAGTGAAAGCAAGCACGTCGCCACGCTGTAAAAGTCACAATTCAGAATCATGTCACCATTCCTTCTATTGCTGCCCTCTCCTTTATTCGACTACATTTGGGACAGCTGCGGCAAGGTCCATCCTCAAGTCCCACTCTTCGCTGCTGTGCACTTGTCTAGTGCTCGAAAACAAGGTTGGTGTGTCTAAGGCTTATTACAGCATCGTTTGTTATGTGGATCATGGCACTGTAGGTACATTCCCTGGCATGCACGAGACGGGGGGATAAAGGGGAGCTTGAGGTGGTGATAAAGGTCTTCTGGCTCAATTTCAGCTGGATTGTGCAAGTAGATGAGCTGGGCAATTGTGAAAGCCGTATATCTGAATGACTCTTCGTCTGCGAACGGATTCGTATATTGCTCTCGCGCGCATACAAGTCCTAGCAAGGCTCCCAATGCACATGTGCCTTCTCCATGCGCCAAATCTCGTCCATGTAGTTGATGTTCATATAATACACTATATCCTCACACTCCCCCTTTTCCTCCCCCCTCCCCTCCCCTCCCCTTACATCCCCCTCGCCCTCAAGAACTGCGTCACCTCCGGCACATGATGGCCCTTGACAACAACATGCTGCGTCAGCGTATTCACCTTGACCTCGTCATTCTTCTTATTCAAAAACACCCTTAGCTCGTCCCTCAGACTCGTCAGATCCCCGGTTATCTTGCGTATCGTCGTCAGGTGCAGGTTGCCGCCGCGCTTGTAGTCGGTGTAGACGGGGTAGTTGTTGGTGCCGGAGCGCGCGACGTGGTAGGCGGGTGGGGGGAGGTTGAGGGACGGGCTTGGGGGAGGAGTGTGTTTGTTGTTCTTTAGGAGTTTGGGGCTGGGGGAGGGGGGGTTGGTGGATGAGGCGTCTGGGGCGGCTTTGCGGGGCTTGTTGTCTTGGGCTAGTTTGGATTTGTCGAGTTTCGAGGACTTGGGACGCTTGGAGGGGAGAGTGGGCTTTGGGACGGGGGCTTGGGCGCTGTCTGCGTCGGTTGCGGCTTCGGTCGCGGCTTGGTCTGCTGCGTTTGCGGCCTCCTTTGGTGTGGATGGGGGCTCAGGCGTTGGCTCGGGTGGTATTGTTTTGGCGCTGGAATTGGGAGTGGTGGTCTCTGAGTGCTTGTTAGACGGTTCTCCTGTTTCAATCAATTCCAGACGAGGCGTACGATCAATGCGCCATCTCGTAGTCGTAGAGAAGCGCAGTAGCTGTCGACTGGGCGCCACTCCGGGAGCTCTCAGCGGCCTGAGAAAGAGTGCTAGAGGATTTAATGGAGGCATTGGGAGCGCAAGTGTAATGGGACACTGGACAATAAGGAAGACGTCCAGATGCGTTGGATGCAAGGTCTCCTGCGCGTCAACACCAAAGTTTTAGCGAGAGGGTGCACGGTGCACACTCAATTTCCCTTCCCACCAGCCCCGCCAACAAGACAAATTCCGCAAACGTCGCCCACCACCCTTCTACCACTTCGACACGCATAACACAACCGAAAATCTTCCGCAATACTGCGGCGACTCCCAATATGGCCGAAGCAGGCTCCAACGGCGCAGACATCGCCGAGCAGCACAACCTCCTCTCAACGCTCATGCCCTTCCTCGACCGCCACCTCATCTACCCGCTCCTCAACTTCTCCAGTGATGAAGAATCCGAACAACCCATCGACCAGAAGAAGCTCCTCCTCGAACTCCTCAAACCGACCAACATGACGGATTTCGTTGGACAACTCTACCAGGAGATCCACGACTTGGACGAGATGCCCGACGAGTACAAACAGAAGCGCGACCAGGTGCTGCAGCGGAGGGATCAGCTGGACCAAGAGACGAGTCTGATTTCAGGGCTGCTGGATGACGAGAATGTCGTCACTAACCTTCGCTCGGATAAAGTGCAAAATTTGGCTTTCTTGAAAGAGAGCCATGGTGTCACAGTGGAGATGGTGAATCAGCTGTACGAATACGGCCAGTTCCAGTACAGTTGCGGCGTCTATCCACACGCTGCAGAGCTGTTGTACCGGTTCAGGGTGCTGGTAAGAAATTTGAAACAATTTTAGACTGGGGCGAGCATGGCTGACTACTTGCACAGTCCACAGATAACGACAAGGTCGCCGAAGCTACCTGGGGAAAGCTTGCCTGCGAGATCCTCTCCGTAAACTGGGACTCGGCCATGGAAGAGATCACCAAGATTAAGGAATCGGTCGATTCGCGCCTGTTCAACAACCCCCTCGCACAGCTTGACCAGCGCACATGGCTGATCCACTGGTCGTTGTTCCCGCTTTTCAATCACGAGCAGGGCCGCGAAACCCTCACCGATATGTTCTTCTCTGCGCCTTTCATCAACACCATCCAGACAAACTGCCCATGGATCTTGCGATACCTGGCTGCGGCAGTCATCACAGCTAGGAATCGGGGCCGAAACTCGAACCAATACCAAAAGCAGCTGAAAGACTTGATTAGGATAGTGAGGCAGGAGGGATACGAGTACAACGACCCGGTCACGGACTTTATCAAGGCGCTGTATATCGACTTTGACTTTGAGGAGGCGCAGAAGAAGCTCTCGGAGACAGAAGAGATCCTCAAGAACGACTTCTTCCTGCTCGGAACGGCCGACGCATTTGTGGACTCGGCTCGCCATCTGATCTCAGAATCGTACTGCAAGATCCACCAGAGGATAGACATCAAGTAAGACAATGTGGACATGGTGAATTTGAGCTGTGCTGACTTCTGATAGGGACCTCTCGTCGCGACTGGGCCTTTCTCAAGATGAGGGCGAAAAGTGGATTGTCAACCTTATCCGAGACACGCGTGTCGACGCCAAGATCGACTACCAGGCCGGAACAGTGGTAATGAACCACCCACCACAGTCAGTGTACCAGCAGGTCATCGAGAGGACGAAGGGAGGCTTCTTCCGTACTCAAGTTCTCAGTGCTGCGGTTGCGAAATGATTTCTTCCAGGGTCGGCTGGTTGTGGGGAAACACTGCTTCTGGGGATGGAAACGGCTTCGCGGGGAGACACGAGCTATCAAATGAGTATGAAGCTACGAATGAGAGGAAAAGGATCTCGTCATGCATGGTACAGGCGTCTTTTGAAAGTCGAGTCTAAGTCTTCGTGACAAGGGACTCTGGGGCTGCAGAGGCATGATTGAGTATGTACTCATAGACATGGAAAGGAATATCTTCAAGACCCCCTTCGTACCTGACAGTGGTAGAACGCCAAAAATATGGCCAACGGCGTGTATCCTAAAATTGACGCTGAGCCATGCCAACCACTTCATCCCTGCACCACCTGATGATATCTGTACTCAGCTATTAACTAGTAGTCTTACACGCTTCACATGCTCACCGCAACGATCGTTCATGACTGTCGCGCCACAAACTCCAAGATGGCCAAGGAAGACCACTTCAACAATCTTCAACAGTGCCTGCTGAAACACCAGGTGAGGAAGTGGCACTAAGACGCGGCACCTTTTCTAATCAAGTTCATGCACGCCCGCATCCTGTTCATTTTACCGTGGAGCCAGGAGTTCAGTGGCTGAACCACATCTCTACGCCTCAAACCCCCATGCACCACGCTTATCCACGCTGTCACGCCATCAACCAAGAGCCCACGCGTCAAGCAACCCACGTCACCAGCATATCTCCCGGTTCGTGGTACGCGCAACGACAATCTACAACGCAAGACATGTACTCGATCCCCTCTCCCGATCTCGATGACTGTGTATAGACTCGCTGTACATGTATGTCTCAACCTCCCCTCCTACCAACCCGCTCCACCACGAAACAAGAATATTTTCTTTTCGCAATCCTGCATGTACGAGTCGCACATATACATGTGGCACAAATGCTGGAAAATGTGAAGTCGAAGCCACATTTTTCACAGCTCGCAGGATTTAAGAGGGAACGCGTGTTTGTGGGACGTGAGAGGGGATGGTGGTACGAGATGGGAACGGCCGGCGGGACTACCCGAGGGGGTTTGGATGAAGGTGCAGAGGGGTTGGGATGGGTTGGGTCGTGCTGTGGGATCAGGGGGTGGAGAGTTATGGTGGGGGGTGTGGAGAGGGGGATTATTAATCGGTTTTGTTGGGGTTGGGGTTGGTGGGCATGTGAATGTGCTGGTGGTGAGATGGAGATGGAGATGGTCCGATATCATTTTATGGGTTTTGCGTCAGGACTTGCAGGGCTTGAGCACGATTATGAATGGTAATCGGTGTGAAATATTTCAATGGCATGTTCACACTGCGATGTTGGAGTAGCGAAGAGGTGGCAAATTGTCCCGGGTAGTAAAGAGGTGGCGAAGGGTCTTGGTGAAAAGCGGGATGAGAGCGGAAGGGTCCACATCCGGGGAGGCTTTCCGCTGGTCCAATTACAAGGCTCTGGAATACAGTGCCGTAAACTCCTCCATACACGGGTTGGTCGGCTACTCAAATCATTCTGTCGAATTTCTATTATTTTGCGTTCGAGGTTTTGTTTACAAGCAGCACTAAGAAAGGTTCCAACAGGGCTGTAGACGTTGGGAAAGACCTAGCTACAGGATCGATGTGCACGGGGTTCAGGATATCCTGTACCACAGAGCAGGAAGGCAGCCGATAGGGCAATGCGAGGCCTTCGCTCTCTGCTTTCACACGCGTCTCTTTAAAATTAACGCTGATTCGCCGGACGCATTTCCCGTCCAGACCCCGTAATGTGTGCGCCATAACGGCCAAAGCTGGATCTGGGCCGTGTTGAACGTGGTCCGAACTTTTGCTTGCGCGGGCGACATGCAGTAGTTCGGCATGGCTTGATAGCGCTATCACCGTGTGCAAGTCTCCAGGTCTGTTGTGGAGTGTGCTCCGGATCAGCACGTAACAGCAGAATCATCTCCTGACGAGTTCCTCCAGGTCTCAGTTCATCATCTCGAGAACCCGGTATGTGTAGCACGAGACAGCAGCCAAGATGAGCAGAGGTGCACAAAAGTCTCGGAGTGCGAAGATCCTCACAGTAATTGCGTATCTGCGTACCTGGCAGTGTGGCAGAGCTAACATCAGTGAAAGGGTTGGGGTTTTCGACAGTAAATGGGAACCACGGCGAGGTCAAAAACACATGAACAGATACGTGATGGCTGCGAAGACGACGAATCCCAGACTGACGTGGCGATAGCAAGTGGTACGTGTGGGAGAGCCAGAACTTCTGCCGTACCGTCTTCGTCCCCAGAACCAAGGCACTGGAACGGACCGGAAAGCTCGGAGGGCAGGCGCAAGGTGGGGCTCCTCCCCGATGCGGGATAGAGTTCGCCGGTGACGTAGCACAGATCTGACTAATGACGGCGTCTTTGTAAGCTAGGAGATTGAAATTGTCGGCGACCAGGCGCCATGTTGGCGTTGGGGTCCTGACAAGTGCAAATTAGGGGAGGAACAAGCAAAGACGGCCAAGGGGCTTGGGAAGCGGGTTCGACGACGAAGGTCGTCAGTTCTGCCACGGAGCAGGCCTAGATTGATGGTGTGTGGGACGCAGCGGTGCGAGGCAGCGGTGTCCTGGCGAATGAGTGCCATCGACAGTGCTCGGCCAGCAATCCGCATCTCACCGTAGAGGAGTATCCATGCGGGCGCGTGCAGACCATACCTGAAGAGGAAAAGCTCCATCTTGATCGTCGTTTGGATCTCAGATTCACGAGATAACCGAGCTTCGGCGCGCTGTGCCTTGCGCCGTGCAGTCAGTGGAGCGTTGGCTTGCAATGGGGGCGCCGTTGGCCATGGCGCGGGCATCGCTTTGTTCCAGCGAATGCGCCAGCTGCCAGCGAGATGTGTTGTGTCGGCCTATGATCATGTGTTTTCGCGCCATGCTCGCACTCGCTCTCGCGGGCCGCCAAGCTCCCGAATCCGCCCGAACTCACTGCTGGCAGCTGAACCCACTGTTGAGGATGCGGTGCGCTGGAGACAGAGCCGTTCGCAATCCAACATTGACAGACAGCGCCCCACGGCGTCTTCGCTAATCGGAGGGGCGACATTTCCAGATGTGCTCGAGCGTGGCCGCCGGGAAGAGATCGGCAAGCTCAGAAGTGCCGACTAGGGACTAGGGACTGGGGAGTACAAGGGTAGGATACCAGTGTTGACCGTCCTGCAACCGAGCCCACGAAAAAAGGCGGGCGGAAGCAGGCACCTTTGTGAATGGACGCTCCGCACCTTCCCAACTTCGCCCCCTCCCGTCGCGCCCTTTATCAGGCCTGCGCTCCTCGACCGCGTCGCCTCGAATGCTGTGCTGTGCTGTGCTTCTCTTCTCACAACCTGTCCGCCGTTATTAGACGGCCAGCCTTCTGTTCTCCGGTTACCTTGCCTGCATCCCCGCCGCGGCGCCGCCCCCATACTCTGCCACTCTCGGCTCATCTTCGGCAACATCACTTCCGTCTCGCTGATTGGCCCGGTTGCCCCGTCTCACTGATTGGCCCGGTCGCCCGTACCGCACCGATCCGAGCTCGTCCAGCACAATCCGTCGCGATCTCCAGACCCTCGCATTCTCACAGTCGCATTGTTATTCCGGGCCTTTGCAATCGACGCGCATTCTCAGCCCACCCAGAGCTGGCCCGCCCCTGGGCTTGTGCTGCACCCTGGCTTCTAGGTAGCTCCACCAACCCACCCTCGGCCCATTCTTAGGCCCAGTACTGCCGCTCTTGACAATCGCTACCCACCTTATTACCCTCTCTCGGTCCACCAACCCCCCTCCCATCCCATCTGGCCTTTCCTTCCACTGCTATCGCTCCCAATTTGCATCATCCTGCAGTATTATTCTTCGCCGATTCGTGTGAGCGCATCAATTCCGAGTGCTCGCTGCTTCTCTGCAACGCGCCACACAGGTACATTGGTGCATTTGCCACAGTCTACTCGTTCTCGACCCGCTTCACCATGCCCCCAATCAGACCGTCGCCCATTACGAGGCCGCTCAAGACGGAGCGTACCCATGAGGAGAACCAAGAGCGGTATGTACTCTCGCTACCTTATCGTTAACGAAAACTCATTGATGGATAGGGCCTACATTGCCGCCTCGCGGCGTAGTGATCGTAGTCTTGAGGCGCGCATCGAGTCCGCTCGCCGAGCTTCTGAGATTCACAAGAAGCGCACAGGACGCGCCTTGCGTGTTACTGAGCAAGATGTTGTCAACGAGGAGATGTACGAAGAAGAGGATGACGACCTTCCTGCGCAGTATCAGCGTCTAAGCGCCCACATCAACTCAAGCTCCATGATATTCAATCAGCGACTTCACGACTACCTAGCTACCCACGCAGGCGTCCGAGGTACCTTCATGCAGCACTATACCGGTAACCCTCTTGGGTCACAGTTCTCGCCCAGCTTAGCCCAGTTTCCTGGACAGACCATGAGCCCTTTCATCCCACAGACACAAATGCTCCCGCCACAAGTCTTTACTCAACCATCACAGAACTACAATCAGACATCACCGTCATACAACCAGCAAAACTTTCAGCAGTCTTACCGACAGTCACCGTACTCTATCCCGAATCGCCCACAGCCACACCAACGCTCCGCGTCTGTTTCGACACCACAACCGTTGCCCAGCTTCCAACAAGGCGCGCCGCATGTCAATACCACCACTGAAAATTCTTCTGGTGAAGCAAACAGGAGGATGTCACTACCACCTCACATCCTAGAGTATCCCAACTCTCAGGGAGGTGATGCATCCCGACCACAACTTTCGCCGTCAGCATCATCTACCAATGTTCAACAACAGAAGGCGCCTTCGGATCAGAATCCATCAAGCACAGCCACGACACCTACGTCGACGCAAGGCACACCTCGATCTGGCCAGGGCACACCTACTGCCTTGCCCTCAGGGGTCCCGAATTATACAAACATTGCACAGAATATGAACTTTGGACCTCTGTCCATGTCGCTACCGCCCGAGTCACAGCAATTTGTTGGCTCAGCACTCGACCCAGCAGATCCCTGTACGTCAATATTCATGGCTGGAAGTGATCGCATTGCTCAGCCATTCACGGGCACATACACGTACAACCCGAATATTTCCCCGAGACCAAAAGGCGCCAACACCGACGCTCCCACATCTTCTGGCATCAATTCAACATTAGCGCCCAGTGGGCCCTTCCAGTTGGACATGAATGCAGATACCATGTCCTCCAAGCGGTCTGACTTGACGGACCCCATGGTTTCACCCTACTCATCGGACGCCCCGACAGACTTTATCGATTTTTCTGACTATTCACTATTTACTCCTACCGGTCTTGGTCAGACATTGGGCCATGACCAGTCAACAGAATTCACATCTTTTCTCAACGAAGACATGTGGGGCGACAACTCGTCGTAGTTTACTATTTGTGCCAAGATCTACTTTCCTTGCGTGCATTTAGGTAAATAAAATTACGATGGAATCCTGCTTTTCAAGTTACCCCTCGTCGATCCATGAAATAATTGGCGGAGTTCGAATATTTTAGCTCTTTTTTTCAATTGGGGGAGTTCATATTGAGCGATATCATGGCTTTGGCCTTGAGTTTCCTGGCCTTGAGTTTCCTGGCCTTGAGTTTCCTGGCCTTGAGTTTCCTGGCCTTCGCGCTGGCCTGATCGAGCGTTTGCGTTTTGTTTTTCAGCTTGAGACTACGAAAGTAACGATTTGGGTGGAACCTTCAAAATGGCGTGTCAGGCGTTTGGATTCACATGAGGGGCGCCACACTGGATATACACAGGCTGTTCACCAAGTACATTGCTATCGTATAACATTCCCGCTCAAGCGTCTGATGTTCCTTATCCGCTGTTCGTACAGATAATAAGTAATGGTAAAAATGCGATATCGCGATGTGGCATCATGGTTATTGTTGGCTTCCCAGAACTGGCGATGTGTACCTGGACATTCTGGCCGTCGTTGGCCGAAGTACAAAAGCTGTACTCAGTGGCGCTTTTGAGACTCAAAAGTTTTTGCCGCAGGAAATATTGACCGGACGATCCGCCCACGTCCTCCAACAGGGAGTCAAGCTCCAAAGGTAGACACGCCTGCACACGATTGCCTAGAGAGGAGTCGCCTCAATGTTGGCGTTCCCTGTGGCAAAGTCTACCGTGTATGATGCCGATGCAAGTACGAGCGGTTGACTACCAAATACGCACGTTGGCGCGAGGAGGTCAAGCACTCGTCGAGCCAGCCAACTACTTTTGTAGATGGCATAGATGACGGTCAGGTCACGTGTGACGTTGGTTGGGGTGGAGCTTCTGGAACCGGGCTAGTGCTCAAAGTCGACCCGTCGCGCCTTCCTGACTGTGTTCTTCTATTCACCTGGCCGACGGCTCTGCGTTACAGATTGTGCGGCTTGTCGCCACCCGCTCGTCTACCCAGGGACCATTGATTACTGTGTTACGTTTGATGCCCATCTTGTGTGCCATCAGCTGGCTATTACAGTACCCCGCCCGGCAGGATGAGTCGAATCCACGGTTTTATTCGGCACATTGCCTCTTGCGCCAGTCTTTCATGAATTGCGTGTGCCGACGCCTTCTCTCACCGGGATTGCATTATGTGTACAGCTGCCATTGCCCGGGGAGCATAGCCAGACGCTTGGAGGCCATTGTTGACCTTGACACCATTTCAATGTCGTATCGTGGCGTTCTGGAGACCATTGACATTCCAAGGCGACCTTTCGCTACCATTACTGTGTTCAACAGCTGTGAGGAGTTGTACCGAAAGGTTGGAACACAATCTAGACAAGTGCGCCGTCCGCGCTACCTCGGATTTCCAGAGCCCGACGAGAATAGAAGGAAATAGTGACCAAGCTTGTCCTGTTGGATAAATCAGTTTCCGCGTGCGGAAGTCCTCCAGCATACGCCGTTGCTTTCCTTCACCATCTCAGCTTGATCAAGGCATATGTCCATATACCCTGGGTCGTTAGTACTCAGCTGTGTTGCACTAACAAACGTCTGGCATGCGCCACGGGCCCGAAGGCCATCTGTTGGATGGAGTCTGATATTGACCTGGCAGAAATATATGATCTCTGTCGCATAGCTTTGCCGTTCCAATGAGATATGTGGCCCATTGGCCGTGTACCAAACATAATCGAGAACAGAAAGGGTCGATGCTCCAAGTATTCGCCGCTCCTTTTTCCTCCACCTCCACAATGCCAGTTTCATTGAGGTTACTGTGGCTGAAGGATCCGACGCGGTGTAACAGCGCAGGGTCGGCGGGAAATCTTAGCTTGCGGGTGTTACCCGTCTTAATATCTGTAGACCGGATCCGATGCTACACCTCACAGACTAGCATCGGTGATGATACTCCACAAAGTACGAGTATGATAGTCTTCCGCGACTGCTTTCCTTATATTGACTGGTGGGAGGACAGCAACACTTGAATGCGAAAGGCAACACTCGGACACTGCATCGATAGATGCGCATCTACGCTACCGATAAACTCTTCTTGAGCTTGGAGACGGTAACGATGCTCTGCCAATCGTACGATTAGGGTTGACGAGTCCCTGGGTGAGTCTCTGCTCGAAATGCAACGCAAACACAGTACTGCTAGAGGCCTCCCGACCAGTCCGTCCGTCAGATCATCATTGTGGAACAATATTCACTGCTTGCAAGCAAGAACCCGCGATCTAAACTCCTACCGGATACCGAATGATACACCCATGTTGATGACACCACCGCAAACGTTCGGATGCAGTCTGAACCACGGCCACCCAGTCTTGTATAAAGACAAAATGCGGCAGTCAAGGCTGTTTGGTCAATCTCCTGCACCGACTGGACATTCGTTTTTGTGCCTCGATTGTTTCCTACGCTCATTCGTCGCTTCTCTACCAGGACACGAAGATACATTGAGACGGCATCATGAGGTCAAGGGAGCTCCTGTGGTTCGCGTCTGTTCTTGGGCTGGCAGCTGGGGAGGCACATTTATGTATGCACCAGTCCCATGCCAAAGTTGCATATATTGACCAAACCAGTCGGCCGCCCGAAGCATCACAAGCCAAGATATGACACTTCTCCGCCATATCCTTCCAGTAGCTCCTCTCGTGCTGGATATGCGCCACCACCAATCCTAAGCACCAGCACTGGCATTCCGGTCACCACTGCTCCATCAACTACCATTCTTCCGACAGACACTGCATCTTTCACAGAAACACTCAACATCACAAGTTCTGTGACCAGCCCATCCTCTGCCGAAACGAGTTGCTGGGCAACCACAGGCTATTCTGGAAGCAGCATCGTGTGTGTCGATATCCCCACGCCCTTTTCCTCCTCCGAGATTGGGAACACGTCATTTACAGATTCGGTTCCGACAAGCATACCGCTGAATCGAACTACCACGTCCGCGTCAGCGCTCACGACTGAGACATCTAGCTCTAACTTCTCGTCTTCGCTTCCTGCGCCAACTCCATCATTTCCAAATGCGACGTCGTCGAGTCTGTCGACGAGCGAAGGGACTGCTCCCCTGCCCTCAATAATCAGCTCCGCGACCAATGCCTTCAACAGCACCTCTGGCTACAGCTTTCCGACTCCATCGACCGAGTCACTCACTTTGAGCACGGTCACTTCAACGACATTGATCACAAACTCGACTGGCACTTACAGCTCGACGAGTGCTATTTCCACGACTGAATCACTTACATCAGCGAGCAGTACAGAGTCTTCCACGTCAGAAAGCAGTCTTACTTCAGCAGAGTCGACGACATCGATCACCAGCGAGGAATCAACATCAACGGGCAGTACTGTTTCTCCATCCGAGAGTAGTGTCACTTCTATCGAGTCGTCGACAGAATTTAGCACAACGGAAGCGTCCACTTCGACGGCCAGTACCGAGTACTCATCGTCTGAGAGTAGTACCGCCTCTCTTGAATCGTCGACGACATTGAGCACGACTGAAGCATTCACATCAGCGAGCAGCACTGAATCCTCCACGATCGAAAGCAGTACCGAGTCTTTCACATCAGCTAGCAGTACCGAGTCTTCCACAACTGGAAGTAGCATTACCTCTGCGGAGACATCGACGACGTTGAGTACACTAACCCCTATCCTTCCCACAACCTCCCTAGAATCGAGCTCAATCGAGAAGTCCTCAACAAACACTGGTGCCACCGACACAAGCTCATATTCCTCCACGGAAAGTTCATCTGCCTTGACTAGCTCTACATCCTCTGAGTATTCTCCTCTCCCGCCTCCATCCCCAATTTCAACATCCTATCCCCCCGAAAGCGAAACTTCCTCCTCGACCTCATCATCAGGCTCCCTCACAGACGCCGTACCGACCAGCATCCCCATCTCCCACAGCGCGAGCTCGGCCACGGTTTCATCGTCGCTCACGGAGGCATCTGGCTCCAGCTCCTTCGATCTCAGCACCTACACGTCCAGCGCAAGCTTCATCACGCCGACGACGTTCGACACGAGCTTCACCAGCGAGTCCAGCGAGTCCAGCGAGTCCAGCACGGCAAGCACGTCAGGCGGTGGGTACCCGCCCCCGCCCTCGACGTACCCACCCGCGAAGCGCAATCTCGTGTTGCCTGCGTACTTGATCTGATCAAGCCTCATCAAGGCCATGAGGTGGCACGAATGCGTGGGTTAGGAAGAACAAGGCGTCATTGATTGTGGCATATGTTGTATACCTTAGTTTTGTGCTTTCTTCTTACAGTCCTTTCCCTTGCGATGCCTAATGGATAGATAGAAAGGGTGTGTTTCTTCGCTTCGCTTCATGCACCGCCTGTGTCGTCGCAAAGTCTCTTCGCAGACGGGGTCTTTTTGTCTTTCTTTTCAGAACTGGATAATGGCGGGGCGAGCAGAATGATCAGCAAAGAAAGGACAAAAATGGAGGGTAGCTACACTATTATTATAGGGTGTCTCAGAAAGCGCAACGCTTCGGGAGTTTCAGACAATAACCGCAGGTGCCGACCTAGCCACACCGTTATCATTATTGTCTCAGAACTCGCGAAGCGTCGGGCTTTCTGAGACAATAGCCGGGGGAGGAAAAAAAAAAGAAGAACAGCAGTAGTCAAACAACAGCCCGAGTCATGATCGCTATAATGACAAAGTATGAGATGTACGACAAGACCAAGCCCAAATCTCCCCACCCCCTTAAACCCATACCACAGTAACCACACCACCCACACCACCCATTCACCCTCAACCCCCGCCTGCCCCTCACCCTCTCCCTAAGACATCCCCTGAATCGCCCTCTCCACATTCTCCCACGTCTCCACCCTCATACTCCCCCCAACCCAATAATTCCCCTCCCAATCCCTCCCCGCCGCACACTCCGCATTCCTGAGCGAAAACCCATTCGCCCTCCCATCCGCATGGATATAACTCGGCCTGCCCCTCGCATGCCTCTCCTTTCCCTCCCTCACCACCGCAGCCGAGAAATCCGTTTCGAAGAGCTTAGCTTTCGTCCAATTCGACAACGTGACGAGGCACATGTCTGCATCGCCGTAGAGAACCATGTTCCCGCCATTCTGCCGCGTGATGCGGGATTTGGCTTCGATTTGCGCGCGGGACGCTTGCAGTACGAGGTCGGCGCGGATGCGCGCGGCGATGTGGCCGAGGGGGAGCGTGAGAAATTCGTGTAGCGTGAAGAAAGAGGATATGCTGTTTGCGCAGTTGCCAATGTACGCTTTGCCGCGCTCGAGGAGCGGGGGGGAGGTGCTGGTGAGTATGTCGCGCATGCCGAAGACGTTGGAGAAGTGGATTGTCTTTTTGGGAGGGGAGGTGGGCGTCCAGGGTTGGTTTTGCAGGATCAGGCGCGTGAACCAGGCGCCGAGGACGTCGCCTTCACTGAGGAAGGGGGTGTGGGTGGTGGTGGAGAGGGTGAGGAGCGAGGGGTCGGCGTGTTGGAGGTCGGACAGGGCTTCGGCGTGGAGCTTTTTGAAGAAGGTGGAGGGGATGCAGAGGACGCGTTGTTGTTCGAGGGGGTAGAAGTACATCTCCCACATGAAGTTGAAGCCGAATTTGAGCATTTGCCAGGTCGACATGCGTTTGTCGTGTAGGAGGTACGGTTCGGCGGTTTGTTTGGCTGACTCGGTGGATGGGGGGTCGCCGAGCGTGGCCAAGGGGTCGAAGTCGTAGGCGTAGAAGTCGGGTACTTCTTCGTCGCGGCCTTCAAGCACCTGGACCCAGGCTCGCAGCAGAGCGTTGCGGCCTAGGGCGTCGAGGAGCGTGTGTAGCCAGGAGAGAGTGACGAGTGTTGTGTCGTGGAAGGATACAATGTGCAGCTGGAGTTGCGGAGAGTCCTGGTAGATCCAGTCTTTCAATTCAGTGCACACCCGGGGCGGATTGACTAGAGGTCGAAAGTCATCTGATACTGGTCCGAGAAAGAGGGTGTTGTTGGATCGTGGTAGCCGACGTGCTATTGGGTGAGAGGCAGCTGGCATATCGTGTATGGCATGCGTGTAGTCCACCGATGGCCGCTCTTTGGTGTACTCTTGCGGTACATGGTACTCCAGTTTCCCTTGGTCCTGTAGCAGCATCAGCTTCATGATGTGCGTGATAATTTTTTTTTTCAACGCGTGTACTCCTCAATCAACGGTTCGAGCAGACCAAGCCAGAAACGGCTTTAAACGCATGATGGAACACAAAATCGGCTATAGAAGAGTTCGGAAGGTACTCACGTTCAGGCGCAACCTTGCTCCCATTCTTCGCCATCCTGGTCTCTCCAGAAGCCTTTGCAGTGCACCTGCAAGCTTCTCGGCGTCGAGAACATCGTCAAATCGCATGGAGAACTGCAGGGCGATAGCCCGCATCACGTGGTTATCATCGTGACTGTTCAAGGGAATGATGGTGTCAGTTGGCACGCGCTCTGGCGGTACAGGCTTGCTCTTGAAGAGGTTGAGTATAAACGCCATTGCGCGTCTGTTCCTGGTGCGAAAGCGAGGGAAATGGGGAGTTCGACTGTGTCACCGTGAGGTCTTCTCCAGTTATTGTGCTGTCGGGGCAAACGCGAACCCGAGTCTTCGTTGCCATCCACTCGATTGGCTGTAACTCAGGGGGAAAGGCGCGTCGTCGTGGAAGTGGACGTCGTGGAAGGAGCGAGAAAATGCGGTATCATTCACCCTCTCAAGTGCTTATGCTCCAAGCGGTGGCACGGGCGCGGCCTTAATTTGGACCTTCGAGCAAGGGTAAGTGGCTAAGGGTGGGGGCGCAGGCACTGTGAAATTCTTCAACACCTCGCAGGCATTTCGAGCTGGACGCAATTACAGATGCCCGTACTACTTTTTGCATCATGCCCCTCCCTCTCAAAGCCGCGATGAGGACGACTCGCATCCACTCGCGCGAGAGGATGGGATGGGATCGCCATTGGCACTAGTCGAACGAAGCTATACGAACCGGCCAACAGGATGCTAAAGAATACCTTCGTTGATCCATTTTCAAACACGCACTAGGGTGTGCTATAATTTCGGCCGTGTGCCAGGATTTAGGAATGGCATGCCTACTGACGCCTCTGCAATGTTGATTGCAATCAATGGACCGAGGCGAGGCGGCGAGGGTCTTCTCTGTGGAATTTGATCGTGGGCATTCCAAAGTAGTTTGGTGTAATTTACTACACCTCAGGCCGTGCCGCTTCAATAGGAACGAGCCGAAATGAATTGCAACGCTCGCTTCGATACACAGTGTTGGCCAAAATCTTGCGAGACGTTTGTTCCTCTTGTTCCACAGCATCCGACTAGTCCCTTTACGAAGTAGTTTGATTTGGGATCAGTTAGGTGCGGCTGAGCGCGGAAGCTCTTCGCGCGCGTCTCCGGATCATCGATTCATCCTTCCTCTGTACTCTCCGCATCTCGCGTCAAGACAAGAGCTGGGGTGTGAATTGTAAAGAACACAGACTCAATACCAGCAATTGGCAACTCTATGTGCTCCTGCTGTCTCGAATCGTCAACATCCGTCGAACACGCGCCAGGTCCAAGAGAATTGAAAACTGTACAGCATGAATTCATAACGTCATTGAAGACGATGGGTATCTACAAGTCTACGCAGCTCTAAACCTTATGGATCAAAACACTGGCAATCCGTGATACTGCCCCCTATTCTATTCCCACTCATCGGCGTCGGACACTTCCACGCAATGTCCATGTTTGCGCACTGAAACAGCAAGTTCCACGTCCTATCCAGCGTGTGCTCGAACTGGGGCTGACCCATTGAGTCTGGTCTGCCCTGCAGGTACGGCTGCTGGTGTGCCCAGCTCTTCTCGTTTACCAGCGCATCTCGCAAGTCCTCGTAAATCGATTTGTCGATACCTCTGATGCGTTTCGCAGATACGATGAATTGCCCCCCGTAGCTTAGCAGCACGTCGTCGCATTTCTTCGAGTTGCGGTACTGTTTGCTGTTGATATCGGTGAATAGTTGAGTTGTGTCTCTCCAGCCAGATCCATCTCCGCATGAATGGCAGTCGCACGAGCGACTCGAGAAGCCCAGACTGAGCATACCGGTTGCAATGGGGTCGTAGTAGTCGCGAATGCGAGTCAACAATTCCTTTGGATGGTCGACAGTGGCCTGGAGGAAAATGGTGTGTTTTGCGAGAGAATCCCAGTTGTCGACAATGTGGTTGAGGTACGTTGCGCTTTCTCTGCCAACGTTTGGTATTTGTGTTACCACATCCACGTTCGTCAGCTTTTTGACCTCGTCAGGGCTTATGTCTGCGTCCTTGAGGTAAATGCGAAACTTTGCCTTTTCTAATTTCCTAATTTGTCGAAGATTAGATATGAGGCTGTCGACTTCTGAGATAGACTCCTTGTGCATACTGACTACAACCTCTTTATCGTTTGGTGGTCCATAAGCGCGATCTATTCTTAATTGGTCGGCCGGCGTTTTAGGAAGTGTTCGTTGTGAAAAGTTCAGTGTAGGAAAAGCTGTCCACACTGAAAGCAGTAAAACGCCAAGGCATATAGATCTGAAGATTGACCTGCGGCGACCCCCTCTTTCAGGTACATTCGTCTTGTCGGAATCTCCTGACAACATGCTGGAATCTGTCTCTTCACTGTCCATGGACCTTAGCCCTCCAGCTTCGGCAACTGAGGCGTAGCCATCAAATCGCCTTGCGCGCTTACGGTCGACGAAAGCTCTCGTCCATATACAGAGATGGCCCATGAAGAAGGCGAGAAACTGTATCCAAGTCGTGAAGGATCGTCGAAGGAGCATAGTTGACACCAAGCCTGTACCGCCGGCCAACGCCAGAATCGCCAGTCCATCATCGACGCGCCCGTCCTCTCGAACCTCTCGTCTCCGAAAGGTATCCAATGGGAACAGTACCGATTTGCCCAGTACGATGGCGACTGCTGTCGACAGGACACTGACCAGGAACATTGATTTTTGGCCGACGTACAGCGCTCCCAGGAACTTGTGGTACCCTTCCAAATGCATCGAGCACACACCTGTTATTACGAACCCCGACAGGAAGAAAAGTTTGTCGAGGCGTCCCGAATGCGTAAGTATTTCAGGACGTCTGTCTATGATGACGTTTCCAAGTGCTCTGGACGCACCAGCTGCCAGGACCGCGAGGATGGCAGACACGAGCCCCTTGACTGTTAGTCTATATTCTCCATACAAAATGCCGGCGCAGCTGGCAAGAAGCAGTAAGATCCAAAGGAAGTCTAAAACTTTGCGATTCGAACGAGCGAAAATCGAAGAGGCGCTCATGTCAACAACGATGGAAATTGTCTGCTGGTGGTTAGTAGCGTTGGTGAGATGTGCCAGGATGCACTTACTGCGAGCATAGGTAGAGTCGATAGATTTGGAAAATGTACAATCGCTTGGAAGGAAAGAACGAGCGAGAGAGCCATTAGGACGGCGAGGCTGAGGAGTACAGTCCACCCCCCCCGTCGCAGTTCTTTGGGAGATGGGTCGGAAGGGCGAGGCCGTAATATGGAGTAGGACACTGCCAACACTGCTGCCGCTGCCAGCTGGAAGAGGTGTAGGTGTAAAGGAAATTGAAGGTTCAGATCGATCATCAGTGTCTTCGAACTGATGATAGAGACGCCTGCACATATCACCCATATCGTCCGAGGCCGACTTCTCAGTGTGTGCCAGACTGTGGAGTCTCTTGGAGGGGCAATCCACGCCTTCTCCGCATTTTCAGGTTCCATGTCCATCCTGGTGGAAGGGCGGCCAGGGGAAATCAGCGTCGAGGAGAAGGCTGGAGGCCTCTGTGACCTGGCGGTCGATCGTTGCGCACTATAGATATGCCCAATCGATGTCTCCTCTGCAGAAGTCTGTTCGAAGGTGTACTTGTCGGAGTAGAGACGGCGAAATTGTCGTTATCGTCCTCGCATGGCCCTTTGAGTTCGACACGGTGGTCACGTCAGATGTCGAGCAGGCAGACGCGGTGCATTACAATGCATTCAGCGACAGAACGCGGTACTCGTCTTGATATCGCGGGCAAAGGAGGCGGGGGAGAGATGGCAAGCGGTCAAAAGAGCAGCACTCGATGTCCACATCAGCCGCTATGGGCACCCACTCTGTCCACTGAGGTCCAGTTTGTGAGGCAGTGTACCAAGCGCCTTACAAGGCCGCCCCAGCAGGGACCCGGGGGCCTGGTTCCCACAGTGAAACTCGGGCACATTTCACACCCTTCGGCCCCTTCATAGGATACGTGCGCCTCAAAGGGGAGAAAGGTGGTCCGACCGTTCCAGCTAGTGCTGCAGACTTGCGTAAGGTCGCCGTCGGCAACCCTGCCGCCGAAGTCGTAGTCGTTCCTTCGACACGCGTACACTCGTGTAATATTTCCCTCGTGGTACACCTCTTACCTCTTTTCTCCAGCACTCTGCCTCGTATCTAGGATGCGTTTCATTGTGTGTCTCTTACCCCTGTGTTAGTGACTTGTCCAGACAGTGATCTACCGGCAATGGCGCTTGCAGCCCTGAGTCGCAACAAATGGGGCCGTACAGTCATCAAACGCCCGACAGTCTGAGTAAGGTCCACGCCACACCCACCGTGGCTTGCCTGGTCTGCGCCTTGCAGGATCCGAATTACGCCCACCAATGCCGCCCTGCATGTCAGTTACTTTTAGAAAAATGCGGTGCTGGTGGCGAATAACGAAGCACTCGGATGCGCGGCGCACAAAGCTTAGGTATGGTAATGGCGACGATAACACATGCTGATTAAAACCTGGAGCGATGTGTACAGTATATGATTGTATGCTACCCCCTTAAAATGCAGATTGAGTGAGCACCTAGGCGCCCTGCCAGACGATGCTCAACTTCGACGAGTGATCTGAGCCTGCATAAACCTTCTCTTGCGTGCTCCCGCTCGCGACTTGGTCAGCGCTCCACACTGCGTTGCTACCGGCGGCAAGCTTTCCATCGACATTCGTGAAAGCAGTCGCAGTGGTCACACCAGATCCGCAGGTCAGGACACCGGAAACAACGCCACACTTGCCCTTCGACGATGTCAAAGAGAAGCCGGAGCCGGAGCTGGCAGCCGTAAATGTTGCGCAGGTACCGGTGGTATACCAAGTACCGCCGGAGATGATGCAGCCCTTCTTTGCGCCATCCACCTCAACATTGAGATATCCCTTGCCACTAAAAGGGGTGCCTGGGCTGCTTGTGCCTGTGGGTGCAGAGGTGCTAGTCTTTGTGCCCGTAGGATTTCCACCGCCACCATTCTTAGGCAAATATTTGATGCCTGAGGCAGGGCAGGTAGATTTGGTGCCATCAGGATTGGCAGGAACAAATTCGCCAGTTTGAACTGAGCCTCGGACATCGTAATGGTACCAAATCTCGTTCAACGACCCGCTCTTGCAGCCGAGGGTCACCGAGACTCCCGGGCGCTTCGCAGCAATGGCATCTTGGATTGCTTGGGTAGTGTAAGTCTTGGAAGTAGATGGGGTGATGCCTGCTGCGGCAAGCCACTTTACACTATTAGCATACACGTACTAGAAGCATACTGCGTTCAGCATACCTCATATGACGGCAGACCCTTGAACAAATCAACAGCCTTCTGAAAGAAGTCTACTACCTCCTCCGTAGCCTTGTGTTCGGTATAGCAATCGGGTTCTAGGGTGCTGATGCAAGTTCCGTGCTTGCCCCACTCATGCTGCCAGAATGTCTCGTCGTTGCCTTGGTAGTCCTTCCAGTACGTCTGCATATACGAAAGAAGGTCTGTCTTGCCGAAGGACTGCAGGATATTTGTAATGTTCGTATACTCTCTCGAGGAGTCGCAGTTCGCGTCATAGGTGCCATCGCAACGGTCGGGCCTGGGACATGACTGTTAGTTCGGGTGCGGGTAGAGAAGGCGGGCGCATACCATAGACCATGGACGGTCCACGAGTCGTCGGGCCCGGTGGCTGGCGCAGTATCCCAGAACTGCGTCAGCAATAGCTGACCTCCAGGCGCATTGAAGCAACATAGATTTTCAACGGCAGTCGTGTTGTGGCAGCTTAGCTGCGCATTTGGGCACGTCGGGGGTGTACCTCCAAGCACAGTCTGTCCCGAGCCCAGCAGCACTTGCGCGCCGCTGAGCGCAAGCTTCGAGAGCGTTCTTATCGAGGGAATCGTAGAAGCCATGGCTGCGAGAGGTGAAGGCGTGGATGAGGAGAAATGTGAAGGGATCGCAGTCGCCGCATTTTGTATCTCTGTGACATGGAGCAAGCTTTCGACGACGACCATAATGATGCGCGATGACCCAAGCTTTGCGGGGCGATCCTCTCTCAAGGTGGTAGCTTGTCTGTCCTTCTTCGTCGCCGATAGGCTGTGGAATGCTGCAGGGTCCTGGCTATGGATGAATCGGGGAGGTGGATGTCAAGGTCGGATTTGAGGCGCCTGCGGGTATTAAAGGACATTGAAAGAACAGCCACTCAAGGCGCAGCATCGGCCTTCACGCGTGCCCAAGTCATGCAGCGATAGGAGCATCGCAATCTGTAAGACATGGTGAGCATCAATGCCTAAACAGGCATGTAAGGACAGGTGAGGCCAGTGAGATGTCAAGGACAGCGGATGATACGTTGCACGTGGATCGAGAGGCTCCAACCGGCGTCGGACCTCGCCATCGTACAGCCGCCGCTTGGCCGCTTGAAGGATAGCCCGTTCTACGCTTGGTTTCGACTCAATTAACATCCAGGCTGCACCCCAACCCGCCGAGACATCGCGGGCAAATTGCTTGCTGCCTTGATATCTTCCGAGCCTCACAAGTCGTCTGCATGCTTCTGCGTCGGTGGTGCCGATGAGAAACTCACGTCTCGCTTTTTGCTTCATGAAATTGCGGTTTGATTCGACCCGAGTTGCCCGGCCAGTAGAGTCGAACGTCGTCAGTAGAGATCATCGGATGCATGGTCCTGCAGAGTTGAGTATGTGGCTTTGTACTCCGTACATTTTTCTTCTTCTTTCTGCAGACCATCGAACCTCATCGTCATTCCCCTCTCTTCCAATGTCGAGGATAACCTGCTGTTGCACGATCGACTTGCTTCATTGGTAACGATTTTGGATGACTGTTGGTGTCGAGGGTTAATCTGTTCAGTGGCGATGTCCTCGAACTGGGCGACATATCGAACGCAGAGAGTGGCGAACGAAAAGCAATGATGTGGGCAAAAGCCACACTTGGAGCGATATTAAACCTCGGAACGGATCGAAGTTGAGTTGCGTTGCCAAGAGTGCTTGATTGCTCCTTCCTCTTCGGGTGGCAACTATGTGGAAGGAGTGTACTTCGAGAGTTCACTGACGATGCGCCAAGTCGCTTCCCACGCCTCAGTGAAAGAATTAGTTTTGTTTTCTACTAGACAAACCTCGGAGGTAACGAGAACTCTATTACAATGCTTAGAAACTTTAGCTTAGCGGTGCTGGTGCTTCCGAAACTCCATCTGCTGCGAACACTCGAATGCTCTTGGTATAGTTGACTGCTCATCCAACATCTGTAACAAAACCCCCCAGTCCACCTCACTCAATATACCCTAAATCCCGATACGCCCTCTCCAAAATCCCGTCTATCACCTCATTCTTCCTCACCGTATACTCCTGCATCGACTCCCCCCTCGCCTCCGCCACCTCGGCACACTCCCTCTTCACCCTCGCATACAACTCCAAATCCTCGGGCGTCTTGACCAGCCACTCGCGAAAGATGCGATGCTTCTCCACCTCGGCACACTCCGGCCCAAACACGTGCAAATTGATGGCGTACGAGCCAGGCCGGTCTCCCTCGTCGACGAAGTAGCGATGTTCATGCCACGCCGGCTCGCGGAAGAGGAAGAGGAAGCCTAGGCGCTCGAGAGGCGCGACGTAGGCGTCTTCGTCTTTGATGTCCTGCACAACGAGATCCATGTCGATGATGTCCTTGGCTGGAAGGCCGGGGACACTGGTAGATCCTGCGTGATGGATGGCGAGCGCCATTGGGCCCAGCGCGGCTTGGATTCTGGCTTTGGTGTCTTGGAAGCGTTGCGGCCAGGCTGGGTTCGGCTCGACGATGGATAGCTTTACTCTGGATTTGCGGTGGTTTACGCGTTCTGTCGAACTTCCGTCGTCTACGTAATGCCTGACAATGTCTTCGGGAGAAAGTGGCATTTTGAGGTAAAATGGCGAGGTTTCTGGGATTCAGATTTCTCTCCTTTTTCTTTTTTCTTTACGTAACGTTATATGCCGTGGGAAGAGTAAGCGGAGAAAATCGAGTATGGAGACTTCGGAGACTTCGTTGGTGGCGCGTCTAGTTAAACCCGGGCCGAACCTTACACCCCCTCATATGTACGACGATCTTATGAGCCTCGCCTATCTGTGCTACTATGGCCTTTGCTGGGCTTTACATGTCACGCCATCCACATCTTTCATCTAATGAAATTTTAAAGGTCAACGAAAACTCCCTTGTAATGCTCAGAATAGTAGCCCAAGGAAACGGATGCGAAGCCCGAGTATTCCCATGCAAGAAATGCGGTTAAAGCCTTGCTCCAATGTCCCTCCAAAGCCAGCCCCAAGAACGCCGCTCCAAGAAATACACCCCCCTACTCAGGCCTTCGGAATGGATGCGCCTCAGTGTTGAGCACCCATTCGTCCAAGCTGATGACGCTCTCGTCCGTAAACAGTAGGTAGAAGTACTTGAGCGTCTCAGCAAGCCAGAAGCTCTCCATCTCGTCGCTCAGCTCGGGCGAGGACTTTGTCACGTCGTCGATAGCACTGTTGCCGTGTGCAGTCGCTGTGTGCATGTTGACGGCCTCAAACATTTGCCAGCCTGCTTCACGCCAGTAGGGGTCACCCGTGATGCGGTACATGTACCATACGGATTCGATGGCCTCAGGACTGGGGCTGTTAGCTTAGGTTATTGCTGTATGGGAGGGGGTTAACTTACCGAAGGATGTAGCTTCGCGATTTGATGCGCGTGACGCCGGGGGGCAGGCGCTCTTCTTGGATGCGATTCTTGACGTATTCTTCGTGGGTCAGGGGAGGTCTGGGAGAATAGACCGCTGGGAAGGAGGGTACGGCCGGACTGGGTAGTTCACTGCCATCCTCCATTTGGACACGCGTCGGAGGACCCTCTGCCTCTTCGGGCTCACCCTGGTAGCGGGCTGGGACCTGAGCGGCGGGCACAGTGTCGGGGTCGACGTCTAGCTGGCGTTTTTGCAAGTCAGCGACTGCTGTTGGTGCAGCTTCGGACAGGAGAGTCTCTGTCATGGAAGGGAGAGCCGTCATTGCGGCGAGCTGTTCCTCATACCACGCAGACGCCGAAGCCATTTGTTCCTTGTAGTTGACCATCTGTTGTTCATAAGATGTCTTGCGCATTTCCGCAGCGGGGTCGAGCTCTAGCCAGTATTTAGTCTGGTTCCATTCACAATTCTTGTTGCTGTCGCAAGGTATTGTGATAAAGGCCTCTGGCATGATACCCGTCGAGGTCACTTTATAGGACCATACGCAGCCTTCGGTGAGCTTCTTTGCTATTTCGAGATCTTCAGGCCGGTCGAAGATCTTCGCTCCCATACCTAACATACCTCCGGCGAAGCATGTCAAGTGGGCGTTCTCTCCTTCGAATGTGCCTTTCAAGCCACCTTCTTCCGGTGTTGCAGGAACGCTGAGAGCACCTGAAAAAAGAATGTCTTCACCATTGGGGAGCATGGGCCGGAATATGAGGAACTTCTTGACCGTGTCCATGGAGTACTCATACATGGTTCGATACTTCTCTACAACACCTCCGAGAAGCAGGTATTGCTTTGGGAGGTATTCGTACGTAGAATCAGACATGCCGCCGAGGGTAAAGTCCTCCCCACCGTAACTGGACGAAGACGTGAAGCCTTGATCTTCGCATTCTGGAAGAGTCGCGCTCGGCGAAGCCGAAGACGAAGAAGATGTTTGCGGCTCGGGGGTAGTCGGTGTAACGCCGATATCGTTGTTAGGAACCATGTGATCGTTGAGCTGTCGCTTTACAATCGGGGCTGCCTTGGTCTCCTTGGGAGACGCATCAGTGGCAGAAGCATCCCCAGCAACAAACACAAGAGTCGGTTGATTGACTGGGTAGTACTTCTTCCCATTGATAATCTCCGGTTCAGCGGTAGGCGATTCGTCGATGATTCCGGCTCTGGGAAACTCCTCCACCTGGTTTGGAATCGGCACATGTTTCAACGACCCCTCTGGCGACTCGCTCAATCCAGCCAAAGGAGCTTGTAGAGGGTCCTCTACATGCGAGGACCAATCGATTCGGTTACAGCCTGACGCATCCAGATACGTCGGCCACATACCTGGTAACCTAGTGTTGTTCTGAAAGGTTGCCAACTCATCCGTAATGCGCGCAATGGCGTCGTAATATTTGTGTTCTCCGGTCAGTTGAGCAAGTCGAGTGAATTCTACAGAGAGCGACCCGATCTCGGCTAGGACAACACGGTTGCTCGCGCGGTGAGACTGTGAAGCAAAAGATCTAATCACATTATTAGCAACTACACTATCCGGATTGCGCAATACGTACGGCCTCCAATAGTAATAAGTGTCGGGCATTCTGTTGGGCGTGTCGAATGCGCTGATCAGAATCTCCGCAAGCTCCACTGCCTTTTCAAGCAGCTTGCTGTACTTTTTGTCGCTAATGTCGTAGGCTGCGACTAGACCTCCGAGATACCTGATTGTGGTTTCGAATAAGGGAATGTCAGCACGAGGACTGGTGGTGAAATCGATTTCCTCGACAGCCTTTACCGCTTCCTCGAATTCCTCCTTGAGACCCATGATCCACAGTGTGTCCAGAGAGTCTACCAGGGTGGCACCCCAAGAAGCAAATGGATTCCTGAATTTTCCAGACACAGGCGATAGCTCATCCTGCAGCCAGGCATTGTTCCTGTAGCCTTCCCACGAATGCTTGGCAACATCCCTGATCTTATTGAGCCTGGACTCTCTGTCAATCTTTGCCTGCGCACTCTCGGGTTTGAATGTAGCCTGTATCTTCGGTATCGATTTGGGAGCATCTGTCGGGAGTTTCACGAGCGACTTGGACGGCACAGGGAAGTGCTCGCTCAGCTTCTGCCAATAGACAGGCGGGATGGTCGACGGGAGCGCAGACACCTCGACCCTGCCCTTTCCTTGTTCGGTGAGGTCGACCTCATCGTCGCCAATCACTGGCGTTGGCCTGGTGGGAGGTTTCTTCGAAAAAGGACTGGCAGGGGCCGCATCGTCGACCGGACGGCTCGCTGGAGGCACCGCGGGCGGCGATTGGGGCGCGAGAGACGTGGCGATGGAGATATCGATCTCGAGCTTCTTCGTCTCTTGAGCAACCTGGGGACGTGGCTCCCAATGGGGCGATTGTGGCACGTCTTCCTTCTCCGCGCCCGTGGATTCGGTCGACTCGGTACCGTCGTATCGCCACGACGTGCTGGAACCGCCAAACTTGTAGAGAGTGAGGACGGCGATGACGGCGAAGACGAGGAAGACGCGGTATCTTCGAAGGCGCAGCATGGCGGGCAGGGGGAGTCGTGTGCGGGTGCGCAAGGAGTGGCGGGGGGGCGCCGACGCGGGAGGGAGGCTCAGCGTGTTTGCCGGCACATTGACGACGCGACGTGTTGGGTGAGGAGGAGCGATATCAGGGCGCGCTGAAGGGCCAACCCACGAAGGAACGACTGGCGAGCGGGCGGCTGTGAGGGCTTCCGCTGTGTCTTCAGCAACACCTGTGCACTTGGACATGCATATGGTTAGCGTCTTGGTATGGGACGAGTTCCGAGCGAGGAAGATGCGCAATCCGCTCGCGTGCTTCCGGCGCCCACGTGAACGACAGATGTACAAAGTGCTTCTCACGTCGTGAGGCTTTCTGCTGTGGAATATTCTACGCGGTAATTTTGCGGGAACTGCCGTGGCTCCATCTCTTCCACCCGCTTCATCACTTCATCATGTCTTGGTCGATCCTCTGCAAGGTCTGTGAAGCCGCAACTTACCGCTTGCGGATTAGCGCACCCTCTAACAATTAAGCTTAAAAGTGCAGGCTGAAAGGGGAGCGGGCCAGACGACAGCCGGGGGTGGGTCTTTGTCTTCTAGTCACCTGGCAATACTATACATTTGCCTACGTCAGAATCCGTGTCTCTCTGCCCCCGCAAACCTCTCCGCAACCGACGCATCGCAGTGGCGACGGTCGCTGCTCCGCATGTGTTCCAGACGGCTGACATCGGCAAGACTTTACACTTCCGGCTCATTTCGCCCAATACCTTTACGCCCTTCATTGCCCTTCCCCTGGCTCTGGTTGCCGACCCTGTTGTGATTTAGTAGAGTTCGCTCGGTCAAAGAGGCCAGATCTTACCATTTGCCGTGCTTTCAACATCTCGTCACACAGAAGCAGATTGGAAGCGATGCCGGTACTTGATGCAATGCTGTTGCGTAACACGCGGAACGAATCGTACACTCCTTGTTGCATTGGATCCATTCCCTCGCCCGTCGCAAGATCGAGCCCTGCGATGTTGCCCTCGGAATACTCGTCCTGCAATGCGACCACTGTCATCTCGGTTAGCCACGAAAGAGCCGGTGCGTGTGCGTGTCCACTCACGGGCATCTTGAATGTCGTGCCCAGAATTCGCCGCAAGGGTCTTTGGTATGATAAGCAGAGCATCCGCAAATGCTTGGACACCCCATTTGGCCTTTCCCTTCACCGTCTTCCTAAAGTCTTCGCTTTGCAGACGCGCTGCACAGGCGACTTCAAAGGCACCTCCGCCCGGAACGACGCTCTTGTCAACAATCATGTTGTAGCAACTTCGCAGACCGTCGCGAACTGCATCTTTGATTTGCGTAATCGTGTGTGCGTTGGGGCCCTTGATTAGCAACGTCACCGACTTTGGTTCTTTTACATCTTCCTAGTTGAGGTTAGAGCGAGTGACAAGAACACATAATATGCACTTACAATGAACGTGTACTTCTCCTCTCCAAGTTGATGCTCATACACCAGACCCGCCCATCCGAGCACATCTGGCGTTAGGTCATCAACGCTGTTCTGAGCCGTCCCGCCACAAACGAGTTGCAACCGCTCCATGTTCCTCCTCTTCGCTCTCCTGAGGGCAAAGATGCCGTTCTTGACCAGGACATCTAGACTGAGCGGGTCAATGCCTTTCTGGTTCACAATCACGAAACCCTTCTTCGGATCGCTGCCGCAGACCTCCTTCTTCAGGTCTACAATCTTCCGCAGCTTTTCGTCCACGAATCGTCGTTCGCTTTCCACGAGTTTCTCTCGTTGATCGGCGCTGGAGTAGTAGAAGCCCGAATTGATCTCGGATTTCTCGTACTCCAAGCTAACATTCAGTGTGAGAATGAAGGCGTTCTCCACTCTCTTCGGCATATCCGGGTGCCTTGCCCCGTGGTCAAGCGCAAGGCCCCGAATCAGCTGCGTGTCTGCTGCCGTGCGGTGCTGCATGGTCATTATCTCCACCATATGAAGGTCTGGTTTGGCGGGTGCTTGGTATATGGCGAGGACTGCATCGACAATCTCGGGAGTAAGCTGTTCGGCGAGTGACGAGTCCAATTTTGTCGATAGCGATGTGCGGGCAACAGAAATCAAGAGTTCCCGGTCGACCTCCTTCGTGAGCTTGAACTCGTCAAGGAACTAGGCAAGTTCAGCATCTTGACCGAGCGTATTATATCGGTACCGTCCTTACCTTGAGTGCTTCGGTTTTCGCAATCTCGTAGCCGTCTGTTATGACACGTGGGTGAAGACCCTCAGAGATGTGCCGGTCTGCCTGCTTGAGTAGCTCGCCAACCAAGAGCACGACAGAAGTTGTTCCATCCCCAGTTATTTCGTCTTGCGCAGTCGCCGCCCGTGCAATCATCACAGCGGTAGGGTTTTGTATTTGCATCTCTTTTAGCAGTACACTTCCATCTTTTGTGAGTTTGATCTGCCCAGAGCCGTCTACCAGCATTTTGAGGGTTCCGCGGGGTCCTAGATTCGACGCCAGTACCTGCTGGAGGCCTTCGCCGGCGTTTATGTTGACTCGTAGAGCTTCCCCGCGTCGCTGCGGAAAGGTTAGTGGGAGGGCAGCGCCTCGTGAATTGTAAACATACCCTAGACTCGGCCTTGGGGTTGAGTAACTGCGCAGCAGACATGTTGGGTATCTATCCAGGCCTAAGAAACGTGGCAAGAGAGAGGCAGAAAGTGAATGGCGACAAATGGAGCTCCAATGTTTTCTGGCTGCCTCAGCGGTCGCGTCCTGAAATTCTCGCGCTAGGCGAGGCGTTTCTCCGCGCCGAAAATCTTGGCAGCAACTTTTCATTCGAAGCTCCCACGCTGCACCACCAGGTCGCAAACAGTATTCACTCCGACACCGCGCGCCAATTTCTTGCAGGTTTCAGTCCTGTGAGACACCTAGCTTACATTGCCCCAGTGGTGCCCACTGGCCCTGACGGTGCGCGCCACCAATTGAGCAGAGATCGCAGAGATGGCCGACATTAATTATCTGCTCCACGAGAGCTCGATCGGATATGCCGTACGCTCAGACCCTTCGCTTCAGCAACCTACTGTAGAGCTGACACGTCCCTCCAGATCTTCAAGGTCGTTGCGCAGCCAGACCAAATTGGAAACCGCCTCCGCGAAGTCCAGAGCGCATCGCAAGACCTCAGTCTCTTCGGCAAGCTCGTAGACCTGGTCGGCCTCGCACCCTTCCAGGGAACACAGGACGCTCTTCAAGAGTGTAACGACATCAGTGAAGGCATACTGAGCGATTTCCTCAAAGCCGCCATCGAAACGGTATGTGAGACAGACGTATGACGGGCACATCGGGAAGATGTTTGGTCGAGCACTCTTCAAATGATCTGAGTCGCCCAGATCATTGACCTCTGACCAAAACTCCCCGTTGAACAATTGCCACCATAACTCATCTCTTCACAAGCAACTGCAAAGCTAACTCAACTCTAGAACCTACCGAAAGCGGGCAAGAAGAAGACCATCACCCTCGGTGTTGCGGAGAAGAATCTTGCAGGTAGCATCAAAGCTTCCTTTCCCAACCTGCAATGCGAGACCTCTGAGACGAGTGAAGTCGTGGCAGATCTGCTTCGAGGCAAGTCCTAGATTCAACTGCCCTTGTCTGAACCAAAGTCTAATTGATATATTAGGTCTTCGCCAACACGGCCCAAAATTGATCAAGAAGCTTCAGCCTGGAGATGTAGAGCGATCGAGGTTGGGCCTTGGCCACGCTTATTCCAGGGCCAAAGTCAAATTCTCAGTGCAAAAGCATGACAACCACATCATTCGTACGTATATTTGCATTAGTCGGTCTTCCTATCATTAACACAGTGCAGAGGCGATTGCGACACTGGATGCTTTAGACAAGGAGTAAGTTCCCAGGCAGTAGCCAACACCCCAGTGCGCGGTGGACCCTTCGTTCACCGGCGCACTGTCTCCTTCACCAAACTGCGTGCAGAGTTTGCTTGAATTGACTAACATTGCGCAGCGTCAATCAGTTTGCCATGCGCCTAAGGGAGCAGTATGGTTGGCATTTTCCTGGTACGTGATCAGGCCTTGTATTAGATCAACAAGGGCCATTGGCTGACCAAAATTAGAACTTTCTAAGATTGTCTCAAACAATGATGCGTACGCAAAGGTCGTCCTGGCCATCGGCGACAAGAGCCGTCTCACCGATGACGACTTGCACGACCTAGCCGCATTGGGTACGTGTACATATTTTTTACTCCCTCAAGCAGTCACTAATTAAAACAGTGAACGACGATGAAACAGTGGCCTCGGCCATCATCCGAGCAGCACGAACCAGTATGGGCCGAGACTTGTCCGAAATGGACATGGAAATCGTCATGAGCAGCGCTACGCGTACCTCGGAGCTTGCCGCGTACCGAAAGAGGCTATCAAACTACCTGAGTAACCGGATGACCCAAGTGGCGCCAAATCTAGCTGCTCTCATCGGAGATGCCGTTGGTGCGCGACTGATTTCTAAAGCTGGTAGTCTGACAAACTTGTCCAAGTAGTAAGTATTCACTTCGTTCCTTTAGCGTCACCCACTAACATCAACAAAGTCCTGCATCCACCGTACAAATCCTAGGAGCCGAGAAGGCACTTTTCCGGGCGCTGAAGACAAAGGGTAACACCCCGAAGTATGGTCTTATCTACCACTCATCCTTTATTGGCAAGACAGGTCAAAAGTCCAAGGGCAGGGTCAGCCGTTTCCTGGCTAATAAGGTGTCAATCGCCTCCAGAATCGACAATTTCTCGGACATGCCCACGTCAGCATTTGGCGAGGCCATGAAACGGCAAGTAGAGGAGCGCATCGAATTCTACTCCTCGGGCGCTACCCCTGCAAAGAATGCCGATGTCATGCAGGCTGCTATGGACAGTGTGCTCGCGGATATAAACGTGGAAGACCCGACTGCTGCGGCTACCGAGGATGTGGAGATGGCAGATGGTATCACAGCCAAAGCCACTGAGCAAGCCATTCGCAAGAAGAAAGACAAGAAGGAGAAGAAGGAGAAAAGGAAACAGGCAGAAGACGGCGACGGAGAGGGCAAGAAAAAGAAAAAGAGGAAGAGCGTGTAATTTTGCACGGGTGCATGTCACTCTTCGTCGTATGTATCTCGACACCATGGTCTGGCGTTCATCAGCGGTCTGGCGTAGCTGGCGTTAACGGTCGCGCTTGGCTGTTCGTGGTCATCATTTGGATGGGTGGAAGAAAGTTGCGTGCGGTTCTTGCCGGCACTGAACTCTCTTGAGGCGGATTCATCGTCATGTACCGACCAGTTGACGGAACGTACTGACATTCCCCGTATGCAGCAAAATGAAGGCCCTACATGCATTTGGAATACCAGCAAACCTGTTCCTGTGACTCGCAAACGCTAGGAGCGATGACCCAGCCCGGTTTCCCCTCCCGACGCCAGCGCACTTCAGCTGTCGTTCTCGATGCTGGTAATTCAGCCACATCGTAGCGATCGAGCTGCCTTACCGTAAGGAACTTGCCGAGCACTTTAATCAGACTGTTGAGCCCGACAGTGGCTGGCGCTTCTCCGCGTTCCTGGACCGGTGCGACCACCCGAATCCCCTTCCCATGGCGCATACCCACGATCTAGATCGGTAATCTCCAATTTTAGTTCGCCAATGCAAGATGCAAGGCTGTCGCAAAGAGATATGACCCAACACTTTCCCATTCTTTTTGCTGTCGTACACGCTGTACAGAGCCCGCGATGGCCGGGAATACCACATTCAGAACGACGCGCATCGGATCCTCACTCTCTCTTGTCTCTCGTCTCCCGCACCCGCGACTCACGGCGAGTCTCCCGGGCGCCACCATCTTCCGCCCAAAGGTTACTTGCACGCCACACGACGCTACTGCTCGATCCAGGAGGCTAGCGCACGAACTCGTCAACTGACGGGTTGGTCCGGACGCAGCGACTTGACAGATTTACAACCATTTGTCGTTCAGAGATTGGCTGAAATCGTTACACAAATGCCTCGCACGCAAATTTCAGCTCGGGGGCGTCTCCAGGCCATACCAAAGCAGTCGCCCTCCAAAACCACTCGCCTTCCAGCCATCCTCAATTGTCGCTCACTTTCCATCTTCCCTTCCATCTTGGCTGTCTTAGTCTGGAGCTCGAGTACCGAGTACGTCAGTCGGGTCGTTGGCAACCAGCTAGGATGCCTTGCCAGCCGGGTTCCGCGTTCAGTTGACTAGCGCATTTTCCCCGGCCCAAGATGCAGGAGAGCCTTTTGAATGGTTCGCACCTAAACGTGCTTTCTCAATGTTGCAATGTCTCTTCCAAACACAGATGAACGGCAGCAAGTGTAACCGGTAGGGTTACTTTTTTCGGGTATCGACAACGCCATCGGAATCGACAACGTCTTGTCTCACTCCCACTGGCTGACCACGTGAGAAGAGTTTGGACTGTTTACAAGGCAGGAATAGAGTTCGATGGCGTTCCGTGTCGATCGTGATGATCTCCCACGGGCGTTGACCCACCTGACAGCTGGATCCGATCTGTAGAGACCCGGTGGAAAGTCCGGGGGTGGTCGCGCGCCCCTTTTCAGTCGAGCACCCACTATTCCATACCTCTTGCGCTACCACGCCTTGCCCAGATACCCAGATTTCGCTCGCGGGTTCCCTTAGGGGAGTCCGAAACTCTATGGATTAGTTCGCAGGTCCTGGGGGTAGCTGCCGCTGCTGGCCGATTAAAGTCTGGACTAAGCTCCACGCTGCATTATTGGCCCGGGTTCCAGGCCCTTGAGGCAGGCTGCATCCGGGTTCACTTATGAAACCCAGGTCCTCCCTGCTTGCAAAGAGGATTTTCACGAGAATCATCTCTCGGGCTGCTCATATACCAGCTCCTGGAACCTGGGTTCACTGTGAGCACGTCCACGTCCACGACACCAGAGACCCGACACTATGGCGAAGACTTCAGCGCCTGCTCCTGTGCCTGTGGCAGGGAGTGTCATATCTGTCATGATATCCATGGTCACCTTTGGTGTACTCGCCGTTTGCCTGAGTAGGATGTTCGAAATCCCATTTGGGTCTCACTGACGCGAAACAGCCCGAAGACTGCAGAACATCGCCAAGTGGAGATCTTTGCCCCTCGCCAGCCTGCGTACGTTCACAATCAATTGCTTCGGAACCCGTTCCTAACAGTTCTTAGTTATCATCATCATCTACCTCGACTCTACGCTCTTCGTTTTCGTGACGGCTATCATAGCACGAGGTCTTGGAATCAACGAGTCCCTCGGTATCTGTGATGGCGCGATTCTACTCTGTACTGCTGCCTCTTCTGATATCTAGTATCCTGCTAACTTCTCCAGGCTTGATTTGCTACATGTCGACAAAGGTCCTCATATACTACTTTCTTGTCGAGAAAGCTGTAAGTCGCTAGGCCCTTCATATCCATGCTTTCCTAACACACGCAGTACATCATACGAGGGAGTCGACTTCCTAGATTGAAAACCAAACTGTGGTTGTTCAATTTCTTCGGCATGATCGGTATGGCTTCCATGACAGGTCTAATGAACCCAACTAAACTTCGGCAGTGCCTTATCTCATTGTCATTGTGCTGAACTTCATATTGTGAGTTCTTCCGACTTTTTGTATATTGCTTAACTGACAATCAGCAGCCGCATTGCCTACATCAGTGACAAGGGCGTGTGCATCATCGGCATGAAGAAGATCTCAATGTATCCACTCATCATCTTCGACGTGATCGTTAATGTAAGTCGTGCTCGCCGCACTGTGCATTTGCCATGTCAACTAACAATTCAGGTGTACCTTACCTTACTATTCATCCTTCCGCTTCGAAGTAAGCAAAGAAACCCTTCCCAGCATTCGCTCTCGTACTAACGAGCCCAGAACTCTACTCCTACCAACACAACATGAACGCCGCACTCCGCACCATGGCATTCCGAAGCTTCATAGGCAGCTGCGCAACCCTGACCTCCAGCGTCGTCAACCTCACCATCCTCATGGTGCTCAAAGGCGAGCCCGCCTGGATCTGCCTCATGTGCTGCAACGCCGACGTGCTCTTCTCCGTCGTCGTCCTGCACTGGGTCACGGCCATCGACAGCAACCGCGGCACTACAAACTCGGCCTCCAATTTCTCGCAGGGCGGTGGGCAAAGCCGCTCGCAGCCCGGCGAGGAGAGGCGCAAATCCGGCGGCATGCCCATTTCCTTCATCTCAGCGCTGAAGACGGTGAATAAGGAGTCGGAGAACTTGGGGGGGACGGTCACGACCGAGTGTTGTAGGATCTCGCCTAAGGGAAGCACGACGGGGAGCGAGGATGATATCGTGGAGTTGCACCAGATTCATGTGCATACTTCGCATACGGTAGAGGTGGAGACGGATACGAGCAGTGGGACTGGGAGTAGGGTCGATGACCAGGGGTATCCCGGGAAGAGTGCCACGGTGAGCAAGATCGTGTAAAGCTCGACTGTGGTTTTTGAATTTGGGGCGGGCGTTTGATGCTTTTGATATACCATGGTCGTTCTAAAAGCGGTTTGCGTGCTTGAATGAATTTTTAGAACATGTTTTGATTGTTGTTTGCCATTGTGCGCGCAGTTTGGGATCGAGGGTGCTTGCTGATCTCGCAATCAAACTAGTGATTAACTTTCGTATGCGGATGCAAATAGAACGGGCTCAGAGTCTATTGATGCAGTCTACAATGTAAGGTCTTCCATGCTTCTTACTTAAGTTTCGTTTCGCAGTACGCAGCACTCATCGGCGAAGGATTCCGTACGAATAACACCATGCTCTTGAAACGCACACATCGCCACTCCATCATCGTTGCATCAAGTCCGGGCTGGCCGTACCTTTACCCTCAAAAACTGCCCACTCAGTGGATTCTGAATGCCCCCAGAAGGCAAGGTATCATCCATCTTCGGAAACTTTGGTGGCTTTCCACCTTCTCCCACAACCTCGAGATCAAATCTCCTCAGTATGAGCGCAACCGTCATCTGTACTTCCTTTCTTGCCACAAATCGGCCCGGGCAGTAATGCGAAGCTCCTCCAAACGGGCGGTAGCTGGGACTCTTGACCAGATCCTTGTTGTTCATGAAGCGCGTGGGGTTGAAGGTATCGGCATCGGCACCGAAAACGTCGGGCGAAAAGTGCATGGTGCGATATGTCATGAGTAGGTTGCGGCCTTTGCGGAGGGTCTTACCGTCGATGACGGTGTCTTTTGTTACGATGCGGGCGCCGACGGACCAGATTGTGAGGCGAAGGGCTTCCTCGCAAGCTGAGGCTAGGAGGGGGCATGAGGAAAAGAGATACTCTAGATTCAAGGTATCGCTGGTGTCGAATGCGGGGGCTATCTCGGTCTTGAGATCGTGGAGGAGGGTATGCTCGTCGAAGAGGATATAAGACAGAGCCCAGAAGACTTGTTTGTATGCATTGGCGTTTACCCTAACAATGTCAATCAGTTATCTGATGATCGCGAGAGAGCCCAGGAGAGGTCTGTTTCGAAGAACCGACGCGACCGTCACTAGCATGGGTGAAGCTATCGATAGCAACGAGACACTTACGTTCGATAGATGGAAAAAACCGTCATAGCTTTCTGCATTGCATTCAGATTGAGGTCATCAATGCTATTGGACATGGTCTGTATCAGCCACGACTCTCCATTTCTCTTGTCTTTTCGTAGCATAAAATATTCGGCAAGGCCCTTTTCGACGTATTCCATTGATTCGTACATCTTCCTTGCCGCAAAACGAGGCAAGTCCAAAGGCCACTTCCATCCTTCTTCTTCAAATGTCATGAGCTGTGAAATCGCATCAGGGCACGCTTCGAAGAAGCTTGCATCGAACAGGGCTCTCGTTTGCGCATCGATGATGATAGTTCCAACCCATTCCATGACATCCACGTTCTTCTCGTGTTGGCCATTCGCTTTCACCATAGGCCCATCAAGGTTTTCCCATCTGAGGTGGTGGTCAATGCGCTTTAATAGCACATCTTGAAGGAGATCGAGCCTCGTCCCTGGGTGCAGTTGCAATTTGAAGTTGTCGAGCATGCCATCAAGCCACGACTTCCCTGCACCTTCATGGGGTCGGAAGATGGCGGATATGGCGGCTTGATCGAGTCCATAGCGGCGGAGGAAATCTGGCATGATTGGATCGAAGTCAATTGCTTTGGGTACTTTGTAAATGGAGACAACGGCTGATGGCGAGGTGACGATGTACATGGACTGACCCATGGTCGTCACACTGAAGGGCTGATTGTGGAAACGTTTCTTTCCCTGGGAGAAGAGTCGCGAAGCACCAGTAAACATGGAAAAGAGATGTCCAACGAAGGGAATAAGGTATGGTAGCTCGGCGGGCTCATTTGGGTGCAATGCTGGGGATATGCTGAACCTCCATGCATACCATAGCATCCAAGCAGCACCAAACGTGAGCGACGCTCTCACTGCTACCACAGCATCCCAGTTCTGGGGTTGAAGCACGAAGAAAAAGGTTGAGTATTGTTCCATGGCAATCTGGTGTGGGGCATCGAGTGAACGAAGTCATAGGCACTGCGAGAGGTTTTGGAAGGTTGAAGGATCGAGCGGCGCCGCAAGCTTTTCGCCTGATCGAGAGCTAAGCCAGCCGGCGTCGGTCGCATCTCGCACATGGTACAAGGACTCACGACGGCATAGTTGACCATGGCGAAAGCAAGAGCGTGAGCGTGGGCAAAGGGAATCCAGGGCCAGGGAACCAAGGGAACACAAGGGAAACACCAAGGGAACCACCAAGGGAACCACCAAGGGACCCAGCAACCTTTGCCAAGACTGTCAAAATTCGGGCGGCAGGAACCAGCACTTCTTTTCGCGAACGTCCGCCCTCCCTCCACCACCATTCTCTCATCCACGACTGCTGCGCCCATTGCTCCAACTTCCAAAATCCTTCACTGAACCCTTGGTCACGCACGTATTCGGCTGCCTCAGCTTCACGCCGATTGGCCAACGCACTCTTAGGTAAGCAATCAACCCTGCCTTGGAATTACAATACTCCCGAGGCCCGCTCCGGAGCCCCAAGCATGCTTCAGTCTACTCACCAGTATCAGAACCACGCCGCATATAGCCCGTGGCATATTTAAGGTCAGTTTGCTTCCCTTGCTTCCTTTGCTTGCCACCATCGAGGGCGCCACCATGTCGCCCGCGCGCGAGCTGCTGCCTCTGCGGCCGCCATGTGCCTCTGGGCGCACCACGCACAGAGCGAAATACTATTCCCATCGTGGCACTCTTGAACTTGAACCTGCCATTCAACCTGGCTAACACAGCACTTCCAAGCAGCCAAAATTCCTGTCGTCAAGCACAGGCGCGGTGCTCACCATGCCGGCCATGCTGGACGACCCGAACGCGCCCCTCATCTACCGCACGAGCGGCGAGATGCCGTTTCCAACGTCTGGCGCCCCGCCCCCATCCAGCATCGTCCCTCGCGTGGTCACGCTGCGAGACCGAGTGACCATTGCCACCATTGTCCCCTTCTTCTCGCCCAACCAGGTCCCCATACCCTTGCTTGGATACCTCTGCGACCAGCTAGGCCGAGAAATCGTCAAGGGCGACACGTACCCAATGCTCGAACCCCTCACTCTCGAGGCATTTGGTCCATACTGGTTCGGCGTCTTCGGAGCCGTCATGGTGCTGGGGGACGTCTCGGATATTGAACAAATACAGCATATGGCGCATAGTGGCGTCGACTGGTCGAGGCAGTGCCTGGGCAGCTTTTATATAAAGTCAAACTACCCTGGACGGTCGAGCCATGTCTGTACTGGAGGTTTCCAAACCACCGATGCTGCACGTAATCGAGGTGTCGGACGTTTGATGGGCGAGACATATCTTGAGTGGGCCCCGAAGCTTGTGAGGAGATACGAAAGGTCCATGTGGCTTCGCGAGCTAACCGTCGTAGGGCTACACTTATTCGGTCTTCAATCTCGTCTATGAGACCAACGTAGCATCGTGTCGCATATGGGACGCTCTAGGATTCAAGCGCATCGGTCGCGTCAAAGGCTGCGGTGCTCTCAAGTCGTATCCGAATGAACTGATTGATGCAATCATCTACGGGCGCGACCTTGGCCAGGATGACGACTTCGTATCAGAGGAGCGCTTTGACAAGATTCGATATTATCTCAAGAATGCAAAATACCCCAATGGCGCCGACCGCGCAGAGAAGTCTCGACTGCGCAGCGCTGCGACACACTACAAGCTCCTTCCAGCTACTCCTACCGAGCCCGAGAAGCTGGTACTGAAAGGCAAGGAAGTCATCGCAGATCCTCAGCGGCAGTACGAGATTGCACGCACCATACACCACAATAACCATGGCGGAATCAACAAAACGACGGCAGCCATTGCAGAGAGTTTTCATTGGGTTAGGATCAAGGAGACTGTCAGCCAGGTTATTCGCAACTGTCCCGAGTGCAGCGAGATGAACAAGGGCCTCACTCATATGCGCGTTCAGCGCTCAATGCCGCAACCACCGCTCGTCCCTCAGGCCCCTGGTCCGAACATGCATCCCATCCCCGTTCCTCCTCCGCGATATCAGCGCCGCGAAGCAACCCGGTCACCTTCGCCATCAGACCAACTGCAGATGGAAGCTGCTCAGCACGAGGCTCAGCACGAGGCTCAACACCAGCATGTCATGGATGCCATCCCGAACCAAGGTTTCACAAACTTTGACGAGACGCCGGTAGATCCTGCTCTTATGGATGGCATCGAATACCCCACCATGAATCTGCATGACCTGCCGCCGAGTCCGTTTCTAACAGCTGGCCGCAACCTCCCGATGCCGCAACCGCCAACGTTTGACACTTTGGAGTCGCCTGCCCTTGCATCGCCTGCCCTTGCAACACCTGCCCCAACTCCCAATCCCGTCAACCAAACAGCAGCACAGGCGGAGAGTCCGACAGCAGAACGAACTTCGACTGCGAGCCAGAAGATCAGGACGCGACTCACACGCGCAGGGTACCCGAACAACAATCGCTGACTACTAGCCTGTCATCTAATGATATCACAGGGCCACGAATAGCAAGCAGTTGGACTGGATGTACCTTTAGAGATGCACCAACAAAGAAAGCACGTGGGCTTGCATATCCACTACAAAGGCGCTTAAAACCACAACTGCTTAGCATGGCGAAATGTCGCAGAACCGAGCAAGCGCTCTGTTCGAACATGTCGAGGGGAGATGTACCATCCCTTGAATTGTCTTCAGCACGATGTACGATTCACTGCATTACACTGCATTCCTGCCTCCACCCGGCGGCGACAGATCAACAAAATGGGGACCAAAGGATACCCCTAGATCGATGTGTATTTTAGCAGCAAGTCCTCCGCGGGACCAGCGGTTAGTGTGTCAAATAATAATACGTGAATAAGTCAAGCCCGTCCACATCACTTGCACTGAGTTTGTAAAACTGCCCCGTCTGGTAAAAACCTCCCAAATAGATTGGGTAAATGTTGGATATCATACTTTGAAAAAATGCGCTGCGACAACTAAACCAAACCAAACCAAAGGAAAAATGAGAGCTTGACTAACCAAGGAGACTCGTGGACAGATGACGGGTCGGGAAGATATTCCCAATTCCCCAGTGATCAAGACAGACCAGACCTCCTATGCCTATGCGTTTTTGCCTATTTCCCTAGACCAACCAAACAGAACGAAAGAGAGCAGGGTGTAGTGTGTGTGTGTGTGTGTGTGTGTGTGTGTGTGTGTGTGTGTGTGTGAAAGGAGTATAAATCCCTCTCTGAATAAACTACAGGATCCAACGCACTAAACCCGCGTCTTCCTTTTTCCTTTCTTCTTGCTTCGAAAAGATAATCATCACCGCCAACGAAAAGTCTCCAAGAAAAGGAAAAACACAAAGATTAAACGCTCGTCTCCGGCCTCTCGCCCTCAGCCACGACGGCGACGCCCAGCCCGCGATCCGGGCTCTGCAGCACGAGCTGCTCGTGCCGCCGCGCCTTGACGAAGTCCGAGATGCTCTTGATCAGAATGAACCAGCCGACAATCATCAGCCCGTACGCCAGCCAATCGCTGCTCGAGATGCCGCTGCCGGCAGGCGTCTGCGAGCCGTTGCCACCCATGTCGACTGCGTTGGGGTCGAAGTCGTGCGAGTTTGGGTCCGAGGGCGTGCCGTTGGGGAAGTCGCTGGGGTTGTCGTTGGAGCCGGAGAGCGAAGAGCTGCCTTTCATGGTGAAGCCGTATTGTACCAGGGTGATGCCGAGACCGGCGCGGGAGCCGTTTTTGGCGGCGTGCGTCGTGTGTAGCAGGTAGGTGAGCAGGAAGCCGACGAGCTGGAAGGACATGGAGATCATGGCGTTCCAGACGAAGCTGAAGACGGAGCCGACGGGGAGGCCTTCGACGAAGACTTCGTCGCCGACCATGCCCGGGGCGAGAATTGTGGTTTCCCAGTAAGGGGGCGTTGCATCGGCGGCGGCTTGTTCGTATGTCTGTAACAGTCAGTATGTTGTTTGAAGGGTTGGTTGGGCGATCTGCAGCGGGACGTACCGGTGGTTTCTCTTCAACATCCTCCCCTCTTGTAGGCTTCGCGCTCAGATTCGCAAACACGCCATCGTTGTTCCCGGCCCCGTATATCCGCCCACTCGTTGGGGCCTGCGTGTTGAAGACGGGTAACTGTGTCACTCTTCTCTGGATACCCTGCCGGGGTGGGTTGTCGCTTTCTTCGCTATGCGACCCCGGATTCCCCCGCATTAACCTCTGTCGATCATCTAGCCCGTCGCCATCATCGCTGTCGGAATCTTCACCGTCGGAAGGCGAGTCGAACGTGTCTGCCAGTGTGCGGTCTGCGTCGGTGTCCAGCGGGTCGTCGGAGAGCAGCCGGCGAGAGGCTCCCGTGGGCGACGAGGCTCGGCTGTGGAAGGATGGCGGTGGCGAACTGGGGATGGGATGCTGCAGACGCGGGTTCACGGGCGACTCGTCTTCATCGTGCTCTGCTATCTGCAGCAACGGCGGCGTCAGTAAGGGGGGCGTTGGAGGTGCGAGCAGGCGCGGGGGCCGACTTACCCGTTCATAGCGCTGTGCTGGCATTGTGAGGGGAGCGGACAGGTGGTGTGAGAGAGGAGAGGGAGGAGAAGCGTCGCTCGCGAGCGAGTGGAGAGCAGGAGGGAGGGAGGGAGGGAGAGGAGAAGACGAAGAAGACGAAGGCGAGCGCCTGTGTCAGGTGGAGTGGTCGGGAGACGGCGGTCACTGTCGTGTTTCGTAACCCTGAGGCAGTGGGAGCGGTCCCTGGAACCGCCGGGAAGCGCTCAGCCTCCCCACGTGATCCGCCACAATCCAAGGTTCATCCGTCTCCGGTCGAACGCTTCCGTCCCAACACGTCTTGCTCACGACTGGACCTTTTTCGCACGTAACCGCAATACTACCGCAGATATGATATAATGTTATTTCGTGAACAGTGGCAATGTCGTCAGGAAACAACGGGTACCCACCCCCCTAGCACATAACTCGGCTCGCTGTACTGTCTAATCACCACCGCATCTGATGCCTCCGTCAACTGTCGCGACACATTCAATCGCCTCCCATAATCCGCTGGTCTACCCTCCAAATCCATCGTGTTGAACTCCCAAAGCTTCAGATGCGAAGTATCAAACGGCGGCGCCTGGACCGGCCCCCATCCCTCTGGCGCAATTCCACTGGTCTTGGTATTCAACAACACCATCTCCGCATACGGCCAGTTGGGCAGCACTCCGCCAGTATTATCTGGTAGCCGCGCAAAAGTGCTGTTGCCTTGCACGCCGATGACTGTGCAATCCAGTAATACGTTTCCGTGTATGCCTTGCACCGTCCGCGTCCACGATACTGCGCCCTTGGACACGATGGTGCTGTTCTGCCAGAACACGGAACCGTACCCGAGGATCGTGTCTCCGTCGCCCCAGAGCGTCGTGTCGGATATGTAGGCTGCGCCGTAGGTTGTGAGAGCATCGCCGGATCCATTCAAGTTCATCTCGCTCACAATCACTCTCATGCCGTCGATCAGCAGTGCTTCGGCTTGCCCTCGATAGTAGTTCTCGATACTGAACCCGCTGATCTGTAAGTCGCTAACACCGCGGAAAGAGAAGGCAGGCCGGCGAGAGGGTCCTTGTCGATTTGGGGGGTTGAACGCGCTGTTGTTCGGATATCCAACCTTTGTTCGATTGCGGCCTTCTCCTCGAATGTTCAGGTTTGATTTGTACTGGAAGAAGACGAGCTCCTCGTAGTCCCCGCTCTTGATGTTGATTGTCGTCTTCTGAGTAGGGTTTATCGGAGCCCAGTCTAGTGCCCCTTGTACTGTGTTGAAGTCGGCTGATCCATCAGCAGCCACCGTCACTTCCCGTGTACCTGGGAGAGGGCCTTGAGCTTTGGTGGAGAACACCCAAGTGGCGTTGGAAACCGTTGCGATGCTGTCTCCGTCTATTTGAAAGACGCCGGGATCAATTGTCACGCTATATGTACGATTGTATTCGAGACGGCTGTTGTGCAAGTAGATGGTTGCAACATTACCCCGAACGATGATGGGAAAGTAATAAAAGTCTATACCGCCAATGATGTTGGTCTGATATGTCGTCTTGTCGGTATAATTGGCTTTGGTCGATCCGTTGCCGTACGGGCTTGGAGAAAACGGGATGGAAAGATCCAGCGTATCGACGATTCGATTTCCTTCGGCATCATGTATCGTGATATTTCCTGAGGGTCCGATCGCGGGTGGAGAAGGAAATTTGGCGACTAGATGAGTGTCTATGTTAACGTCTTTAGCGTTATTTGCAGGAACAAATTGCACATCGTTTTCCTGATATTTTAGACTGAGACTCTTTGTAAGTGATATCAATATGGTTACAAGAATGGTAGACTTCATCGTACGGTATGAGGAAGGTAATGATAAACCGTTTTTTCTTGTATGTCTAGTGCTCTTCATTTATGCTTCGCAGCGTATCCTTAAAGGAAGCACCCTTGTCGAAGTCCAGATACTCGATACCATATGCAGGTCATTCCAGCATCAACATGAGCAAATTTTGCTCCAATGATAAATTTCTCCCATTGCTACCTCTAATCCTTTAGCCGTGCGGGGTCCATTAAGCCATCTCATCCCTCCTGCGAGCCGACGGAGCCTCGCGCTCGGCCCAAATCCACCGAGACGACGCGCCGCCACACCGCGCACGCGCCACACGAGTGCACATCATCGATTTCTCTCAACCCTCTCCTCTCGCAATTGCATCTCCAGCACCGCAGCCATGTCGACCGCCGTAAGCCCCAACCATCTCCCCCGCCACCATTACCCACTAACTCCCGACTAGACGATAGCATTCCACTACAAACGCCTCCTCACCCTCTGGCCCAAAGACCCCCTCCGCCCAAACCTCCCCTTCCAAAAACCCATCGAATTCCGCGCTACACGTTTCGCCGAAGCACACGCCCCAAAAACCGCACCAGCGTCGCCTACCCCAGCACCGACGGCCCAGTCCGCAAAAGCGACGGCAGCGCCCCTCGCCGCTGCAAATGTTTCCAGCCAGACGGAGCTCAAGAACATCAATGCGCTGTACTCGCTGCTCGACAACCGGTACACCAAGCTGTACCCGACGTCTGCGGCCATGCTGAATCCAAAGGGGAACCCGGAGTACTATGAAAAGCTGCTGGCGGATATTGCGGAGGCTCCGAATCGGAGCTGGATAAAGGCCAAGTGGGAGAATTTGAAGATGAAGGTTAGGTTCAAGTGAGCGGGGAGAGGTTTGGGGATGGAGAAAAGTGTAGACATGTATGATTGGAGGTGTTTCACGGTATAAAGAGCATTGGGGGTCGCGGATAATTTATGATTGTATGCTATGTGTAGAAGTATAGGGGAGAGCATGGGCGAGCAATGCGCCGGGCGCTCGTCTGGATAGCACTGGGGCTGGGGTATCATAGAATTTGACACCGTCCAATGCTGTTGGTCTAGATCCCAAGATGTTTTGTATGAATCTTGTTATGACACCACGGCGTGTAGTGTTCGATCTGGCACTACGGACCTGAATTGGGGAAAGATCCAGCCTGATCTCCGGATCGATGGGCTATGAATGACACCTTCGGCCGACAAGACCATAGCGATCAGGTCTCCTTCGGGACCATGCGGCCACATTTCTCACGTCCCTTCTTCTTCTCCGTGGTACTCTTTGTTTCAGCTGTTGTTTTGCGCTTCTTGGCCTGTGTCTCGCACGTGTCGTCAGGTGTCTCCAATTTCGCCTTTGGATTCTTGCGTTTCGGCTTCTTAGACTTGGGTGAGGGAGCATAGTCAGATTCCTCGTCAGATGTTCCTTTGAGCGTCTCTAGATCCGCATTTATATTCTCGCCCTTTGCTTGGTCGGACTCGCACGTGGAAATCTCCTCAGGTGTGTCCAGTTTCGCCTTGGGATCCTCGCGCTTCCTTTGCTTAGGTCCCAGTGACTTTGCATCATCATCCTGTAATCGGTCTCGCAGCATATCGGCGCCCCCTCCAGATTTCAAATTACGCTCACGGCAACGCTTTTGAAGTTCGCGGTATGTCAGGTCTGCGTAGGGCGTCTTTGCGTCTGATGCAGGTGACTGAACGGGGCCAGATGCATCCAATTTGACCGCCGAATCTACTGCAGTGTCGAGGGACTGTATCGTGTTAAAATTCGTTGATCAGCGGGGTTATTGGAAAGGGGAAGAATATGCATACACGAGGATCCTCCAAAATCTCTGGGGCCGCAGATAGAGAAGACGAATCGGACAATGCGTCGAGGTGCTCGTAGATGCCGCAATCATCTCCAATCATTTTTGATGCATTTGCCTCAGAACCTGGAGGTATCTCGTCTATGCCCGCCGCCTTGTCCTCCTCCGCGTCACTCATATATGGCAATGGCGTCGGCGCCCTTGTAGATTCAGTGTCGTTCCATTCGCGCGTGACTACAATCCATGAGCAAGAGCAACAAAAACCATTGGGTGAGCATGGAACTGACCTCCGTGTTCGTCTGTGAAGCCATTCGCATCCGACTTGTATGTCCCGTCATAGAATTTGACAGATCTCTCGCTCAAACTCTGCTTCATTGTCGCGAGTCTCGCTTTGCTTGCGGCGTCTTTGCACTCACTGGGGGCGTCTGTCTCGCTACTCTGCGTAGCCATACTGCCGAGATATCCTACTGAAAATAATGGATTAGCGGAACAAGCCGACGATAGGCTTCGAGGATTGTGGACTGTTACGAAGGAGTGAAGATGAGTAGGAAGGTATTGGGGACGCGCCAACCACAGTCTGGAAAGAGCCCTCGAGATAGGCAAGAGCGACTTTGGCGCAGGCGGCGAGGCGAACTGGAATGACTGGTGAAGGTGAAGATGAGAGGCAAAGCAGTGCGAGAATCAGTAGAGAGAGAGAGAGAGAGAGAGAGAGAGAGAGACAGAATTGTCGGCGAAATTGGTCTATGATTTTGAGCGCGCTTTCACCGGCGCATACAGCTGTAGCGATTGAGCCAGGCCAGCCGAAACAAATGACGCCGACATTGGCGTCTCCCCCATTGAACACCATAAAACAATAGCCTTGAAGAAGGCGCCGCCATGCAGATCCGACACCATAGCCGTTTCTATGAGTATTGTACAGGACGAAAGAGTAAAAGCAAAAAAGGAATACAGCTCCTACGAAGTCCCCGCAGTGGCGTACGACGCGAGTGCTGGCTTCGCTGCGATCGTAGCAGCGAGCTTTTCACGCTCGTGCTTTTCCTGTTCCATCATGGCCCGGTCAGCTTTGGTCACACGCGGTTTACGGACAGTCTGACCACCCCGTGAGCCAGGGCCGCCTCCTCGTCCTCTACCGCGTCCAGAGGATTCGCCACGCACTGTCCCGCCTCGTCCGCGACCTCGTCCACGTCGAACAGTACCATCGGCCCTATGAAATATTAGGGTAAGAGTTAGATGGGGGAATAAGGCGACATACCTCTCCACGGCGGGCTTCTCACCCTCGGTGAGCAATGGCCCACTATACACGAAGAAGCCGTCCTTTGCCATCAGAGCCTGTTGCTCCCACGCCAGTTCCGTGTCGTCGATGAAATCGTCCTCTTTGTCGTAGTCTTCTTGCTTCCGCTTGCGCTGCTTCTTGACGCCCTCCTTCCCGGACGCATCTCCATCCATGCCGCCCATCTCGACGTTGCTCTCGGCCTCTGACAAGTCGAGAGACATGTCGTCGGCAGACCCAGCCCCGGCGGCCTTTTCAAGAGCAGCTCCAGCAGCGGTGATCTGGCGCTGGCGCTCTCGACGGGCGGCAATTCGCGGGTGCAGTGCTGCAAAACCGTACTTCTTCTCCACCTCTTGCGCAAAGTTGATGGTGATGTTGGACTGGCCTTTGAGGGGGAACGTCAACCAGATGTTGACGCCTTGGGGATCAGTAGAGCCATTGGACGAGTTGGCAACGGGACCAAACGGGGTGCCAGACAATAGCCCGCTGCCTGTTGGCAATGGCGGTGGGGCGTCCTTTTGGCGGGTGGGTTTGACAGGCGGGGTAGCTGCATTGGAATTTGTGCCTGCGCTCGAATCTGTCTTCTTCATTGAAACAGACGACGCCTTGGGCGCCGCGTTCACATCGGAATCAATTTCCATTGGGTTTGCTCCAAGCGACATGACGGGGCGGGGCGGTTGTTGCTGCTGTTCGTGAAGAGGAAAGACCGAGCCAGGGCGCGAGGGGACTGCGGCAGGCGACACAGGTGCAGAGGTGACGGACTGCTGGTGCTGAAGCCTTGCAGCCTGGGGATAGGTCGAGTTAGCCGCAGTGGGTGGGTCAATCAAACTTGTGATGGACGGTGACGCGCTTGCCCGATTAAGAGGGGGAGAGATGGGTGGTGCGCTGATGGGAGGTTTCGACTCCATCAACCCCCCGCGAATGGGATCGTACCGCTGACCCGAGCTGGCAGGCCTGGGAGTGGAGGGCGCGACGGCCATGTGCGAGAGGTTCGGATTGTGCTGGATTGGCTCTGGGTTGCCCAGCACGCGGGGAGGTTGCGTTACCACAGGTGCTTCCGCCGGCAGCGCCTGAACCGCGTCTGCGGGTCTTGACTGCAGCGCCGGCGCCGGCGTGGGCGTAGGCGTGGGCGTGGGCGTGGGCTGCGGCATTGGCTTTTGCTCGACTGCTGGCGGTGGTGGAGTGGGTTGCGCTTCTAGGGACGCTTTTGGTCCTCTCCTCTTCCGCGGCGCCGGCTCTGCACTTGCATCTTTTGCTTCTGCAGTTTTGCGCGGCCTTCTAGGCTTCTTCTCAGGCGCGTTGGGGTCTTTTGGTTTTGGCTTGGGGCCCGGCTTTTTACGTGGGAGGCCGCTCGCCGTCAGACCTCGGGATGTCGACTGCGCGTTGGGCGGCGTCGAAGTGGTGGTGACATTTGGAGAAACACCACCAACAACAATTGTAGACTGATCGGGCGGCGACTGCGGCGGCGAGCTCAAGCGACTACCCGGCGACGACGATACCTCGATCGAGTCCATGGCTGCAGCGCGAGAAAATCTACTGACCAAACTGCAAGTGCGGCCCGCACCCAGAGAAGACGGGCGCAAATATTAGAGAGCTAAATATTCACGCGGGCCAGCTGCACGGCGAATGCTTCTGGACGGGCGAATGAATTTCGGCAGAGGACGGGGCTGCAGGCGGGCTGCCGAACCTCAACACCAAAGGAATCGCGGGTACCGCTTCACCACGAAGGATGAAACGTTGCCGGAACGCCAAATCGAAGTGCAAGCCGAGATCCGGGCGCTGAGACGTGCGAATGCAGGGGCACGAACACGACAATTCAATGGTGACGGAATGTCGATGGCTGGGGACAGCGAAGGGGATGGAATTGATGAAAAATAGGATCTGGGAGCAGCGACCGTGGCAGGCAGAAGGAGGGAAAAGAGAAGGAGAGAAGAGTCGACGTGGACGTCTTGAATCGGGGAGACTTCAGGTATAAAGCAAAGCGGGCGGCAGGAGCACGGGCTACCGTAACGACGAGAAATGGGACACGCCAGACACGCACCAGGGCGAGAGCGAGCTGCTGGGGCACCAAGGGCTTTCAGAAGCAGAGAGCAGCAAATTGGGCAGCCAGCCAGCCAGCCAGCGTAGCCGACGTTTGGGGGGGACATGGAGAAGAGCCGGTCGGTGGCATTAGAGGGACGGTGGACATGAAACCGCATTCACGTCTTTTCTCCACGCCGCAGTCCAGGGACGTGGTTTCTTTATCACCGTCTTCGGAATGATCGTCTTGTTGAGGGCGGCGAGGGAGAGATGAGATGACTCTGTCTCAGGTCATTCGCCGTGGTCATCGGAGAATAGACGTACTCTTCCCTTTTAGGACGACTGTCATCTGTTTTAGATCTCGCACCAGCCACACGCGGCCGCTGGTACAACGTCCGATCTACGCCAGATTGGCATAAGCCGCTGACACTGGCGGGTTGTTTGATTGAGATGGTGTTGAGAAGATGCTGGACGTGTGCTTTTGTTCAGATGATGCGTATCCCCCCCAGCCAGTCGCGTTGGCAGTCGCAAGCCCACGTTCCATGTGACTGGCCTGTGGCTGATAGGAGCCGTGATCGACCACTAACCGTTAGCGCCTTTTGATATCGCTCCTGTCCAGGCGATACGAATTTCAGCACATTCGACCACTCAACTAGAAGCGTGCCATTACACTGTCGATAGTCGTGCAGGTGAACGTCGGAATGCGTTGTACTGCATGCGCCTTTTCCCCCTCAAATTTCATCAGTTGCCAAGGAAGTCTCCATGGAAACTTCGACGTCTCTACCACTGTAGAGGATCTCTCGGAACTAGTCATTGTACTTTGCTAAATCATAAAATAGACTCTTAGAAACAGCAGCCGTACGCTCCTCAAAGTCGTCCCAGCTGTGACCAGATCTGAGCTGCAGTTGTTGAAAAGGCTAACGCGGGGCCGCGCTAAGTCTGAACTAAGATTAGCCTACCAGACCCCCACACAGAAGAGACGCACCGCAGCAACCTCACGCCTTCAACTCATCACCTCTGTCGCCCGCAGCCATGGACACTTTAACATAGCGCACTTGGTCAATTTGTCCGGGACAGAGTACCGAGTACACGTGCACCTGCCACGCGAATGCATCGGGCAGCGGGGGCCTCCTCGAAGAGCTACAAAGACCGTTGGATTCTCCCGGCACTTCCGGAGATATATCCTGATTGCTTTGAGAAAACACCGCTACTGGCGGACCATCTCAGAATCATGTGTGCATCCCGGGCGACCGAGCCTTGGGGGGCAGATCAATCCGGGGTGAGTGCCGATGCCGAAAGGCCATGTGTATGTACAAAACCTGGGTCAGATCAGCCATGATGGTTTCACAAGCCGTCATTTGGGTTTCAGAATGTTGTTCCTTCCGAGTCTTCTCGTCGTTTTTCATTTCATACTATGCTTGTGCGAAGCTTTGTCCGTTACTGCAACCAAAACATACAACATCTCAAATGATCCCGAGGGCAGCGTGCATCTCAACGCTCTTGCCTTCCAGCAGCATGCACTCATCACCTTTGGAGACTACCAATATGTGGCATTCTATGCTACGGGCCCTGCAGGCTACGGACATCACTACGTAAACCTTGGGCGGCGACGCGTGACACCCTCGGTTGGAGATTGGCAGACCTTTGCATTCACCGACTACGACCAAAAGACTTTGGACGAGCATAACACGATCAGCATGGGCATTAGTGGAGATGGGAAAATTCATTTGAGCTTCGATCATCACGATGTACCACTCAACTATCGAGCGTCGACAATGGGTATTGCAAAAACAATCCCAAGTCAATGGACCCAGTCCTCCTTTGGCGGCTCAGTGACACACTCCCTCCCCGGCTCAACTGGTCCGTGGACGCCGTTGACTTATCCTCGCTTCGAGCGCACGGCAAATGGCGACTTACTCATGGAATTCCGAATCGGCCAGTCTGGTGCCGGAGACTCGTACATCCACCGATACTCGTCATCAACAGGCCAGTGGTCTACCGTAGGAAAGTACCTCCAGGGCCAAAACAACAACGCATACATCAATGGCTTCACATCCCAGGACGGCAGACTATACGTTTCCTGGACGGTGCGCGAGACGCCCGACGCTTCCACCAACCACGACTTTTACTTTGCAATGAGCGAAGATGACGGTAGGACTTGGAAAGCCTCGTCGGGCCAGACGGTATCCAAGCCCATCACACCCTCGACAAGCGGCATCAAAGTCTTCAGCATTCCGCAGAAGAGCGAGATCATGAATCAAGAGGCACAGTGCGCGGACTCCAAGGGCCGTTTCCACGGCCTGATGCGAGACAGAAGCTCGGGGAGTGCCAAATGGTATCACTACCTTCGTACCGCCGACGGTAAGTTTACGAAGAATGCGATAAACGTTGCCGTGTCGACGCCACCGTACCTGCAGTATCGAGGCAAGCTCGCTGCGTCAGGAGACAACTTGATGGCAATCATACCCGATGCGCCGAAAAACACAGTCACGATTTGGGGTTCCACCGCGGCGGGAAATTTTCAAGACTGGAAGAGTCTTGCTTCCATCCCAAACATGGCTGGCGAGCCTCTCATCGACTACGAGCGGCTCAACACTAGCGACATTCTCAGCGTGTTTGTCCGGCAAGGCGGCCCGTATGGACAACGAAAAACGCAAGTGTGGGATTTTTCGCTTTCGTTATGATTCAGATATGCGATGAATTATACTTATTCAGTCCTGCAATTCCAACGCATCGACAATGTAGTTCGCGCTCAGCCACGTCGCATCCCCACTCCCACTCACACCCAGCGTCAGCGTATTCGCCCCCGCCTTGAACGCACTCGCAGGTACAGTCCAAGTATACACCTCTCCATACCCTCTATACGCTCCTCTCGTAAGCCCTCTCGAATCAATCAATTTCGGTGCCCCAGGATCGCTTCCCGTCCAGCTCCCGATCTTGGCGCTCGGCCTGCCACCCTTGAAAGACAGCGTCGTGCCGATGCGCAGCACGTGCTGCTTCACCTGATCCTGCGTGAGCTGGAAGTTGACGGTGACGGTCCCGGACTGCTTGCTCCAGAGCGCCATGGGAAAGTCCTCGGCTTTGTTTGTCCCCACGGTGAAGGAGCCGCCCCAGCTGCCCATTCGCACGTCGCTCGGGTGCATTCGCTCGATCTTGTCTCCATTCTTCAGCTCCATCGGTCTGCCGTCGAAGTCTCCAATGCGCCAGATGACAGGAGTGTTTGCTTCCTTGGAAGCAATGTCCTTGGACACTGTTTGTCCGGCTGTTACAGTCACGGAGTCTGTCGTGACGAGAAATTCCCCTTTGTAGAGCTTCATCGTGTACGTTCCTGCCTTCATCTTCGGAGACGTGAACTTTCCGTCCTTGACCTTGGTCCAGTACTGCGCGTTTGTGTTGTGCCAATGCACCACGCTTTCGAACTGCGACGGCACACCAGACGCACTTCCGGTGACTGAGCCGCGGCCGCTGTCAGCTACATATCCTTGGATGCTGAGCGTGCTAAAGAATGAGGTATCCAGATTTCCAGAGGGCGTCGCTCCTGCCGCACTACCAACAGGTTAGCAAGCACAAAAGACTGAATGCAAGGCAAACATACGTAAAAGCCATGGCATACGGCCCCATCAACCCCAACCTCCACGGCTCCGTCCTCAAATGCCCACTATTCATATACCAATACAACTCCTGATCCGCATCCCCCGTCTGACTATTAATATCGCGCATAAACGGCCCTCCCGCACTCGTCTCATACGCCGTCCCCGGCATAATCATCCACACCGACGCCTTCTGCACTCTCCGTCAGCAAAACTCCCCCACTCCCCAACCATCCTCGTCAACTCACCGACCCAGAAACCCCATGCACCACATCATCAATAAACCGATCCCCAGTGTACATCTTACACCTCGTCTGCCCATTCGAGCATTTAAACGTATCCTTCCCCTCAAACGCACTGCACCCCCTCGTATCCCCCACATTCCCATGCACCCCCGTCGGAAGCTCGCTGGTGCGTAGGCGCGCTAGCCATCGCAGCTCGCCCGGATCGACTTCGCCTGTGATGTACGTGGCCAGGTATATAATTGCTTCTTTGGGCTTCGCGACGAGGTACTGCGTGACGGGCAGCGAGGAGGATTTCACTGTGATCTTGACGTAGCCGTTTACGGTTTCGCCAGTGACGCTCGAGGTGCCGAGGCCGGAGTTGATGGCTGTGGCTTTGGATGTGCCTTGGTATTCGACGTTGTTGTATTTTAGCGAGGTGACGTCGCCGGTGGATCTGACGGTTTGGTGTGAGTAGAGTGGCGCGGAAGACATTATAGGAAATACAATTCCCTCGAGTAAGGGCGCAATGAAACCCTGTATCAGAGTGCGGAGTTGCGTTTCTAGGGGGAGCAGTCTTCCTAGTGGAGAACTCACTTCTTCACTTCAAAAACGAGCCCTGCATCTGTATCGACGCGAAAACCCGAACTAGTGGAAGTCAGGCCAAAAGCGGCGTGCGCACCTCGTCCAAACGTCAAGGTGAGCGTCGCGATGCTGCTGAGATGCATTGTGACGGTGCGCAAAACTTCATACAGAGCCTACGCGCCAGTCGAGCATGCGACGCCACATTTGTATGTCATGCCCTGCCCACATACCCTGCACGGAAGTCGTTCGATTTCCAAGATCTTCATACTTTGTGAGGGGCGGTGCTTTTTGTTCCAGCTATCAGTGGAGCGCCATGTCCGCTTGTATCGTATTTACCCAAATCACATCCGGCTCAAATACTATGGGTTAAGCGAATTATGATGGAGGACAACGCAATACTTCCGAGTGAGTTAGCGCAATATTTCCGCCGTGATCGACAAGGTCCATCAATAGTCGGCTTTTCTCCACGTAGTCCGAATTTTGAGGTAGCAGTCACTTCGCGCGTGCATTCACAAGACCCCCGCTAGAAGTAAGCCTCTACTGATTAGGTTTGCTATCCATTTCTCCGCTTGACCTTTTTGACGCTGTATAATGGAGGCCAGGTATCTACTCGTTTAACTGGACTTGTGACCGAGCGTGAATTCTGGCAGGCGAAGGCCTGGGTCATCCAAGTCCTGGCTCTTTCCCATCTCACCAACCATCCTCAGCACCCACACACAAAGGGCAATTGAACAAGCCCTTGGGATCGACAGCCTTCTTGATTCGTAGGAGGCGAGGATAGTTTGCGCCGAAGAACGATTCTTGCCAATTCTTCTCGAAGAAGTAGTCCTACGGCAACATATTAGAAGCCAAACACAAACTTTGCTTAGGACTAGAGGATCTGTCCATTCGATCTGAGTCTCGAAGAGTTTTCAAAGCTCCACGAGACTGTAATTGATACCGGAAGGTAGGAAAGATACTAACCTCATTGTAGTATGCAGCATCCCCGAACACGTGAGATGTTTTCTTCAAAATAACCTTATAGTGTCGAATTTGTTCATCAGTCATGCCATGCCAAGGGCCTACTACGCTGCAGCGGATTCAGCTTAAGAATGGCCGAATATAGAGAGGAACTCACGGAGCATTGATATAACCGAAAGCTTCACGCCAGTCCGGGTGGATGGCTGTAGCGTTCGGGGCAATCTTCCTCGTTGCCTCGCCGATAGCTGGTGCTGTCAGTAGTCCGCATGTCCACGAGTATGGTCGACTTACTATTCTGCCAAAGAAAGCTGACATCTAGCGGCAAGCCGAAGATGTAATCTTTGATACGTTGTAGATCTTCAAGTGGTTGTATAGTGTCAGCTCATGTCTTCAAAAGAGAGATATCGTTGCAATGCTATTTTCTCTCAATTGACTCGACAATTGACTCGACAATTGAAATACCCATTGACGTGTCTTTCATGAAGCAAGTCATTTTGAAGAGAAAGAGAGACTTCATACTGAGGTCTGACGAACCTTTTGTATTTTCCATCATTTTGTAAGGAACTAGGCGGCTGAGGTTGATGATGTTTATACCGACCGGGGCTCCAGCTTTCGTTACTGGGAAAAGAACAGTGTTGTAGGCCTGAAGATTTTAGCAGGAGTTTAAGACTATCGAGTGGAGCGCTGACCTGGTTCCAGCTATCATCGCCTCGGAATTGGGCTGTCGAGACTTGAGATGTGCAGTCCTTGATGACGCGAATACGATCGAAAAGCTTAAGAATGTTATTTTGATCCTCAATATTGTCGTTTGTGAAAGGTCGGAGTGAAAGTATGGAGACCGAACGCAAGCCTTTGTTGGCGGACCAAATACCCTAGAAGTGGTCAGCTAGATCATACACCAATAACAAAACTTCTTACCATCTGACCCGCATGACGAAAAGGTACTTGGAGTTCTACTACTGTATCAATGAGGGCTTTGTACGATTCGTTACGCAAGCACCCCACTTGGGCAAATACAGTGTTAATTGCCGTGAATGCAGGGTATGTTTTGTAAAAAACGCGGATGACGACAGCAAATGCGCCTCCACCGCCCCTCAAAGCCCAGAAGAGATCTTGATTTGTGCAACCGTTCACGATTTTCCTATCCCCATCTGCGGTAACTACTTCGAACTGGACCACATCTGCATGATTGACTTAGCAGCGTCCTAACCGCAGGTTTAAAACTTACTGTCGATGGCTAAGCCCAGCATAGAACTGAGTGGGCCTGTGATCATTAGTGCTAAAGCGCACGTTTAGGATGATCTGGTATGTACCTGATCCTCCGCCAAGTACGTATCCACCTGCTGCACCCACTGTTGCGGTGAAACTACCAATGGTCACTACACCGTAGTTCGCACCGGCCGCGTAGAGCTGCTGAGCAGTGACACCAGGGCCGACAGAAATGACGTCTTGGCGATTATCAGAGTAGCAGGTCTTGAATCCCTTGATCAGTTTAACGTCATTCATGTAATGGGTCCAGATCGTCAGGGAACCTTGGCCGGTAGAGCGTGAAAGATAATCGTGCCCAGTATTCTTGATGCGGAATCGAAGATTGTACTTCGCAGCAAAATTGACTGCCTCGACAATGTCGTTCACTGAACTCGCATTGACAATGTAGGGAGACATGTTGCCGAGGGTGCAGCTGCCATCAATTGCGGAGGGAGCGAACTCGTCGATCGACAGGTCCGGAATTGGGCAACCGAGCCAGGTATCCTTCTCGCGCACTTGTTCAGCATTGGTATACATGACGGCAGCTGTGTACGCGTCAGTCTCATCATCACATTTCTGTAAAGGATCCTGCCGTACGTGGTGTTCGAAGCCGGAAGTCAGAATCATTATTGTTGGCTGCCACTGCGAGACAACCGCCTGCGTTGTATGTAGCCTTGTAGCACGCGCTACCATATGGCTTGGTTTGAATGAGTCGACCATTGACGGAGATATTCAATTGACGAAGGTCATGGTCGGAGGGAAAACAGGTGTCTCCTGGAAGGCAGTAGGGTGCTGAAGCGTGGGTGAGAGTGGCAGCTCCTAGGAGTGCTGTCTGTAGGACAAGACGACGGAGCAGCATGTCGTCGATGCTGTACCGTAACCGGAGGAGTAAAGAGACTCGTAGGGAGAGAAATCTGAGGAAAAAAGTGTCGTGGTGGAGGGAATACGATGTGTGGTGCTGAACACGCAGTTATGCTCCAGCAAGAGAAGGAGCAACTGGCGTCGCGCGTCATCTCCAGAATATGGGTGAGAAAAGGCCTGGGCTCTTCCTGGTGAGATAAATTTTCACTGCTGAGCATTTTGGAGGGAAGGTGAAAAGTGGAAGATAAAGCGTGGCCAGACGCCTAGGCTTTTTCAAGGCGGCCGACTTGAACCAAACAGACCCAAGCGCAACAACGCCTCGTACAGACGTTCTGATCTAATGAGCTGGGCAAACTTCTCTTGAACAAGATGAAATGCGATATATATGAGGCCACCATCTGGCCATCAAATCTCATCTCCGCGGAATAATGAACATATCCTGGGCGTGCAGCAAGAATCAACTTTCAGATGCTGCCTTCATGCTGTCTCGTTACTATCTTTCGAGGCTTACCGTATTCTGGTGCTAGAGATTTGAGAGTCGAGAAGACACAATTGGTAATATCTTGTGATGAGTTCACGATGAAACTTCGCTCCATATCCGCACAATTTGTAGCTTCTCCCAGCCAGCCAGCTTTCCGCTACTGCCTACCGTCTCAGCTCTCCACTCCGGGCCCCAAAGCCTAATGTTCATCTTCACCTCTTCTGGCTTGTTTTGAGCACATAGTAGTACATATGCCACTCCCCTACTTGGACCGAGAATATGCGGTATCTGCCCCAACATTCGATTCGTCACCTCCATCCCATCTACACCCCCCGCATATGAAAGCTCAAGGAGATATGAATCTTGCTCGAATGTCGTCGAGGAATCGCTTTTGGAGAGGGTACTGAAGGCAGCATGCTGGGCAAAATCTGGGAGCTCGGCAGGAACGTAAGGCGGGTTGAAGACGAAGACATCAACGGTGTGTGGTCGTACACATGATGCCAGGTCTCCGTTGACGATATCGAGAGCTATAGAATGGGAGTGGCTTTCCTGGACGGCACTTTGCACTGTCTGGGAGGCAGCTCGACAGGCAAAGCTGTTGATGTCAGTGCCGAGTGTCAACACATCGTGGCGACCGAATATGCTTTCAGCATTGGCGGCAATGAATGCTAAGACCACGCCTGATCCCACGCCTACTTCCAGAACCAGTGGCGGGCTCGAATTGGTGTGATCCAATCTAGAAAGCGCATTGAATCGCTGCCTGAGAAATCCCGTCTCCGATGGCGCCGAGAGCGTATCGAGGAGTAGATACGAGTCTTCTGCCGGTTCGTACACTCGATCAAAATTCACATGGGACGTAGATGGTGTGGGGAGCATGATGGAAGAAGCCGACTGTAGTTGTTGGAGATTGGTGCGGAGGCCAATGGCAACGCCTCGGAGGTTATGTAATCACCGAGGTCATCATGACTTTTCTCGGTTCTGCGCCTACGTGCATTCTATCCTCCTAAAATTTTATTAGTCCATCATCACACCACAGTAAGAATGAGGGTCTCACAAAGTCTTCTTGCAACGGCGACGAATGTTGGTGCATCCAAACCTTTCCGTCCATCGCCAATGGCACTTCTGCCGCCAATTCCCCTCTTTCGACGTCTCCTTCGCGTCCACCGTAAGAGACTGCCCATGGAGGAAAGGCTTCTGGGGGATATGTATGTCAAAGCAGAGTTCAAGGCTCACAAAGATATTGACAATCCTGTCCAAATCGTGCGTTGTATCAAGAATGGCCAACAGTCTCCAGCTCACATAACATAGATTGGCTTCCTTTCAGAATGGCAAATGTATGCCCAGGCGTTGGAGGGAGAGTCCTGGAAAGATGCGAAGATGGATAAGGCGAAGATTGATAAGATGAATGGTGCGTTTGCCTTTTGGAGGGACACTGCCTAAGTCTTGGCATGGCTCTATCTGCTCTTGTTGCCCCGACTGCAACTTATTTTCAAACAACTCACAACACCGCGCAGATCAGCAAATCGGCCAGCTGTACGAGCTGATGCAGGCGATCCGAAAGCAGGAGCTCGAAGAGAACGACCCAGATTTCGAAAAGCGATAGTTCAAGGTGAATTCCTCTGCTTCGTCTACTAGCCATGTATTCACAACCTCGGAGTGGGTCGCAGAGGCGGGCACGCCTGTGTGCCTCCAACGGCTGGCCGCTATTCACAGGCCGCCCACCAACTCTAGGTCTCGCGAGCGCGAGCGACCTCCAAGATTCACAGAACTCCCTCCAAGCTCGTCGATACATAGCCTCGAAGGCCTGCCGAAATCGAAGGCATATCAAATCTTCTAACCGACACGATTGGGCGCCTTTTATAGCATCTTATGCAAAATTTTCTCGAGGACGTCCAAGACCTCAGCAAGACACGTTGGAAGAATCACACTGCAGGCCCCTTCACTCCAGCTCTTGATTTTCAAGATGTGCCTTTGCACGCAGTATGATTCTTCGACATGCCATCACTCATGGGTCACTTTAAAGGAGCCGTGCGGTCCTGGGCGCGACCTGTTGACCTGTCATCGCCACCCTGATATCTTTCAAACTATGATTGCCCCAGGTTTCTGCTGCCCCGAATGCGATGGCGCCTTTCTGGACCCGCACATCGGCCAAATGCTCCGTGGGCGGAGCAGGTCCAGGATGCCTTCGTGGGATCACTATGATAGATACGATCAGCCAGCATGGGACTACTACGACAGCTATGACCGGCCTGAATTCGACTTCGACTACGCATACGATGACTATAAGCCTCGCTCTGGCTCTTGGTTCGGATTCGGATCTGGATCTCCATGGATGAGGTCGGGTAGGAACGGGAGGTACGATAGGTACGGCCGGTACGGCCGACATGGACGCCAGCGTCGAGGAAGCAGGCATTACCGTCGTCGCCGTGAGAGCTGGACCGAGCGCTCACCAGGAGGCATGTGCGTGTGCATGTAGGACAGCCAGCGGCAACCTCGGTACCGGTGGGCCAAGATGTCTAGGGCTTCGGGTTGCATCGGTCAGGACCGCCAACTTATCGCTGCGAAGACTGTCTGGTCTATCGCTTTTGGGTATCAAGGACTGGGCCTGGTCTTGTCCTCTGGAAGACTCGGAGGTTATAGTGACTTTTGTCTAGCATCTTGATTGGGTGTCTGTCTGGACTATTCCAGCGGTCCTGGGCGAGGATGCATTCAGATAATCAAAGCCTTCCGCCTGTCCTCGTGCCTCTCGTTTCGCAATTAATCATGTATTTGGAAGTGAGCAGAAGCGCCAATCAGCGGGCAGGCTGCTCGGTATTTAAGGAGGCACGGGCGTGGATAGCCCCGCGAAACGCCGGACACGTCAAGGCAGTGGGTGCGAGGTGCCTCTTCCAGCGCTCTACTGCGTGCCCGTCGCTCTCCTGACGCGTCCACGGCGTCCAAAGTCAGGCAAGCACACACAGCAGACGCAACGTTGCAAACACCGCCCAATCGAGTGTCCTGTTTTTAGGCACCCGCGGGGTAACGCGAGGCACGTCACCGATAACAAGCTCCCTGAGCTCCTGCAGCTCGGCCAAACAACTCAACTCACGAGACCATTCACGCAGCGAACAACATGGCCACCTTCTTCGAGAACCTGTGGGAATCTGTCTTCGTTGCAGGCCCCACGCCCACGCTCCTCGTCGCGACAAACGCCACCTTTGCCGCTCTCCAAGTGCTTCTCTTCATCCTCCTCATCGCAACCTATAGCGTGCACTTTGTCATCCTCTCCGGGCTTACCGCAGGCCTCTGGTGGGCCATCAACTGGTTCGCGAGCGAAATCCGCGCCGCCCAAGCAAAGGAGGAAGAGGCCAAGCGCATCCGCGAGGCAAGGAAGGAGAAGGACAAGGGCAAGAAGGGCGCCGGGGCCGGTAGTGAGGTCGAGGCCATGGACACGGGGGACGACACAGAGGTAGACACAGAGGTGGAGGAAAAGTACAAGCCAAGGGTCACGACAACTCGCGCGCATCGCCCAGAGACGCAGAGCACCGTCTTCGTCGAGAAGCCCGCTGAGGTTGGTCGAGGCAGGGGAGACACACCGGTTCGAAACGAGCCCGCACCCGGCCCAGCAGCCGCAAGCACGACAGGAGCGACCGTAGGACTGGCTCCATTGGTCGACGAGGCCGTTAGACAGAGGCGAAGCATGGGAGAGTCGACGGGCGAATTGAGCACGGATAGCGAGTGGGAGAAGCTGTCTCAAGATTCAGGAGACAGGTGATGGGCGAGGTAGACATGATGTCGCGAACAGACTTGCTAGACGGCTGCAAATGGGGAATGTGAAGAAGTCCACATAGATATCCATCTGGTACCTGGTCTGAGTGTGCAGCCACGTGATGACGCGATATCCATTGTGCTTGCTCTGCAGAGGAACGGCGCCACATCCGATTCCGTAGGTGGAAAGGCAATGCGCAGCATGCCCAAGAAGTCATTCGCTCCTGGCTCTCTGATGCCCCAAAGTTTCCAAGGCTCTGACGTATGCGCTTGTCTCAGCGTCGTGGTTCCTGGCTCGTGCTTGCTTCTGCCCCACGGTGATGTGCAGGCAGGCACCGGCACCACCATCACACTGCCCAGACGACTCGAAACCCGACATCTGGTTTGCCCACCACACAAATGAAACGCCGCCTCCCAGCCCCGCGTCGATGAAGGGCCGCTCCCGCTCAGACTGCTAAATCTACTTTGTACTCTAGCCACCGCTGCCCCACTGTCCCGCTGCATCGCACCCAGCTCACAATGGCCTCCCTCGGCGCTCCGTTGAGCATCGAGGATGTGGTTCAACAGGCCAACAATTTTGAGTACAATGTGCACATCCCACTCCGATATTGGCTCCGCACCGCGGATACCATGCAAAAGGAGGTCCGTCTGCTGCCCTACCGCCTATGAGCCCTCAACTCACATCCACAGTCGCACGTCTACGAAGCAGAAGGCAACGACCCGCAGACATACCTTTTGCTATATCGCCACGCCCAGCTCGTCCTCAATCATTTGATGAAGCACCCCGATCGATCATTGCCAGACAACATCAAGCCTTTGAAGGCTGCAAAGCAATCGGTCGAGGCTGACCTTGCCAAACTTGAGCTTATCAAGCCAAGGATCAAGACGAGACATGCCGAATATCAGGAGAGGCGCAGGACGCAACAGAAAACTCTGGAAACACTAGAAGGGAAGGGGCTACCGGGAGAGCTGGATGGCTTGCCAATCGTCAAGAGCAAGAGGCGTTCCTACGAGAAGGCAACTCTCGATGCCGAAGAAAACAGGCCATTGGCAGCGAGGCTAGCCCAGAGAGAAGTGCGTAGGAGGGATGCAGCAAGACGAAGCGTCAGGCAAGCCGGCGTGTCAGAGGAAGAAGAGCATGAGCGCCGAACAGCTGGCATGTGGGGAGAATGGGAAAAGCAATTTCGCAGAGAGAGTCACGAGACGGACATCGACTTGTCTACACAACTACTGGAGGTGGTGCGAATACAGAATGGACATAAGCCACCGAACTTCTCTGTAAGACCGTTACCAGGTCCAGGAGCCGTTGCGGTACTGTTTGCTAACATGCACAGCGTCCAACATCAGTGCAATCGAACAATTCCTATCAATATCCCACCGTGCCACACAAGACAGCGCAGGAGCGCTGGTCAGGGTCAGACACACGATTGCCCTCCCAAGGATCAGCACCAGCTTTGCCACCCAAGGAGGTCCTGCGCAGACCTTCAGACTCTACACCACGACCTCCTGTTGTACCGCCCAGGCCCCCAAAGCCTCCCACTTCTGCACCTCTCTTCGAAAACCCACGGCCACCGCCAATACCAGGCAAAATCGCAGAAAGTGCCCTCCAACCGCCTCCAATCCCGGGAAAATACGTGGACGAGCAACGCGCTCCGTCCCCATCCCCCGAGCTCGACGACTTTACGTTCAAGCCATCCGCATACCTGGAGAATGGTATGCCCCTCCGCACTGTCTTCCTTCCGCCCACCCTCCGTAAGAAATTCTTAGATGCTGCGTCTTCCAACACGCGACTCAACTTGGAAACGTGCGGCATCTTATGCGGTATTTTGAAGTCGAATGCCCTATTCATAACAAAGCTGGTGATTCCCGAGCAAACCAGCACATCGGACACGTGCGAGACGGTCAACGAGCAGGCAATTTTCGACTACTGCGATAGAGAGGAGTTGATGGTCCTCGGCTGGATCCACACGCATCCCACGCAAACGTGCTTCATGAGCAGTCGCGACCTGCACACCCACGCTGGCTATCAGGTCATGATGCCAGAAAGCATCGCCATCGTCTGTGCGCCGAGCAAGAACCCTGAGTACGTCTTCCCCACCTCTTTCTTTGAATTCTTATTGACGCACGCAGTTTTGGCATCTTCCGCCTCACTGATCCTCCGGGCAAACAGGCGATATTGAATTGCAACCAGCCAGGAATATTCCATCCGCATGCCGCAGACAACATCTACATCGATGCATTGAATCCGGGGCATGTCGTCGAGCTGCCGCAGGCGCCACTCGATGTGGTGGATATGCGTCTTCCGAGGAAGTAGAGTAACCTCTGATGAGACTGGACGTATAAAAAGCGTGATGGCCGTGGGACTGGTTTAGGATGGCATGGGACGGTCTTGCATAGCGAGGCGTTGGGTGGATATGGGATATGGAATACCCATTGTTAACGCATGGACGGGAATGGTGTTAGACTTGGCTTCTATAACGTATTGCAGTTGGAATGCTACGTTACTTTATTACTAGACTTGCTTTTCAACCTTGACAAAGACAGACCATCACAAGACTTCAAAGTGGAGTTATACTCTATGAATTGATTGTGTCCTTCAGGACCTTCTAATGCCATACGAGAAGTGAGACAAAGTGAAAAATAGTGGATATCATAAACTCTCGCCACCTTGCCTCCCATACCTAGCCCTCTCCTCCTCCTCCACCCACCCCCTCCACTCCCTCCACTCCGCATACCCCAACCTCACCTGCCTCCCTTGATACCGCACAACACTCACATCGATCTTCCTCCAATCATCCCTGCGCCCATTCCACCCAGCCTTGCGCATCAAACTCACCATCGTCTCCTCCTTGCTCCACCCCTGCTCCTTGGCCACATCCGGCAGATACGTGCTGCCGTACCTACGCCCATGATACGCAAACGAGATGCGTAGACCGTGTACCCCGATGTGCCAATCGAGCGGGGCATCGATAGGCTCGAAGTTGGTTAGCAACGTGACGCCGCATTCGAGGGTGGGGAGTTCCGAGAGGCGGATGGGAGAGAAGCGGGTGTCATCGAAGGCGCTGTGGGGAGGGGGTTAGTATATATATACATACAGAGAGAGGGAGGGTGGGGAGGTTGTTGGGAGAGACGTAAGGGGAGGGGGAAAGAATACGCACGACGTCAACGCATAGCTCCTCAGCCCATCATCTAGCTCCTGCGCTTCAAACGTCCCTATGCACCCGCGCAACCGCTTTTCCCCGCCACCACCACCGCTCCGCCCAATCGTATTCCACGTTACGAACAATGGAGACTCTGCTATGAGGCTGCCTGCGCCCGCGCTTGCCCCGCCGCCAAGAGCAGACGTCTTCTTGCTGCTGCCGCCGCGCCCGAACTCGAAGAAGCTGCTGCGGCTCGACGACTTGCTCGTCGCAGAACTAGCCTCGCTTGCCCCGCGGCTCGGCGTCGAGGATGCCGTGCTCTGCACGCTGCTGCTGCTCGCGCTGGACAGCGACGGAGCGAGGAGCCGCGAGATGGCTGCGGGGCGCGGGTCGAGCGTAGCTTCTGGGGAGACGACTGCGGGCGGTGGTGGCGGAACGTCGTCGTCGTCCATGTCTTCGTCTGACGGCTCGAGGTCGGCGGGGTCTGCGGGGTCCGGGCCCGTGGCGTCGTCGTCGTCGGTGTTGTATTTCTTCCACCAGAGCTCGACTTCGGCGAGGGTGAGGGCGGGTCGCTTTTCGAGCGATGCGGCCAGCGTCTCGAAGCAGTATGCGCAGTGGGCTTCGGTCGCCATGGTGGGGTCGAGGGAATGGGGTGGTGTTGTGACTGTGGAGGCGGCCGGGCCAGGTGCTGCTGCTATGGGGCGCGATGGGGCGGGTGAGGTGAGCTCGAGGGAAGGTGGACACGGACGGGAGATGGTGGAGGAAGCAGGTCTATCGAGTGACGACAGCAGCAGTGAGAGAAGCAGGGCTATATTGTGGCGTCCTACCAGGCACGGGTCCTAGTGATTTAGACCAGAGGCCACGCTGGGTTGGCCGGACCTGCAGGGACTGGGAGCATACGTCGTCGTCAGACCTAGGCTCCGAGACTGCGTACCGCAAGAGCATGCAGCTATCTGTTAGGCGTTTAATGCTGGGAATGCTCTTGCGTGCCTGCGGACGGTTGGACGAGGTTGGAGGGGCTGAGGGGCGGGAGGTCGTACCCCACCCTCTTGGTGGGCCAAAGCATGAATGATGGCAGCTGCGCCGGATTGGTGTTGTACTCTCCCACCCGACGTCCATGCTGCACGTGGATGACAGAGGCGTCACCGGACCGCAATAATTCATGCAAGGTATTGGCATTCCTTTCTATCGCTCTTTGTAGCATTGCCAATGATTGCTTGCATAGATCGGCTATCGACCCGTCTAAGATTAGCTTCGTTCGCGTCATGAAAGAGTCGATGCGATTTGTGTTTGTCACCCAATCTCCATGCACCCGACGCCTTATGGGAGTAAAGGGAGGGTGTTTGGTAATGATAGGGTTATTGATCTCGGCACGATAAAGTTCCTTCAGCATTCGAGCATGGGGAGAGCGCGGTGCTGTACACACTAATGCCGTGTTCTTGAGTCATCCGTCACGACTTCAAAGAACGTAATCATCATTCGATAACGCAAACGAAAAGAAAGAGTCGGCTTTGAGCCACATCGGGAATGTTGACCTCGCTTACGGTTGATTGGCGCTGCAGGATGGACCGCACTGCTGGACTAGGTGAGTTTGCGAGAGTCGTGGTGCGGCACTCGTCGCGTTAGCTACCAAATCCGACACTTGTTCCTTGGCTGTAGGCGTCGTCAAAGGTCTGATCATCACTCGCAGATCCGGTGTTGACTTTTCGACGTTTTCATTGCCGCATCATGCCTATGCTTGGAGTCCACATCCCGATATCAGACTAGGCCAGCTCAAAGCTGATGCCGCCGCAAATGTCCGAATGCCATTGACGCCTGCAGAATGTCTCGTGGTAGGAAACCGAAAGCCGCCCTCGTCGCTCGTGGTACTTGGTCGATCATGCCGCATCACGCTTGCCCTCCTTGACCTCCTTCTGTTCGGGTTATCAGCAGTCTGTTCCGCCTCTATATTGCGGAGAATTTGTACACACCAGAGCCTTCATTGTACCGTGCAGAGCATGCCTGTGGTTCCTTCGGAACTTGGGGTCGGTTCCCTTCAATGACGGGTATCGGTGGGTAATGGGCTTCTTGATACTGGAGAGCGGGCCATGTCAGCTTCACGACTGTAATAGATACAAAATGTAGGGCTATGGGAGTATTGTTTCGCGCGCGATGGGACATCGGTGGAGGGCGTGGGGGAAGAGCAGGAAACATACCCGTTCTTGTGGTTCTTCTTTGCCTGGTTGTGCTGAGACGAGTTCTTTGATTCTGCGATATAGATTAGCCATGTGATAGCGAATGGATTCGAGCCAAACATACTGGCCATGGCGACGGTGCTGGCGTAGATTTGGCGGTTGTCGTCGAGGTGCTGTGGTGGGTGTCTTCGCGATTGGCAATTCGGGATTGTGCGAGCTAGGCGCTAGCGAACTCACGTTGGACTAGCCGTTTATGGCTTTAGCGTCTTCACCATCTTGACTCTTGCATCGAGTTGAACGCCAGATACAAGGCCCTGGAAAGTATAACTAGCAGCTTTCTAACTTTTAATGTTGAATTTAATCTACACTTTAGAGTTGTTCCTGACACCTTATTTCTCATACTCAAGTTGACGAAAGACTGACACTCGAAACACAATCGTAAAATATTCATTGGTATTCATGCTACGCCTAAGACTGCTTTTCTCGCCCATCAGTCTTGCGAACCGGCCGATTCTCTCAGGCCAGTCGGTCATGTCCGTCGTAGCCACTGGATAACCTCAAACGCCTAATGGATACAAGCATCACAAGGTAAAGACAGGGCAGGAACGGCAGCCACTAAGATTCTCGCTCCTGAGTATCCACAGCATCCTGAGAGCGCTGTTGGCGGGGTTGTTGTTGTCGCATCCGCTCACGAATGACTTCCTCTGCAGTCCCAGCGCCGCCAGTGCCAGGACCGGTAAGCGGTGGAGTGCGATCAGTCGTGTCTGTAACGTCTTCATCATACGTCATGCCGTCAATCATCCGGGCGTCCTGCCTCTGCTGGTCGGTGCTCGAAGCAGACTGTGTCCTCATGTAGGGAGGTACGGCCGTCGCCTTGCTGACCGCTGGACTGTCGAGCTGGCTGTGCTGCCGAGCCGGCGTCCTGGCACCCTCGCCGAAGCCGACCAAGGAAGCAGCCTCGTCACTGAAGCCGCCCATGCTGGACGTCTCGTTGTCTTGGTCCTCACTCATCCTGTCCGGGTCGTACACGTCGCTGCCGCTAGCCCACGTGGTGCGGCCTCCAACGCTGCCGGTCGCGCTTGCGCTGCCGACGGTGCTGCGCTCTCGATATATCTGAGGCTGGTAATTTGCATCAAAGTAGCCGGGCGGCGGGTTGTTCGCACTTCCGGGGGCGAGTCCATGAGGATGGCGGCCGGCGACTCGCTCAAGGCCAGCCAAGCGTGAAATGCGGTCGTTGCGCTCGGCCTCTGCAGGTTGGTGGTGATGAGGGAAGTGGCCGCGATGGCCGTCCTTGATAGCGACCGTCGACAACTCAGACATGGTGGTGGTGGTAGAGTTCGGTGTTCCCCTGCACGAACAACCACATTAGCATGAGAAACGCGGTCTGGAGACGTTGGGGGAGCCTTACGGTACATCTGGGGTAGCGGGGTCGGACGGCGGTGGAGGAAGGTTGATGAGGGTGGGTGGATTGGGAGGGTTTGCGGCACTCATGATAGGCAGATTCGGGCGAGGTGTGGTGTGTGTTGTGTGTTTTTAGGTGGTGTTCTCGATGGTGTGGTGTGTTGAAGTTGCGGTGTTCGAGGCGGGTGGGTGACTGCAGGGGGCAGCGCAGTGACGTAGTGGGGTGATTCTGAGGTTGTCAAAGGAACGCAGGGGCTGTCACAAGGGTCTCCCGATCAGCGCGATCGGAAATGAACAGATTGTGAGTTGCAGATGCGCTGTTCACTCCTTTACGCAGCGTGCACGTGTGGCTTGTGAAATTCTGTGGAGGCGGCTTGGCACTGACGTTGGTGCTGCAGGGACTCTTTTCTCGTCGAACGAGCGGCGCGCCATTGGGTGCATTGGATACGCCTTCGCCGCGAGTGCTTCACTTCTGCCGCAAGTCTGGGGCCCGGGCATCAATCTCATCTACCCACGGAGCTCGGCGTGCGAGTTGGCCCCGGTTATACAAGGCATTACCAGGCAGTCCTGGAGTCCATGTACCTGCATGCCAGCTCTCCATTTCCTACTGCTCGTCCACCAAGACCTCAACCCCAAATTTCGTCTTGGTCCGTTTTTGTCTATCGTCGCGAGTCATCTCTTATTCTCTGTTCTGTAGTTGCGGAATGGCTGCGGAATGCTTCCATGGCGGCGCGCTAACTCCCCCGCAATCTGGGGTGCTGGGGAAGCATCGCATCGAGGACGGGAGCGAGGACGGGAGCGAGGTCGGCTGGTGAAGTCCCCCCTCATTGGCGGCTAACCCATCCTCGCTTTTGGCAACTTGCCTTGTGTTGATCGTATATAAACCTATCCATTGCCAGTCTGACAGATGGACACCCCATCGTCTCTTAAATCACCCTGGTCGCAATGGCAGACGTCAAAAGCGCAGACATCGCCGACGAGAAGGTCGAGGTCATCAACGACACTCGCGGAACCCATATCGATCCAGTCGCCGAGAAGAAATTGATACGAAAATGCGACTTGCACGTTGTACCGCCTGTCACTGTGCTGTTTCTCCTCGCTTTCCTTGATCGGACCAATATTGGTGGGTTTCTGCAACTCATCCGTCCTGCCGTCACACTGAAATAATGTAGGCAATGCAAAGATCCAAGGACTCACCGAAGACCTTCATATGCAAGGCAGCGACTACAATATTGCCCTCTTCACCTTCTTCATCCCCTACATCCTCTTTGAGGTCCCGTCAAATCTCATCATCAAGAAAGTCGCCCCCTCGACGTGGCTCAGCTTGATTATGGTTCTGTGGGGAATCTCCACAATCGGCATGGGTCTTGTGAACAGCCTCGGCGGGTTGGTCGCTATGCGCCTTCTGCTTGGGCTGTTCGAAGCCGGCCTCTTTCCCGGCTGCGTCTATCTAATCTCTATGTACTACAAACGATACGAGCTTCAATGGCGGCTGACGCTGTTCTTTGCGGCCAGTATCATCGCTGGTGGCTTTGGGGGCCTGCTGGCCTTCGCTATCGCGAAGATGGATGGAATAAGAGGCTATGGAGGCTGGCGATGGATCTTCATCATCGAGGGCTTGGTGACCGTTGTCATTGGCCTTGTCGCTAAGTGGTGGGTGACCGATTGGCCTGAGACGGCCAGTTTCTTGAACGATGAGGAACGCGCACTGCTCATCGCCCGCCTGAGCGCCGACAGCGGAGATGCTGTCATGAACCGTCTCGATAAGCGGGCTTGGAAGCGCATCTTACGCGACCCAAAGATCTATCTCGGAATCTTCATGTATCTGGGAGTCGTCAATACAGGTTACGCAGGGTCCTTCTTCGTCCCAACCATCATCAAAGAGCTTGGATTCACATCCGCGGCTGCCCAAGTCCGAAGCATTCCCATCTTCATTGTGGCGACAGTCACAGCCCTCGTTACTGCAGTTCTCACGGATCGCCTCCGACACCGTTTTTGGTTCTGCATTGCTGGACTTTGCATCGCCTCGGTGGGCTACATAATTCTCCTCGCGCAAGGAGGTCTGTCCGCAGGCGTCAAATACTTTGCTCTCTTCCTCGTCGTCCCAGGAGGATACATTACCCAGCCCATCACTCTGGTATGGCTGTCGAATCTCATGTCAGGCCACTACAAGCGCTCCGTCTCTTCGGCCTTGCAAGTCGGCGTAGGAAATATTGGCGGCATCGTCGCGTCCAACATCTTCCTCATGTCTGAAGTCCCTCGTTATTGGACTGGATACGGGGTTTCGCTGGGCATGCTCTGGCTCTGCGGTGCGGCTTGTGTCGCCATGTCCATTCTCGTAAAATTCGAAAACCGCAAGCGTGAGCGCGGCGAGCGAGATCATAGATTGCAAGAAGAGGATGCGGACAACCTCGGGGACGACCATCCGCACTTCCGACTGACTACTTGAAATGTTCCAAGTAGCCATACTAGAGAAGAAGACTGGACAATAGGTCCTGGGGTCGGTACGCTAGATATCGCACCCTGCCGTTAATTTGATATGAAATAGAGTGCTTGCTTTCTTCTACAGATCCGACGCCCAGATAGTGTTACACGCTTTCTGTGATTTGCAGGATATCTAGTAAATCTCTAGCACCGAAACCTGCACCCAGTACTCATACAGTCAAAGTAAAAACGCACGAATATACAGACTAGATACGGCCTCAGCCAACTCACCACCTCTTCTTCACTGAATACAATTCAACCTCCGTCTCCGACGGCCACCCACCCCACTCTTCAACGCCCTGCACCAGGTTCTTCGCCAACTCATTCAAGTCGTCCGGCGCACGCTTCGAATCATACGCCAGCCCCCCATCAAAGGACGCCCTCAATGCTATCAGCGTCTTGCGCCAGGTGATCGGACCATTGTGTTCCTGTAGGACCCTTTTCGTGATTTCAGCGTGATTTGTACACGCCCACGAAATGAAGGAGTACAGACCCTCGTAGTCGCGTAGCATGCCCAGCGCACGAACATACACGTGTAGGGCCTGCGGGTCTGGAATGTGCGGCGGCAATGGGGTGCTGTCGTGCGTGGAAGAGTCCGGGTCTGGGTCCACATGCGCGTGAACCAATTCGTGGAAAAGCGCGCGCAGTCGGGGTGAGCTGGTCGCCAGAACAGATGCTTTGTCCGTGTCATGCAGTTGGTTCTTGACCGCGGCTCCCACGGTAATCGTGACGCACGTGGCGAGGACTCGCAGTTGGCCATCATTGATTGTTTGCTGGGTATTGTGTATTATGTCAACAACGCCGAATAGAATGCGATATTGGACGAGACGGGCATGTTGGCTTTTGGACATGTGCTCGGATTTCCAGTTGCGCTGAATTAATTTTCGCATATATCGTGTCCATGCGTCTCGATTTGATGGACACAACTGGACGAGAAGGGTGTACGCGTACTCGAGCATATAGTGGCGATCGGAAAAGAGCTTCTGAGCGTGATCTTTCGGGGGTAGATTAGATGGCCTTTCTGCTGGCTCATGCATATAGTAGCCGAAACGACAAAGGAATTGGATAACAGCGGTGAGCAAGTAGTTGGGGAGCTTTCTCGCTTCCAAGCTATCGGTGAAGCCACGAATTATGTCACGGAGGCCAGCGTGGCTGTCTGCGCCGGACTGGAATATGTCTTTGGCAACCTCGAAATTCTGGGTGTACTGCAGGAGAAAGGCCAACAGCCGGTGCCGGGGTGTGAGACCTCGACTTCTCATCCTGTGATAAAATTGCTCGAGCGACGGAACCGGTTCCCCAATGTGCACTAACTTGAAAGGGCTTTTGGAATCGGGCCAGGGTCGTTTGGTGTCGCCGGGTAAGGGTGCCGTGTCGCGAGGGGCGAGGGACTTAAATGCAGGATCCCCTTCTGTGGCGTCCATCTCTGGGTAGGCTAGCTTTTCAAACATGGCCCCATACACTACAGCCGCAGCCTGCACGCCGGCCGATTCATAAGCAAGGAAGCATGCCCATGCCTCGCGTCGAGTCCGCGTAGCCTGGACCCGTCCAGCCCATAGATACTGTTCCATCTGGCTCTGGTTTTTATACCTCGGTGATAAATGAGGAAGAAGAGTCCTTGTCTGTATAGTAGGGCTGTGATCTGTATCCCATCCAGCATATATACCCATTATTTCTTCCCATTTGGCAGTGGCGTAGCCCGCCTCGGACATGCGCTGAATTATGTGCATCGCCCTTGACATTCCGAATTCGAAGCCCTTTTCTTCGTCCAAAGCGGTGTGGCTTTCCTTCCAAGGGGGCCATCCAGCTCCTTTGAGTCGTGCCCACTCTTGTTCTTGCGGCGTTTTGGCATGTCCAAGTTGGTTCCGAACAACAGCTCGAAAACCGCGGCGGGTGACTATTAGAGGCGGGTCGCGCGTAGCCATAAACCTCAGCACGGTGAACTGTGCCGTTTCTTGATGCGGTATAGAGATGAATGCGCGAATTGATGAAGGAAACGAGAGAAGATGGAGAAATTGGTTGCAGAAGCGAGTCCATTCGGATACCTTGGCGGTGGGGAGGCCATATTTACTATCAAAAGCTTTGTCGAATACCTTGGCCGCTTGCGTTGTGAATAGGGATGCAATCCAGGGGATAGACTCAGGCCACGATGTTCGCGCGTGTCTTAGTAGCCTCGTAACGAGAATCTTGAATGCGTTCCACTCTATTTCTTCAGTGAGGAGCCTTTTCTCGATGTGTCTCATAACTAGGCCCAAGGAGAACGTTGTTATGGTTCGACGGTGGAGGTACAGAAGGACAAGGAAAAAAGGAGGGTTTTCAGGTCCACGCCGAAGGATTTGGACAGCCTGTATCGAGAAACGGTTAACAAGTGTTGACGCCCATTGCTTCGCTTGCGTTGGACTATAGCCCTTGATCTTTAGTAGCATGCATTCAGCAGCTGTGAACTCGACCTCCGCTGTAGACGTAGGCCGCAAGGCAATTTCTTCGAGATATCGAGCCAAGATAGTATAAAGAGTGATTTGTTCTTGCTCTTCGGAGACATCTTGCAGTGGGGGAAGCATTCTAGGAGGGCGTCTTAATGTGCCCCTGATATGCCTGCGATTGCCTATGTAGCGGAGGTCGGAATATGCTTTGGGCAGATAGAGATTGCGACTGAGAGGATTCATAGCACCCAAGATAAGTTCAGGCCCACTCTTTCGCTGTCTCTTTCTCAATCTACGAGAGCGGAGGAAGCGTTTCCGACGAGCTGTAACGATGGATGCCGTTTGACCCTGCTGCACGTCCGAAAGGACTCCATGTGGCGTTTCTGCTTCCGCGGGCGCATCCAACCCCAAATTGGAAACCAACATATCCGTTTCAGACTCCCACACCTTTTTTTCTTCTATTCCCGGATCTGTGCTCATGGGCTGCCCAGCTGCAGGAGCATGGCGATTCCCGACTTCCCAGCTCCAGTAGCCATGAGGAGTGCATGCCAGCGGACGTTTGAGAGTGCGGGTGGGAAGGTGGTTGGAGCGGTAGCGAGTGGCATACAAGGGAGCGGGTGATACATGGCTAGAATATGCGATCGAGGTCGACGTGGGCTGTTGCGGGTCAGAGGTGCACCACTGGGACATGGAAAAGCCTACCAAGCGGCCTGGGGTGAAAACGCGTCGCGACGGTGCACGGGAGCGGCATGGGCCACCTTCTAACACTAGGGAAGCAATCGATGGCATTCATCGAAGACGCCGAAGACGCGAGAAAGGCACGCAGGACGGATCAGACGTCGTGATACATGTTCTGAAGATTATCTGGTGGTCGCATAGCGGCGGTGGTAATTTTGGGAGACGCTAAGCCTGTCACGGACTTTCCTTACGCGTCTTCGCTTACTCAGCTGGACCTGGATTCCAGTCTCCAGAGCTCAATCTTCACCCGCCCTCACGCTGGAAGGACACTCTGCCCACCTGCCTGCATCCCGCGCCGCCTGCAACAAACGGCGATTGTTCCATCTGCTGCCAACGGAAGCAGCCGCAGTTGGCGTGCTGGCGCAAAGTTCCCTTGGTTACGGCGCAACTCTTGGCTTCGACCCTTCGCGTCGGTCTGCAAAGGGCAGAAGCAGACAACCACCCACCGAAGCCGCAACCGCACCCACTCGCCGGCCCTGCGCGCACCCAACGAAACCCAGCCTGCGCACTTGAACTCCTCGTGCTTGCCGTGCCATCCGCACTCGCCCGCCGCCCCAGGCCGCAGGGTGGTTGGTGGAGCTCGACGCCAGACGACACCCAACGACGGCCCTGAGCGCGTCCGACGTCTCTACCACATCCTCCCGCATCGCGAACGGCGCGCCCGTCGTCGCCATGGCCACCACCAATGGCACCCTGACGCCACCATCGCTGCCCGCACCGTCGCCCTCGGTCGCGAAACGAAAACGTTCAGACACGGAACATGCCCCCAACGGCGCGTCCACGCCCGTGAAATCAGCCACGGGTAGGACAAGTCGTTCCCTGCAGGCCGTGCTCGAAGATGTCCTCGAGATCCTCAAAGGGTACGATGCACCCCTCGCTCACTGACTAGGCAACGTGGCCCTATAGTACGTGTGCTAATGCCCTCGCTGCAGCTATGACACAGTCCCGTCCATCCTCGACAGACCCATTACTTCGAGCACCTCGCGCACCCCATCAGGCGAGGCAGTCTCCAAACGAGCCAAACTCACCGTCACTACCGTCGCCAACCTCGTTCAAAATGGCTCCTACCCTTCGCTTGCCGCGCTGGAGGAAGACGTTGAGACGGCGACCAGCGAGATTCTCGCGACAATCGAAACAGACGACCTGTCGCGGATGCACGTGTCCAGTGCAGACAGCAGGCTCCAGACAAGAGTGCTGGCCTTTCGAGAAATGTTGCGGTCTCTCACTGCCCGAGAGGGGAACCAGAGACCACACGCACAAGACGAGGATGAGGGCGCCGGCACACCCGCCGAAAAACAAGAGGACAGCAACCAAGCCATCGTCACGAATGTGAACGAGGAGGCTCCTGAGAGTCGTACCGTGCTCACACTCTTTGGGCAAGCCCAGGGGGTGAAGCAGCTCTTCTCGAGCCTGCAACAGCCGCAGCGAATCTCTACAGAACGAAATTCTATCTCAGACCTCGACACATCGGTCAAGCTGCTGCTGCCTCTGCGCGAATCGAGCTTGCCCAACTTCATCAACACCACTGAAGTTCTCCCTATCCCACCCGCAAGCGATAGGAAGCCGAAGAGGGCCAAGACGATGGGAGACGCGTTTCCGCGACCCTCTGGCCTGCAGCCGCTCAGTCCACCGAAGATTTCGAAGCCATTGACGACTCGAGGGAACACAATCACGTTTGTGCAGCACGACACACTCCCGAAAACCAACCGCAAGGGATCGCAATCATATGCTACTCAAAGCCTCTCGACTGGTCACTGGCTGGGGTATGGCGGAGTCGAGATGCCAAAGGACCCCACGTCACCAACTGCCAAACAAAAGAGCCGGCAACGTGCTCTTAGCACTGGGGAAGCACAGCTACCGCCATCTGGAGCAACTCTCGAGGCTGTCCAAAAAGCCAAGGAAGAGGCTCTTTTCCGCAGCGCATACTCAAGCTTCGCTCCAAGTCGGGACGACGCTGCAGCAATAGTCCCAGAGGAGACCAAGAACATGGTATGGTGGCAGAAGGTCGGAGAAAAGCGCTTCAATGATACCTTCCCGGTCGATCCGGCCCTTCTTGACCTGGACAAGGCCAACAACAGCGAGACACGCCAAATCCCGAATGAGGATGAGGATTTCAAAGTTGCCGTGGAAAACTTTGTTACTGACGATAATCCTCTGCTAAAGCCACAAAAACAGGCGGATCTCGAGAAGGAGACAGAGGAGATACTCCAAGAGATTTCCGACCTGATTGAGACACTGGCGTCACATCAGCGCATTCGAAATTCATCTCTCAGCACCAATCCGCGCACTCCGGTCATCCAGAATCCATCCCTCGCCTCGCTCGCGGGAAGCCCCTCATCTCCATCCTCTGAAGAGGCAGACGTGTACCAGGTGCTCAAGCTACAGCTGACTCTGCTCGTATCCCAACTTCCGCCCTATGCTGTTGCAAAGCTGAACGGCGACCAGCTGGATGAGCTCAACATTAGCCGAACGATACTCATTGACACCAAGAACTACAATGGCACGCTGGAAGAAGACTCTCTGTCTCGGCCTGCGAAATCCACGGCCGTTGCTTCTGCAGCTCCACCCTCGACACTGACGCGCATGGGATCAAGCGGAACAGCATCTCACTCGCATTATCCTCAGACGAACCAGTACCCCCGTTCGACGTCATCCCTTCACTCCGCTTCCGCCGCCGCACGTCCTGTCCAGACCCCATCCTCTTTTTATCCACAACAACCATCTATCCACCGATCACCCTCTATCCAATATCAGCGCTCGTCATCGGGGCCCACGCCAGCATTTCAGAGCTCCACAGCCTCGTATGGGAAGAATCCTCAGTTGCCGACTTATTCTGCGTCGCAAGCATATGGGCAGCAAACCCCTAGAGCATCGTATACTTCGGCTACACCTGGCCAATACTACCCGTCTCGACCTGCTGGAGCTAGCGCCTACGGTGGAATTGCCAACTCATCACAGTACTTCCAGCCCCCACCCTTACCTCCATCTCAAACTCGATACCCGTCACAAACGGTGACCAATGGCTACTACCAGCGGCCGCAAAATGTTGCATCTAGTTACAATTATAATTCGGCCTCTCCGTTGAAAGGAAATTCGACGCCTCAGCCCAGCTACAATAGCTCGCGGTCTGCGTTTGGTACACCTACAGCCGGGAGCTACTATCCTCAACCCGGCCTGTCGTCTGCCAACCATTACAGCACGCCGCAGAGTTCCACGCCAGCGGCAGTAGGCTATGGCGGAATAGGGTCCAGTCATCAGCAAATGCTGCAGTCTCAGGCTGCTGCTCAATCGCAAGCCAGGATGGCGGCGCAGAATAGCTTCATTTCAAGACAGGGATCGGGCACACCGCAACCTCCGACTTCGCTGAACGGGGGCCAACCTAGGCCATCTATGCCAATATAGACTTCACAGTTTCACAGTTTCACAGTTTCACAAGCCCCTGCCCCTCTCCGGGCCTTCGGTGGCGGCAATGAATGGCGGGGTGGCTCTCATGTCTAATGGGATGCCGGAGGCACGGCGCTCGGGGATTCCGCTCCATGTCCGCGTCATCCAGATATCACATCCCTTCTGATCTGTATTTTCCAGCGTTCTAACCCAAGAGGCGGGCGTGGTGTGGATGCGAGACTCTTCGCAAGGGCGTTCTATATCGGTCTCGAGCACAGGCGTACGTCTCTCATGCAGTTCATGGGATTAGAAATGCCGCGAGAGGACATCATGTATTGTTAGCTGCTGGCTACATGGTAGCTCATTTGTCTCTTTTTAATCATTCTCGGGCCTGCTTCAAGAGAGACAGGTAGCTTAAGTACGAAATTAGCTGCTTAGATTCGATTGGTGCAAACTGTATTGTCTGGTAAAACAAGCTCGCCCGGTGTGGCTCGAGTGTGAGTAAATTGGGGGGATTTCTAGCTCAACCCCCTCACGTCATAGCTAAGCTGCCGACTTCTACGCCGAGTTGCCAGAAATCTTCTCCGTCGAGGTATTCCGCCCAATCCTTTGGATTTTGCTCGTCCCGACTCATGGCCTTCCATTTTTGTTTTGAAGTCTTAGCTGAAGCAAGCGTGATCTGGACCACCTCCTCCAATGTTTCTCGTGCCCGTGCCCGTGCCCGTGCCCCCGCGCCCCCTTGCTCTTTCCCAATATTCTACACGCAAGGCTCAAAAGTTTGATTAGAGTATATCCAGCATCGTTTCCACAATAGTGCAGTTTTTTCGGATCAGGTTCGAAGCTCATAAGCGTGCAAAGGTCTCCCAAGGACACATTCTTTGTGCGATCATCCTTCCAAAATAATTCCCGAGCAATCTTCTGTGTGTCCAAAACGGCTAAATCGGGTGTACCTTGTGTGATCTCAAAGCGTGCTTTGCTCAGGGAGCGAAGATCGCACGAAGTATGGTGGCCCACTATAATAATCGGGCGTCCATCTTCAACTCTGCTCGGCGGCCCGGGGACTCTGGAAGGCTGAAAAGGGCGGAGGTTGTGCGACTGGCAGCAGGGTTGGACGTCGTCTTCCTTGGGGTAAAAAAATAGATGGGTCAGAAGATTGGTTCTTTGCCCCCGAGTGACCCTCTACGCATCTCCATCGAAGAGCGCCTTCTTTTGCTCCCGTTTCACACCTGGATCACCGTGTTCAAATTTATATGTGCGCGTGTAAATTAGGGAGTGGTCATGATTTTTGAGCGTTTGTAGTGTGAGACATCGAGTATCTAGGACTGATGCACCAATGGCGCTGAACCCTCTTTTGCCCCCATGCGTAACGTCAAAAGAGACGAATATGGGGTCTCTGTTGCTCTTTTTTCCTTTATTGTCCTCGCTAGCAAAGATATCCTGAAAGAGGCGTCGCACTTCTTCTACTACATTCGGTTAATCGGTCATGTTGGGCAACGGCAGGACGGTATTTTGTAACAGGAAGAGTAGCCGTTGCGGTGATAAAGGTCTGACACTTTGAGGTCTCTATATTGTAATTAGGATGAAGAAGACAAGAAGCTTTGCTAGCTGGAGAGGCCATTTTGAAGACTATGGCGATACTCGGTACCAGAAGTTCTTCACGCAGCATAATCTTCTCGTTGAGGCTCTTTTGTTTGGTACGTTGAGTACTAGTGATGATCATGAGTGTTGCAAATTCGTGTCTTGAGAAACCATATGATATCTGCCCTTCTTCTAAAATTAATAGGGTAGGCTTGGGAACGATCTTCTGGTAGATGGTCAATGTTATTCCTGTTAGAAGTACGATAAGAGCGGCAAGGTATGCGTGACATGGCTACAAGCTCGCCCAGCGTGCTCGAGCGTGAGTGGATTAGGATTCGTGGCTCAGCCCCGCCCACGTCATAGATAGCTAAGCTGCCGACTTCCGCGCCGAGCCAGGAACGCGTGTGGCGTGCAATGTTCAAGAGAAGCTGTCAGCCTTCGACCGCGACAAAGACATGAGAAAGTCTACCCATCATGGCTCATCTCTTGCGCGGAAAGCAGGCCGGCATCAGCAACGACCTCTCCACGGGCCTGGGGCCTGATCTCCTTGTCCTCGACCATGTACACCCCGCCACGCCCCATCCGCGCGTTCCACCCTACTAAAGCCCTCGCAGGTCCAGAGCTTCGGATTGAATTCGCAGATCTCGCAGCTTACCTACGATCCTGTGCAAGCCCTCCTAGCCGTGGGAACAAACGACAGCAAATATGGCCCGGGCCAAATATACGTCTTTGGCCAGAAGAGGGTCGCCGTCGTGTTTCCTCTGCCCCACCGCGCCTCGGTGAAAATACTCCAGTTCTGCGCCGACAAGCTGCTGTGCGTCGATTCCAAAAATGACTTCCAAGTCTTCTCTTTAGTGAGCAAGAGACTGCTGAATGCGCACGCGCTACCAGCCAAGATCACCGCACTCCACAGCGATCCCACACTCGACTATGCGTTGTTGGGGACACAGACTGGTGAGGTTATCCGACAGTTTGTTGAACCATGCTGACAGGCACACAGGAGATATATATGCCTACGACCTCGACCGAGAACACCTCGCGCCCTTTAAGATCCCAAACTTGTGGCGGCAACAGTTCCCTCGCTCACGACCCAGCTCCATCGTGACGCTGACATTCCACCCTCGAGATATCGGCACTCTGTTGATTGGATACGACTCTGGCGCTGTCATATACTCATTCAAGCAGAACAAGGCGATAAAACATTTCCAATACCTTCTTCCCAAAGGCGCACCAGGCGGCGATTCGGATCCAGGTACCGTGTTCAGGGAGAGAAGCCCACCGCTCACTCAAGCGCTGTGGCATCCCACTGGAACATTTATTCTCACCGGACATGAAGACACTAGCATCGTTATATGGGACCCGAAAGATGGCAGAATTGTCCAAGCACGGACCCTGCAGGACACCAATGTCGACAAGCCTGGCCCTGGGTCATTCAGCCCTGGGACGGCCGACGGGACTTTCGCTATCAAGACTCCTCTTTTCCGGATAGCGTGGTGTGCCAACCAGGACCCCGATGACACTGGCATCTTGATTGCTGGTGGTGCCCCTTCGACACTGCCCACAAAGGGCTTAACCTTCTTTGAATTGGGCCGCACGCCTACATACAACACTTCGTCGTGGAACATACTTGCCGAGCACTTCGAGAACCCTAAACGCCAGAGGATATTGCCCACTCCACCCAATACCGAAGTCATAGACTTCTGTCTCATACCTCGATCGTCTCCTCATTTTGCGGGAGCACAGGACCCCCTTGCCATAATTGGACTTTTAGCTTCGGGAGAACTTATCACTCTTAGTTTCCCAAGCGGAATACCAATATGCCCTACCAACCAGCTGCATCTCTCCATGACTCTCGTACACCCGTTCATCAACTTCGCGAATCTTGCGCCCGTTGAGCGAACGAGATGGCTGGGCTTGACGGAGAAACGTCAACATGGCCCCCTATTCCTCACCGGCGGCCATGAGGCGAATTATCCTTTGAAGCGATTTGAAAACCGCAACGTCGTTCAAACATCCCACGCTGACGGAACAATCCGACTCTGGGATGCAGGCCATGCTGACGAGATCGAGAACGATGCGCTCATCCAGATGGACGTAGCGCGCGCAGTAGGTCATGAAGGGGTAGAAGTTTGCAAGACGTCATTCTCTGGTGCTGCCGCTGAACTTTCTGCTGGGCTCAAAACTGGTGAAGTGGTGGTCTTTCGCTGGGGCACGAACAAGCACTCAGGCCAAGAGTATCCGCCCGGCCCAAATGAGCCACAGAAACTCACCAACATCGCGGATAGGGCGGAGGCGGCTGTCAAAGAGGGAATGCTGCCTCTTACATTGTTTACGTCACAGAATGGGCCTGTGACAGCGTTGAAACATTCAGATGTAGGCTTCGTTGCTGCTGGATTCGAAGGCGGAAGCCTTGCAGTGATCGACCTACGTGGACCTGCAGTCATTGCTAATCTGCAAACCACCGACTTCATCAAGGCCGATAAACGTGGCAGCTTTCGGCGAAGTTCGACACAGCCAGCATCCAAACCAGAATGGCCAACGAGCATCGAGTTCAGTGTCATGTCTTTGGACGGCGACGACTACTCTAGCATACTTCTTCACGTGGGCACAAATCTGGGGCATATTGCTACTTTCAAGATCTTGCCCGATTCCAATGGCCGCTACTCGGTGAGCTTTGCAGGCATGGTATCCTGCGATGACAGAGTTGTCAACATCTGTCCGATACATGCGGACACAGGTCACCCTGCTTATGCCTCACAATCTGCTGTATCTGGCTTACGAACCGGTCTGCAAATAAATGGCGTGCTTCTCGCCATAACCGCTTCTGGTGTCAGATTGTACAAGCCAGCCTCGCACAAAGGCGCCCAAAAGACATGGGACGAGTTTCTGTGCGACTCTGCTGCTATTGTGCGCTATGAGGATCTTGGCTATGCATTATTGGGTCTATACGGCGATGGCCGAGCCAGGGTTCACAGCATTCCTGCGCTGAAAGAAATCGGCTCCGTAAAAGTAGATCATGTGTTGGATGTTCGCCGCTTTTCAGAAGCCGTCATCACCAGTACAGGCGATATATTTGGCTGGAATGGTCCTGCAGAGATGGTGCTAATCAACATTTTCGGAACAGGCCTGAAATTGTAAGTGCGACACTCAATACGAGACACCAGGATGCTAAATTTTGAAAGGGACCAAACGAGGGACACGTTGATTAACCCAGACCTTCTGATCCCCCCTAGACCGACGATATCGAATCTACAATGGATAGCTGGGACGCAATTGGTTTCACCTGCGGACATGGACTTGCTCATTGGCGGTCCAGACCGGCCTCCATCGAAAAAGATGATCGCACAGGCTCGCGCGGATGAAGAGGCACGACGGCGTGATGCTCGACAAGGTGGCCCTGCGTCATCTTCTCGGTCACCTCCTCCTTCGGATGAGACGTGGGGATCATGGGCACAGCGTAACTTCAACGAACGTACGGAGAGGTTGAATATCGTGGGAGATAGCATGGATAATCTCTCGCAGAACAGCGCAGGATGGGCGGACGACGTTAACAAGTTTGTCAACAAGCAAAAGAGGGGTCTCGTTATGGGTGCCATGAAGAGCAAATTCGGCTTCTGATGAGGACGTGACGGCGACATGCTTGGTATGCATCACAGGCGTGTATGGCGTTTAGCGGGAAAGGGGCCATCTCGGATCCATCAGCCCCTCGGAAACGAAGTTATCAAGCTGGGGAAGTCCAGACAAGTGATTCCGGAATGATAACGGTATTGACGGACGAGAGTCTGCCTCTGCTAGCAATGTTTGTAGTTTTGCATAGTGCTGGCATGATCTGGCATCTCCACAATTGAGTATTTCAAAATGCATAGCGCAATCAGGAGCTAGCATACGTCAGAACAAAGGAGCTCCAAGGGTCTTCGTGGCGGGGTCAAGTTACCGATATCGAACCCCACCGCAAGGGTATCGAGCACGCCATCCGCTCTAATATCACAACAGGAAGCTTGAATGTAGGTCAGTTTCGGTTGCTGATGAAGCCAAGTGAGACGCGAGGTAGGTATAAAGATTGCCGTTCAGTTCGCCGATTCTCAATTGGCATTGAAGCTCTGTCGTCGTTGTCAGTTTCTCCGTTCTCCCGGAATCTTCAATTACACGTCTTTCTTCCTTAGAAACGAATTTTTGTTGTCGTATTTGTATATCCATTGCTTTGATTCTCCTTCGTCACAATGTCACCAGCCCTCACTTCTCCCATCCCCACTCCCGCCCACAATCTCCCCTCCATTATCAACCACAAAGCCCCCCGATCCATCTACCCAGACGGTAAGCTCTCCAAGCCGCCAAAACAACAAACCGAGACCCATACTGAAAAACTCCCAGGCATCAAGACGTCCGGCCAACACCCCCCCATCCCAGACCAACTACACCCCTATACCTCCTTCCCCACCCAAATCTTCGGCCCCACAATCTGGGACGCCTCCGACTACGCGTCCCACCCCGAGCGCTGGACGCACCCCTTCAGCGCCTCGGAAATCGCCGAAATCTCCTCCGCCGCCGACACCTTCCTCGCGTCCGGCACGCCGCTGACCGGCATAACCCAATCCAACTTCGCGCTGCCGCACTTCAGCGCCTTCCTCGCGTCGCTGCGCGCCGAGCTGCTCAACGGCAAGGGCTTCCTGCTCTTCAAAGGGCTGCCCGTGTCGGAATGGGGCACGCGCAAATCCGCCGTCGCGTACATGGGCCTCGGGACGTATCTGGGGTACTTTGTGTCGCAGAACGGGCGCGGCCATGTGTTGGGGCATGTCAAGGATTTGGGGGAGGATGCGGAGCGTATTGATAAGGTGCGTATATATAGGACGAATGCGCGGCAGTTCTTTCACGCGGATGATGCGGATTTGGTGGGGTTGTTGTGTGTGGCGAAGGCGTGGGAGGGGGGCGAGAGCGATTTGGTGAGTAGTCATCAGGTGTGGAATGTGCTGCAGAGAGAGCATCCGGATGTGGCGGAGTTGTTGACGAGGCCGGTTTGGTATTTTGATCGCAAGGGGGAGACGAGTGTGGGGGAGGAGGAGTGGATAAAGACGAGTGTGTTTTATTTGGAGACGGGGGAGAACCCGAGGGTGTATTCGAAGTGAGTCGGTCTCTGCGTCGTTGCTGTCGTTGGATGGTGATGATGAAGCGAGGGGTTATGGGATACTGACGATGCTTTGCACAGATGGGACCCTTACTACGTGCGCTCGCTGACCCGCTTCTCCGACGCGGGACTCATACCACCTCTCTCGCCTGAGCAGCAACGTGCTGCGACTATCCTGGAGGAGACGTGCGTTCGGCTGTCGCTGCACATGATTCTCGAAATCGGCGACATCCAGTTCTTGTCCAATGCGCACGTGCTGCATGCCAGGACGGCGTACAAGGACTTCCCGCCTCCTGCGCCGCGCAGGCACTTGATGAGGTTGTGGTTGAGTGTGCCTGAGAATGAGGGGGGCTGGAAGTTGCCGTTCAAAGATACAAACGAGAAGAAGCGGGGAGGGATCCAGGTGAATGATACAGCACCCGTGGCGCCGGAGGATGCAGAGTGAAGGGGTCATGGAAAGGGTTGTACAATAGACGTATTGAAATTCAACGGGAGGAGAGCTTTTCTCGACTGAAGGGGAGTTCGAGACACAGAATAAGAGATCATATAATGCCTCATTTACTGACGAGGTTTTGGAATTTGAATTACTTATCAAGTTCCCACAGTGCACCCAGTAACGCCCAGTCCGCGACTGATGCTATTCCCAGGCTTCGGTAAACGCTTTTGATGTCCTGGTCCAGATCAATGTGTGGCTGGAGAAAGCAATAGAGAATCCCCATACCGATTTGGAAACCTACGTACAAAGCCCGTGCCAAATCCCATTGCCCCACGCCTGTCTTTCAATATTGTTGTATAAAGAAGATGCTGCGCTTCTTTATTGCTATGATTCGGGAAGCGTGTCCTCTCAGAATCCACGTCCACGTCCGCGTCCTCCTCCGCGACCACGGCCACGACCTCCGCCGCGTCCGCCGCCGCGTCCTGCACCTCGGCCACGATCCGTCTCCTTGCGGGCCTTGTTCTTGGGTTTGGGAGCGTCGTCGATGAGAAGCGTGTCGAGTGGGAGCGAATCTGGTAGGATGATGTATCGAACCGTTGAACCGCGGACCGTCATCGCGTCAAGTGGTGTTGTGTCGCGGCCTTTGGCCGTGAGCTTGACGGCGCGCATGGCACAGTTCATCTTCGGGGAGACAGAAGCAATGGTACCGTGAACAATTGAGCCTAGAGAGTCAGACGACGGACCAAAGGTATTATAACACATAGAAAATGTGGAGGTTATGAGGAAGTACGGCTGGGAATGCCGACTTCGCTATATAGAATAAATAAATAAAAAGCATAGAGTTGGCCTACCATTTTTGAGCTCAATCGTCACCGTCTCGTTCTGACATTTCATAAGGAATCTGCCCAGCTCGTTAGCATGTGTGCAAGCTCCACCGCACATCAATCATGTACCTGACAAGCTTCATGGTTGCGACCGAAACGTATTGGCGAGTTCTATGAACGTGGGTTGTCGAGCGGTTTGCGCGACAGGGTTATTCGATTGCGGAGGGCGTTTGAGGTGCAGTGGTCGTGCGCGAACCTGGAGGGGAAGCTCGAGGTTGACCGCCGCGAAATTAGGCTGCCAAGCGCGCTAGTGGATGTGCGTTTTTCCGCGCCGAACACGTGATCTCGGCTTCACTGACGGATTAAAGAGTGAAAGAATGCTCTTTGCAAGTTAAACTGATCTAGGAGGCGCAAAAAGAGCATTAGATTGGCCTAAACAACAACAGTCTCCAGAACATGCTGCAGACGCATCGATTGAGCTCGATATTTTAAAACATGTAAAGAGATGCCGTTTCACTCTCAGCACATTTACAACACAGACTGGCATATTCCTATTCGTATGCACGTAGATAGGTAGCCGATTATTGTTTAATCAATGAAATGATGTTGACATGGTCGAATTTGACCCAGCGAAGCTTACACGAAGATCAAGCGTGTGGTTGCTACAGTTGAGCCCAAAGTTTGCATTCACTTTCACCTTCACCTGCAGCGCCTTCTCATGGCCCGCGCACTAGCTTCAGCTCGCGCCGCGCCGACTGTCCCCCTGCCTCTAAACAGTTCCAACCTCTTGCAATCCTTCTTCAAGACAACCAGCAGCGACACAGACCAGGCTCATTACACGGTACGAACAGCCAATACCACACCGTCGGCATGCCTGTCAGCAAGAGACTGCTTACGGACTACCACAAGCCCAGTAAGAAGCGCGGCGATAACCAGGACAGCAGTGCCGACTTCGAGTATAACGAGAAGCACTGGACGACAGTCAACCAGATCAACAAGAGTGTCGCTCTTCAGAGGCACAGGAGTAACAACAGCAACCTCATCATCGTCAAGACAATCAGGCGAGAGAACGTAGGGCTTACCTGGCAACCGAGCGAGCTTCGCGCGCATACCGCTATGAGACCATGCAATCGCATCGTGCAGATATTCTCGCACTCGCGAACCGAACTTGATCTCTTCGAAGTCAAAATACAAATCACCTTCAAGCACTACCCGCTGGGAGATCTGCTTCAATGGCGGAGGACATACATGTCCACAAAGCGTACGGATTTGGTGACAGCGCACCAAAAATATAGGCCCATCCCCGAGAGTTACTTGTGGCGCTATCTCGTGCACATGTCCCAGGCTCTTGCATTCATCCACGGCGACCTCACGCAAGATGCCTTTACGCGTTCGTCCTCGGCCGGTAAGCACATCCTGATCCATCGAGACATCAAGCCCGAGAACATACTGGTCAGCGGCAGTGGCACATACCCATCATTCAGCCTGACCGACTTCGACTGCTCGACATTCCAGACGCCTGAAAATGAGAACAGCCGGCAGCGCTGCGGGACCTACCAGTGGCAGGGGCCAGAGAACCCCTTCATCAACACGACGGCGGCCGACGTCTGGTCGATGGGTGCAGTCTTGCACTGGATGATGGACCTGGAGGGGAGCCCGCCGATTGACGGAGACCCGGCGGCATTTGCTAAGGGCGGTGATCATCCGCCTGCAGCGAGTTCCTATACCAGTAACCTGCACTACTACCGCGCGGCGTTGCCCCGCAGGGCCAAAACGTTCAGGGGGTACACCGACGAGGTGACTGAGATCCTGCTCAGTATACTGAAGCAGTATCCAGAGGACCGCCCAAGCGCAGTGGAGATACTGCAGACGCGTCTGGGGCCGACAGCAAGGCAAATGCTGAGGGAGGCGGGGGGAGCGGCGGCGGTGGCGGATCTGGACTTGGAGATAGATTGTTAGTGTGATAAGCATTCGAATTCTCGACTGAAGATGGGATAGGAGGGCGAACAGAGATCGATTAGTATTCTCCCGTTAGATTGAAGTCGGATTGAGGAATTCAGACTACTACGCCCTCGAGCGCTCGATAGAATACCCCGTAATTGCCTGTGCCGTCTTTTCCCCTATCCTCGCCGCGTGCATTGTCTAGGACTGCGAACACGACATCCTCCCACCACCCTCCTTGAAACTCGTCTTCTTGAAACACCTCCAGGAAGCATTGGGCCACCTCATGAGGTGGATTCGCAAACGCTCCACAGCCCAATGCACCGAGAACGATCTTGGTATGGCCCTGAAGTGCCGATAATCTGAGCACTACGCGTATCTTCTTCTTCATGAACTCGACATCGCTCTGCTTTGCATATGTCCCATCCCTCGCTAATGACGGCCGTCGAATTGCTGCTAGGCTGATGACACTTGTTACGGGGAGATCCTCAGTTGGAACTTCAGGCCAGATAAGTTTGTGCCCACGAGACATGGCGTCTCGGATTAAGACGGCAGTAGGAGTGTACAGTGCGGACAGTGCAGGGATAGGATAGTATAATTGGTGCAAAGAGAGGTAGAGGGATGAGCGGAAGCAAAGAGCCCTGAAGTAACGGTCAGCGTAATCATACAAAGTGGGGTACAATGGTATTGCCACCAACTACCCCAGCTCCATAAATGGCACAAAGTACTGTTTCATGAATGCACTGAGATTGAACAGGCGCAATTTTTTTGTAACCCAGCCTTAGCTTACTCTTCTTGCGCAAGGGCGCCATTCTCCCATCCACCGCCTGGACGCTTCTCTGAGGCGAGATTGAGTACTGCGACGGGTTTCAAGGGTAGTTTCGGCGAGGACGCTGTTGGATTGCCTGTACCAGTTTGATCTGTCGCTGGGGCTGCATCAACCAAGGAAGCGGATGAGCTGACAGTAGTACTGGGTTGGAGATCCAAAGCCGCGTCGAAGCTATCTTGATCGAAGACTCTGATCCTGGTTCCCTTTCGGCCAGCCTGCTGATCCCCTTCAGGAAGGCCGAATGCGGGGCATTCCTCTGATTTCAGAGGTGTCAACTCCCTCATATGATGAATGGAAGACGTGCGAGTTTTCACGTCGAGATCTTGGACTTGATTCAATAAGGAAGTTAGCCAAAGTTGTCAACTAGAGCGTTAAGGCTGCCTATCGAGGTCATGTCGTACACCTCATACTTTGTCATTATAGCGATCGCGACTCAGGCTGTTGTTTGACTACTGCTGTTCTTCTTTTTTTCCCTCCCCCGGCTATTGTCTCAGAAAGCGCGACGCTTTGCGAGTTCTGAGACAATAATGATAACGGTGTGGCTAGGTCCTCGTGACACGTACCAATATGGTTGGAAGTACATCCTTCGTTTCTTTGGCGGTCTGTCGTAGGTTCCGGCGCATCTCATTGCGACGATTGAAGGCAGCGGCAGAAGGGGACGCCATATTGATTGAGCGTCAATGTATGAAAAGGAAGATGCGATACCGTGTGTTTTCGGACGACGATCGGGATCTTATAGTCAATGCGAGATGTTGTTTTTGTGCGCTACTCTATCAGGCAGCAAACCACGGCAAACTCTCTTCAAGACGTGTGACTCAACGATTTCCTTGCGCACTGGTCGAGCGAACAGCCACCACATGTCGATCCGATTGCGAAGCCCAGACTGTTTTCAGCTGCGGCTGGAAGGGCGGCTCAGTGTCGTATTTGACTTGGATTCATCTGGGCAATGTTGTCAAGGCTAAGGTATCTGTAATGGAGAAATCTCAGGGAGCTGCATCAACAGGATTCGCGACTCGTCCAACAAAAGAGAGCGAGCTATAGATGCTAGATGCGATAATTAGGCAGAAAGTAGCTTCACCTGTTAGTCAACTGAACAGGCTGGTGAGAGGTTGACAAGATCTTGTCGGATTTAGGGCATGCCGCACAGAACAAGCACCATTCTGATGCAAGACACGATGGTTTCAGGTTGCAGGGTGGTGGATGGGTAAAGGCGTGGCTCTTGCACGTGAAATCAAAGTCAACTCCAGGGTCCAGCCCTACAGAGGCATATGTGGTCCGTGCACTGTGCCCCACATTCGCCAGGCGATCACCCCAGAGAGGCAGCGTGTTGCTGGTCGCCCTCTCCATCAACATCTTTGCCTCGATTGCTGCCCGTCCTGTCCTGCACTTTTACATCTACATATAGACCCTCTCAGCTCTCGGTGCCACTCATGTCCTCCTAAATCGTGGCAACGCGATGCCTCCGACGCAGCTCTCGCCCGTCAACCCCTCCCCGAAGCGCAAACGAGACCCGCCGCATCCACCGCTATTGAACACGACACTCCGCACCACGTCTACTCCGCCAAGAGACAGTCCCGTACCAGATAGTCCTCGAAATGCCGTCGCCGACCAACTGCGAGGCATGTCTATTGCGCCGATACCCATGTCCCCGCTCACACCCGACGACGTAGTACACAAGAAGCCCAAGCTGAATTTGATGCGGACAGACAGCGGCTCGTCCATAGAAGATATCTCAGACGTCGACTTGGGGTATTCAAGGGCCGTAGATGGTATTTCGTCGAGAACCACGGATGCACATAATGCGAGCGAGGCAGCGCCGCCACAACAACCCCGCATAACGTCCGATTTGACCTCCTTTAACAAATCCGCCATCTTCAACAAATCCGCCATATTCGCATCGCTGAATATGCACTCTTCGTCGCATCAGCAGTCAATATCATTCACCAGTGCGAAATCGAAGAGTGCTCCATCCAACACACGCCAACGGAATCAGTCACCTTCGCCCCCGCTGTCGTCCCTCACGTGGCAAGACAGCGAGATCACGGGGCATCTTGTAGACCCATCAAAGGAACCCGACGATGACGGGACAGGGCTGAACGGTATTGGATTCAGACCGACTCCTGCCATCGCCCACGCTAGAGCGCAGAGGCGACGACAACAGCTAATGGAATGGCGGGCCAGAGAATCCAAAGATGCTCGGGCCAAGCGAAGTGAGAGGAGGCGCAGGGGTGTAGGGGGCAATTCGCGAGAGGGGACGGTCGAGAGGGAGGTTATTCCAAAAGATACGGATGCGTCTCGGAGGACTGTACGATTTGCCGTATAATCAACTGGCGTTTGGGGTGGCTTCGGCTGGGATTTACCTCGGACAGAGGAATGGGCTTCTCTCCACCGTACGAGTTACGAAGCGATGATATGATTGATGACACTGGGCTCTCTACGCATCTCAATGACGGGGCATGTACGGTACGGAAAAGAAGGAGCGGCGTCTCCAATTCTTGTCCATTGCTCTCTGCATCGTCATATTGTTTTCAATGCAAACCAGAAGTCTTAATCGGATGAAGCGTGATTGATGAGCTTCGGGTACGGTTTGAAGATCCGAAAAAAGCGCAGATCTTATTGTACATATTTAATACACCTCCTGTACATAATAGATCGCAAGTACGATACCTCCGCTACCAAAACCGCACATTCTTATCGACCCAATAGCTCCATGACTTTCGTCTTTCCGCCTCTTTCCTTTCCTCTTCTAATCGATCTCGTTCTTCTTTCAGCCGTCTCCGCTCCTCTCTCCTTGCCTCAACTTTCACCTTCTTCTTCTCCATTAACTCTCGCATTTGTCTGATGCCTTCCTTTTCTTTGCTACGCCAGTACTGGCAATACTCGTACGAAAGAACCGACGCGCCTATCCAGCTAAACCACGCATATGTGCAGGCTGTCCACACTGGTCCTGCCCTTTTATTAGTTTACTACCTTTACGTTTCGGAGAGAACCCACTCACTCCGCAGGACACCGGCCAAACCACCGATCACGGCTCCAGTAGGTATACCAACCAATAGACTATCCCGCACACATGGCCTTTTGTGGTATGTGAGGTAGTATTCAGGTCCCAGCTGTCGTACCACCGACCAATACGTGATTTCTGGCTCGTCTTTTCTGCCTCCTGCCGTGTGCGCCATGCCACCTGGCAAGGTGTTCGCAGGAGGGCGCGATCGCACATCCGTCTGGCTATTGCTCGAGCCTGGTCCGTCGCCTGCCATGGCGAAGATGCGAACTCGAGCAGACGTCCAAAATGAGGAGGTAGGCTCAGAGCCGTGAGGGAGAATCGTTCGACTCTTCGGGTCAATTTGCGTTCTACCTAGTCGGCAAAGGATTTCTGGTATCGCCCTAAAGATCGACGATTGGACGGGCTTGATGAGTGGGACTAATAGATAGATCTTGGGCTGGTGGTTCGACGAGGAAGACGGCCGCATCATGGATAATTTTCGGGCAAACCAGATTCTGTGGCTGGTGCAGACTTCAGCCACAGGCGCACCCCTGCAAAGCGCGAACGCGTTCGAGAACGCGACGCGCCCGTAAAGTACTCTTCCCAGAGTCGAAGCCCATCCCGGCGACTACACCTAACCCACGCCTTCAATTCCATGATACCCCGTTGCTACGACCTTGTAATCGTCCATTTGCCTCTTTCAATCGCCTAGACTACCAACAAGGCACCTTCACCACTCTCCCTTTCCCACCATGGCGCCTCGACGGGGTGGTGGCCAGCCCTTTCGCCGTGTGGGCAAGTTCGGCAACACATCCTACGGGCCCCGCAGACCCAAGACCGTCGATGCCTCTACACTGCGGAGTACCGAAGCTACCTCGCAGAATGAGAAGATTGAAGCAACGCGCCTCGCCAACCACATCGATGAATGCATGGGCTTTCCCCGCTTCGAGTCGGGCAAGAAGAAGATCGGATGGTTGTGCAACATGCATTCGACCAGTGTTGAAGACGAGAATATACCCGGTGGACGGGCTGGTGTCGACTACTACTTCATGGGCGAAGACGGTGACACATTCAAGGCGACGCTGGAATATGATCCGTACTTTCTACTCGCAGTGAAGCGGGGTAAGGAGCCTGAGGTCGAAGAATATTGTCGGAGAGCTTTTGAAGGCCTGGTCAAGAGTTTCAAGAGAGTTCAGAAGGAGGACCTGTCCATGCCGAACCATCTCTTGGGGTATAGGAGGACGCTGTTGCAACTGTCATTTGCGAACGTCAGCGATCTGCTGGCAGTGCGGAAACACATCAGCCCAATAGTGGAGAAGAACAAGAAAAAGCTCAATGCGATGGATACATATGCCGAAGTCGCTGCGTACGTTGGACATCAAGCTTCCTAGTAGTTCCATACTGATATGTTACAGGGGCAATGCTGGCTTTGACATTTTTGACGATGACCAAGAGTACGATAAACGACCTACTGCTACGATTGATGCCAGCGATTTCATTATTGATATTCGAGAATACGATGTTCCTTACCATGTACGAGTGGCGATTGACAAAAGTATGCAATTCAACCGGATACATGAACGTCACTGACTGTTTCCAGATATCCGCGTTGGGAGGTGGTACACAGTCGAAGCAAAACACGGTGTCATCTCAATGTCTTGCATAGAAGATCGCCTGACACGTCCCGATCCCGTGGTCATGGCGTTCGATATCGAGACTACGAAGCTACCCCTGAAGTTCCCCGACGCAATCATTGATCAAATCATGATGATATCCTACATGATCGACGGGCAGGGGTTTCTCATCACGAACCGAGAGATTGTCTCCGAGGACATTTCTGATTTTGATTACACGCCGAAACCTGAATATGACGGACCCTTTATGACCTTCAACGAGCCAGACGAGAAGGCTCTCCTGGAACGGTTCTTCGAACACATCAAGGAGGCGAGGCCGAACGTCATTGTCACTTACAACGGTGACTTTTTCGATTGGCCATTTGTGGAAGCACGAGCGAGTGTTTTGGGCATCGACATGTACCAGGAAATTGGTTTTCGAAAAAGCAGCGACGACATCTATCAGTCCGACTATTGCTCACATTTGGACGCCTTCGCATGGGTGAATCGAGACAGTTACCTGCCCCAGGGAAGTCGAGGCCTGAAAGCTGTGACAGTGGCAAAGCTAGGCTATGATCCCGATGAGTTGGACCCGGAGTTGATGACCCCGTAAGTGATTTGTTCTCAGTTTATTCACTGAAGCTAACAAATGGAGGTATGCGAGCGAACGACCCCAGACGCTTGCTGAGTACTCAGTCTCCGATGCCGTCGCCACCTACTACCTGTACATGAAATATGTGCACCCTTTCATCTTTTCACTGTGTACGATTCTACCGCTAGCACCAAACGATGTCCTACGCAAAGGTACAGGTACCCTGTGCGAAATGTTGTTGATGGTGCAGGCGTACGAAAAGGGCATTGTCCTTCCCAATAAACATCAGGCGCCGAAAGAGGCCTTTTGGGAAGGTCACCTCCTGGAGTCGGAAACCTACGTTGGAGGCCACGTAGAAAGTATCGAGTGTGGAGTATTTCGAAGTGATATTCCGTGCAACTTCGCAATCGATACCACGGCCATCGATGAGCTCATCCGCGACCTTGATAATGCTTTGAAATTCAGCATTGAGGTCGAGGAAAAGAAGAATCTCGAAGACGTCGTCAATTACGAAGAGGTCAAGGCACAGATCTTGGAGAAGCTGATGCAGCTCAAGACGACTCCAAACCGGAGCGAGCGACCGTTGATCTACCATTTAGACGTCGCCTCGATGTACCCCAACATCATGACCACGAATCGACTACAACCGGATTCCATGATCCAGGAGTCAGACTGCGCTGCTTGCGACTTCAATAGGCCCGACAAAACGTGTGACCGCAGGTTACCGTGGGCCTGGAGAGGAGAGTTCTTACCGGCGAAAAAGGACGAATACAACATGGTTCGAAACGCACTGGAGAATGAGCGATTTCCAGGCAGGCATCCGCATGCGCCGCCTCGAACTTTCCAAGAACTTCCACAAGATGAGCAGGCTTCTCTCGTGAAAAAACGCCTACAGGAATACAGCAAGAAGATCTACCACAAGATTCATGACGCGAAAACTATTGAGCGCGAAGCCATCATCTGTCAGCGCGAGAATCCCTTTTACGTTGATACCGTCAAAGACTTTCGTGATCGTAGGTACGACTTCAAGGGCAAGCAGAAAGTCTGGAAGGGCAAAACCGACGCTCTGAAATCAAGCGGAGCACCGACAGCCGAAATCGACGAAGCCAAGAAGATGATCATTTTGTTCGACTCGCTGCAGCTCGCGCATAAAGTCATTTTGAACAGCTTCTACGGTTATGTCATGCGAAAAGGCTCACGATGGTATTCTTTGGAAATGGCTGGCGTTACCTGTCTGACGGGAGCGCGAATCATCCAACTGGCTCGCCAACTCGTGGAACGCATCGGTCGACCATTGGAGCTGGACACTGACGGTATCTGGTGCATTCTTCCAGCCACTTTCCCGGAAAATTTTGCTTTCAAACTCAACAACGGCAAGAAGGTCGCCATCTCGTATCCATGTGTCATGTTGAACCACCTCGTCCATGGCAAGTTTACGAACCACCAGTATGAGACCTTGGTAGACCCAAATACTTTCCGTTATGAGAAACACAGCGACAACACCATCTTCTTCGAAGTCGACGGGCCATACAAAGCTATGATCCTCCCCACCTCAAAAGAAGAGGACAAGAACTTGAAGAAGCGTTATGCTGTGTTCAACCACGACGGAAGTTTGGCCGAGTTGAAGGGGTTTGAGATCAAACGAAGAGGAGAACTCAAGCTCATCAAGACCTTCCAGAGTCAGTTGTTCAAGTTCTTCTTGGAAGGCTCGACTCTGGCCGAGACATATGATTCTGTCGCAATAGTTGCGAATCGCTGGTTGGATGTTCTAGACACCCACGGATCTACGCTCGCTGAAGAGGAACTGATTGACCTTATTTGCGAGAACAAGAACATGACGAAGACTCTAGAGGAGTATGGATCGCAGAAATCCACCGCCATTACCACCGCCAGGCGTCTTGCAGAGTTTCTAGGTGAACAGATGGTCAAGGACAAGGGTTTGAACTGCAAGTATATCATTTCGTCACGACCAAAGCATCTTCCAGTCACAGAACGCGCCATTCCGGTAGCGATATTCTCCGCCGAAGAATCAGTCAAACGGTTCTTCCTGAGGAAATGGCTAAAAGAAGACCCGGGCGACATGGACCCAAGGACCGTCCTGGACTGGAATTACTACAGGGAGCGTCTGGCGTCGCAGATCCAGAAACTCATCACTATTCCAGCAGCGCTCCAGAAAGTCAGGAATCCAGTTCCAAGGATACAGCATCCGGATTGGCTTGACCGGAGGATTCGTCAGAAAGAGGATAAATTTCAGCAGAAGAAGATGACAGATATGTTCGGGAAGAAGGCTTTGACTGATGCTGATACCAATGTCCTTGGCAACCGCGTAGCAGTCGATCTGGAAGACTTTGGAGGTTCGAAGCTCCCGCCAAAGTCACAAGTCAAAAGGGGTACTGTGACAAAAATGGTTTCCAAGCGAAAGGAACCTGAACCAGCAGTGCCCGTGCAGACAGACCCGTATGCTGCTCTTCCAAAAGTTATGCCTTCCATTACAGAGGACTACACTGGGTGGTTGCAGTATCAAAAGCAGAAGTGGAAAATCCAGCGACTAGCCCGAAAACGGCGGCGGCAGCTGTTCGGCGAAAAACAAGTGGATGCATCTGATGCTATTGGAAGCTTCTTCCGAAACCAGGCGGAGCTACTTTTCATCAGCACCTGGCAGCTCATTCAACTACGACAAACAGAGACACCTGGGGAAGTGCGAGCATTCGTCCTGATCGACAAAAAGATCCACAGCTTGAAGATTGTTGTACCGAGACAACTGTACCTCAACTTTCGAGGCGAAGATCTTCCAGATGTCTCTATTGATGGATGCGAAGTGGAGAAAGTCATCAACCATACCCTGCCAAACGGTCACCCTTCAATACATCTCTTCAAAATGCAGATGTCAGAGCAGACATATGTGCACGAGGCAAAGAAACTCAATGCTCTGTTCAACCACCCCAGCATTGAGGGCGTCTACGAGAAGCAAGTGCCCCTAAATGTCAGGGCTATCCTCGAGCTAGGAAGCGTATGCACTTTTGACGATACGCAAAAGGGTGTCCTAGGCAAAGGTCTGGAACAAGGTTTCGATCTTTCTGCTCTGCGGCGGGTACCATCTCAGAAGCCGTATCTGTCTGAAGCTCCTATCAGCTACTTGTACCTCTACCATGTCAGCAGCCGCGAGCACAACATCTACGCCCTCTTCTCCACTTCCAAGGACAACGCCCACATTATCATTCAGACAAAGTCGAAAGACACTTCTGGCATGCCGAATGTCGATCGTATTTACAATGACGCATTGCAGAAGCGACTTCAGGACAACGACGGCAAGCCATGGCAATCCTGTCTCGAATACCAAGAGAGCATACGTTTCCGAACAGTTCAAGTAACAACGAGACGGAAAGCACTCTTGGAGATCGGCGACGTCATTAAAAAGATGGAGGCCGACGAGGCCAACCCGGTGGTTGTAGTTGTGCAATCACCGAACCAGGCTCTCCTTTCACACGACATTCCGATGCTCAAAGAACTCCCTATCCTGCCTCTACATCCGGACGAGACGGACAAACAACTTCCACCACTCGGCTGGCAGTCCTTCATCGCCAAGCGGCTTGTGGGTCATTACCTGGATTTGGGGTCATGGATCTCTCATCTCATGGAGCTCGCTCGTTATGGAGACATTCCTCTATGCAACCTCGAGAGCAATGATCCTAAATTCTTGATCGATGTAGCTTACGCTCGTCGCCTTCAGAAAGAGCGTGTTATTCTCTGGTGGTCTGGCACGGCCAAACCGGACCACGCTGGCCACGAAAACGACGACATCCTAGCACCCCTTGAAGGCGTCGATATGCCCTCTGTCAACAATCCAGGGACATATTCGTCCGTTTGCATCGACCTCAACCTTCGTAATCTCGCGATCAACACTGTCCTCTCTTCGTCCCTAATCAACGACCTCGAGGGTTCAGACTCTGTCTCCTTCAACCCAGCAGCGCCATCCTACGACTCGGTCAATGACGGCACAAACGTCATCTACTCGGACAAGGCTTTCGCGACCGCCGGCATTACCGTTTTGCGCGAGATGGTAAAGGCATGGTGGGTGCAAGCCGAGCGCGGCGACTTCATGGCCGATGTCATGGTTCAGCACATGGTGCGCTGGGTCGGCAGCCCAGGCTCTTTCCTCTACGACCGTGCACTGCACTACTATGTGCAGATGATGTCCAAGAAAGCGCTGCAGCAACTCATGGCGGACTTTAAGCGTGTTGGCTCACACATCGTGTATGCCAGCCCGAACCGCCTGCTCCTGCAAACTACAAAAGCCGAAGTCGGAAATGCCTACGCATATAGCCAGTACATCCTCAAGACCATCCAGGCCAAGCCCCTTTTCCAGTTCCTAGATCTCGAGATAAAGGAGTACTGGGACTACCTCGTCTGGTACGACGAATTCAACTACGGCGGCAAAGGGTGCACCGAACAGGAGGCCAAAGAGAAGCAAAAACTCGAAAACATCATGTGCTGGCAGTTCGCCACCTTTCTACCACAAAACATGCAAACCCCCTTCCACGACTGGGTCCTCGAGTTCATCGAGCTCATGCACGCCCTCAAACGCCCCCCTCCCACAGACGACTCCACCCCGCGCCCAACCCAACTCCCCCTACGCCCACTCACCCTCGACCCCAACGAACCAACCCAAATCCTCCCCAAACCCTTCACAAAAGGCCTCTACAAATCCATCTCCACCCTCCTCCGCCGCCAACACACCGAGCTCCTACACGACACCCTCGCCGCCGACTACACCTTCCCCACCCTCCCGGGCTCACACCTCACCCTCAGCAACCCCGTCCTGCAACTCGCCAAATCGATCCTACAAGTCCTCTCGCTAGACCGCAGCACAACGCTCGAAGCCCGCCACCTGCGCAAAGACATCCTCGCGCTCTTCGACATCCGCGAATTCAGCCGCGACGCCGCGTTCGCGAATCCGAGCGCCTCGCTCGTGGTGCGCGGTCTCGTGTGCAATGAGTGCACCTCGTGCACGGATCTGGATTTGTGTCGCGAGGGCGCGTTGCTGCCGCCACAGGGGAGTGAGGGGGTAGTGCAGTTGCCCAAGTGGAAGTGCGCGCACTGCGCTGCGCCGTACAATATGTTGCGTATTGAAGAGGGGCTCGTGGCCGAGGTGCAGAAATTGGTGCTCGAGTGGTGCACCCAGGATCTCAAGTGTGGGAAGTGCGGGCGGTTGAGGAGTAATGAGTTCATGGAGCATTGTGCGTGCGCGGGGGAGTGGGTGGGAACGCGGGAGCGGGGGGATGTGAGGAGGAAGTTGACGGTTTATGGGGGTGTGGCCAAGTTCTATGAGTTGAGGATGCTGGAGGGGGTTGTGGGGGAGTGTTTGGAGGGGATGTGAGGGGGAGAGAATCGGGGATGGAGTGGGTGCTGAGATGATGTGATACCTTCTGGTTGTTTTTTGCTGCATTACAGGGCGTCGGATTATGGGTGCAAAGGCATGACATGACATGGCATGGCGTTGAGGATGTCCATGCATATTTCCGCATAAGTATAATAACGAGCGTGTCGCATTCCAACTATGATCACTGCACACCAAATGGAATTGTGAAGAATTATTTGTGTTGGATGACAGCCCACTTCTGCAGGTGTAGTCTTGTTCAGACCTCAGAGGTAACCAAGGTATCGTGGTAAAGTACAAGTACAAGCTGCGCCCCTATCCGAGTCTCATTCGGGTGCTCATAACGCCAAGCCCAAGTCAATTTCAAGAAAGGAAAGTTTTGCTCTTTCCTGGGCCTTCTTTTTGGCTCCTTGGAAGTCCCTTCGGCGCATCCTGCAATGCTGCGTACGGGTTGAAAGCCTGGTCCTTTTTCTTCCTGTCTTTCTTGTCCTTCTTTTTCTTGCCCTTGGCTCGCTGTGCCTCGACTTCTTGCGCTCTGAGCACTGATGGTGCATTTGCATAGTCAAACGCCGGCTCCTCTTCGCCGTCATCAAGCGCTTCCTCGTTAGTAGGAGGTAAGTCGCGAGACTTCTGTTTCTTTGCGGCCTTCTTTGCGGCCTTCTTGCGCGCTTTCTCGCGTGCTTTCTCGTCCTGCCCTTGGACATTGTCTGCGTCTGTGTCTTCGAGCATGAGCTCATCTGTTTGAAAGGGATGAGGTGCTTCGTCGACTTCTGTCCTTTTGCGCTTGTGTCCACCGAGCTGCTTCACGATAAAAATGTCACTTCGCGTGTCTTCTGCTGGTCGCTGATCTTTTGGCACAAAGGTATGTTCCGTCTTTCCAACTGACGGGGACTCTTCCACCTCTGCTCCGTTTGCTTCGGAGAAGATCTCCGCCGTGAGAGGAGGCAAGGGAAGAGCGAGATTGATGCTGACAGTTGACATGGGACGCCGTTGCTCGGCCATACCCTTCGAGAGCAACTTGCCCCAAAAACTGGATGACAAGGCTCGAAGGTCTGGGGTTTCCAGAACAGCAACGGGAGGCGGTCGCTGCAGAGCAGGAGCTGGTTTGGGTGCTGCGCTTTGAACCGCCACGTTAGCGGACCTTGAAGCGATCCTCGCTGCATACTCCATCTCAGATATTCGCTTCAGCGTCTCGATCAGATCAGGTTGCTCGTCCGCATCTTTCGCCTTCCTTATAACCGCTAGTAGCTCTTCGACCCGCGTTCGAGGAATGTGATTATTCGGCGGAAGGACACTAGTTAGCTCAGCGCCATCTTTAGGCATAGTTCGCGCAATCGAAAAGACGGTATGGTTTGGCATGACGAAATTCGTGCTCTCGTCTTCGACTCGCGCGACATCATCTCTCCATTTGTGGATTTCCCTGAAGACGGAGAATTGCTGAGGAGTGTATTGGACGGGCGTCTTGGAAAGTGGCCTATACCATCCTATTGGACCAAGACCATTTTCCATGTCGTAGACCGGGTTTTCATAGCGTTGTAGAGCGGTCTCCTGAGACTTGACCAGAACATCGTGAACCTTGTTCTTTTCGGGATCATCAAAGTCTGACTTCCTAACCAACTCATTGCGCATGTTGTCGTATACGTAAAGTAAGAAATGGGTATCTGCTTGTGCGTATTTGAATAACTCGTTTGAAAGGGGCCGAACACGCCAGTCAGCCAGCTGGTATTGTTTTTGCGCCTGAAACCCAGTAAACCTGTTGAGAAGATAGGCAAGGCCGGCTCCGGGGTATCCCAAAGAGCGAGCCGCGTGGAAGGTGTCGAAGAGCCCGACCACATAAAGACCAAGATCACGTTGCAGCCAGACGATATCCATGTACGCGCCATGGAGTACCTTGATAATGCTAGGGTCTGCAAACACTTCGTTCAGACACTCAAGCCTTCTACGCCAGGGCTGTAAAGTGTCGACTATCCAGTCCTTATCTCGCGTGGATATCTGCATCAACGAGAGAAGACCAATGTAGGTTCGATTGTCGTGATGCTCGAGATCGATGGCAATCTCCTTGGCAGTCTTCAGCTCGGCCAACATGGTCGCCAGAGCCTCGGGAGTGTCCACATATGTGGCAGTCGTCGCATCAAACGAATGATACGGCTGGGGTTCTGACTCCTGGTAGACGGACGGCGGATACTCGTAGGACTGTATCTCGGTCTCGTAGGGATGAGGATACTGGTCGCGGCCAGTTTTATCCTTGAAGAGGCGGAGACATTGGTCCATTGAGACTTTGGCGTGTGGTTTTGAAGTTATCAGCGGCCTGAAGGCTCCAGTCTCGGTATTCCGAGGGACGTTGTCAAAAGAGAGCTGCGGTTTCGGGTAATGCACATTTTTTGGGAAGGCAGGCCGAGACTTGGATGCAGAGGCCGCCTAGAGAGGGGTCAGTGAAGCGCCATGGGAGCTTCGTTGGGTTTGTACCTGGTCGCCCGGGGGGCTCAAGCGCTTGACGACGCCCGTGTACTCGTCCAGACTTATATCGGCTTTCTCAAGCAGGCTGTCGACAATATCAACGATCCCCTTCCAATTGCCGTCTATGGCCTCGACGTCGGATAGCTTTGGACCTACAACGTCCGAGCTCGTCGCAGCATTCCCCAGAAGGCGCTGCGCGAGCTCGAGAAGCCTGGCATTCTGGGAATCGAGGGCAGTGCCCAGGGCGGGATTGAGGGAGCGTTGGAAGGGGATATCGGCGCCTCTGAGCTGTGTCGCCGAGCGTGTGGTGGAGACGAGGGCGGCCGAGATGGAGTCCTGGAGCGCCTTGAACGAATCCATGTCGCTGTCACGGTTGGCGCGTTATCACAGCGATCATTCGGGCCAGGTATCGGGTTCGGCCTGCCCGAGCAGATGGAGGTGAAGGTAGGGTAAAGGAGTGTGGGAACTGGTGTTGGTGGGTGGAAGAAAGAAATTCGAGCCGCAACGTCTTGGCAGTTCTTATCGATAAGAAGCCACATTTGGCTGCCACTGCCACTGCACAGTTCACGTGTCGTCTTCTATCATTCTAGCACTGTCATCGTGCTGTCGAGCTCTCCATCAAGCTCTCGCCATCATGTCGGCCTCGTTGGCGCCAGAATGCAATCAAGTCAAGGAGTAAGTCGGCGGCAAACACGCTCATTATCCGAGGACAAGCTGATTTCCCAAGACGCTACGACAACTGCTTCTTGAAGTGGTACAGTGAAAGTGGGACATTCGCCCCCGGACGTCATGGAATTCGCGGTTGACCTATGCAGAGTATCTCCGTGGATCAGCAACCACAGATGAGTGCGCCTCGCTGTTCAAGCAGTACGAGCAGTGCCTGTCGGTAAGAGGAGACCCGCGTTCACTATTACCCCAGTCCTGATAACGCGTCCAGAAAGCATTGAAGGACAAGGGCATCGACAAGATGATTAAAGACGCCAGAGATGACAATCGTGAGAATGATGCTGAACACATGCGACCAGTGAGCCAATACTCCTTTCCATGACCCCCAAGCTGACCAGGAAAATCAGAAACGGTAATGCAATACGAGCTCTTTTTAAAAAAAAAAGGCCATATGAGTAACAAGAGGCGAACTTTGGTAGTCTCGAGCCGGCAATCCCACACTCGCGCAATTCCGCTGATGCCTCGCAGAGAGCCGCGTCGTTGGCTGACAAACGTGCATACGAAGTCATCAGCACAGGCCATGAACGCTTCTTCCTGGATGTATCATAATTACCCTTGTATTGTAACACCACTTTGGCTCTTGCCTTGGGTCGGAAATTACGCGATATTGTCGGGGTCTAAATTCGCCCGAGCCCCTAGTTCCGCCTCGGATGACATCAAGCGTCATTATGTCACCAATTTTATAATTCAAATCCACACTCCATTTCACTTTCTATCTTTCATCTCTGTCTTTTTATCAGTCTACGCTCCTAGCTACTCTTGGCTCCGACATGACGACTCAAATCGGCCTCGGTGTCCCAATGCCGCTTCTCGCCCCTGCAAGCGCAACATGGGCTGCCCCCTTTGCTGCTTATTATTTGTTCCTTCAGAATCGCGTCGTTTTTCATCGCCTGAAATATACAGCGTAACGCATGGCCTTCCGAATTTCCGTGGCCCGGTACTAAGACTTACGCAGATATATGGGCCATCAATCTGACTCCACCAAGAAACAGACAGAAGACCCGCTCTACGTCGCCAACAGATGCGTGGTCAATTTCATCGAGAATGTGCCCATGGCCTTCATTCTTGCAATTCTCGCAGAATTGAACGGTGCAGACAGGTTAGTACTACCTCGACCGCGCCTTGTCGTACAGTCCACGCGTAGATGATGTGACTCGCTCTTGCAGTCATTTCAAACGCTCTAACCATGAGCAGGAAGTACATCAATTATGGCCTTGGCGCGCTTCTCGCTCTTCGCATCTCCCATTATGAACTAGGTTTGATGCAATCCAAGAGCCAAGGACTGGGTAGACTGCTAGGATATTATGGCAGTCAGGCCGTCATAGCAACTTTAACTGGCTATGTTGGCTATCTGACCAAAGGCTACTGGCAAGCTCATGTCCGCCTTGGCTGAGGATGGTCGAACAATCAAGCGAACGTAGCATACTGGGAGTTGGGATCAACACGTGAAGCAGAGAGCCGAGGTCATGCGCGCATGTTGAACAAAACTCAATATCTTCTTCCGGCGATGTCAGAGCTACTAGCTACAGTTACCAATTCCAAGAAACAAACGTCGGTTGTAGGGCCTACGCGCTCGTCCTTCAGCCGCTGTACTATCGACGCCATCTACGTCCAGACACTGGAGTGATGCGGCGAAATCCGCTCGTACACAGAAATACCGACTACGATAGTGCTTAATTCCGGCGCCACCGACGTCTTATCGCCATCCGTCAATTGTGGTGCTGGCGACGTCGGAGCGTGTCTGTGAAAGACATCCACACAAAGGATTGCCCTGCCCAGATCTCTCACCGAACAAAGAACATCCCCCATCCGGCCTCGGGGTCACGGGCCGCCTTTCAGGTCCCCATCTTTCCATCTCAGATCTCGTTCCACTTCTCTTCCAGAAATTTCTAAGACATCTCGTTTATAGACAGCGCATATCACGCATCTTCGCATGGGGGTTTGTTGTTTGCCACTATGGCTCCCCGCAAATCCTCGATCATTTCATACATGGACACTCATCGCTTTGTAGTGCGAGAGATATCGAATGCCATCCGCAAGTTTCACGACGAGAAAAGACCATTTCGAGTTTACCATGGGCCGACTCACTCCATGAGGTCCATGCATGATCCCAAAGCGGTAGTGCATACGGGCGATTTGCATCACATCCTAGACATCAATACCGAAAGCAAGTTTGCAATGGTGGAACCGAATGTACCGATGGACAGGTTTGTTAAAGAGACGCTAAAGTATGGTTTGATGCCAGCCGTCACTCCTGCTTTCCCCGGGACAACGGTTGGCGGCACCTTCGCCGGAACTGCAGGAGGGTCCTCGTCTTTCAAATACGGATTCTTTGACCGCGCAGTCACCTGGATAGAGGTTGTGCTTCCGGATGGAAAGATCATGAGGGCATCCAGGAACCGGAATCCAGACCTTTTCGAGGGAATGGTAGGCACGTTAGGCACAATTGGCATCGCAACGCTCTTCCAAATCCAGTTGGTACCAGCAACGTCCCATGTCGAATTGATGTATCTCCCCGTAGAGTCAACGATCGAGGCCCTCGACACAATCAACAGATTCTCGCACGACGTGGAGATCGATTTTGTGGAGGGACTGATATTCGGACAGACGGCACCTGTGTATGGCGTGATCGCAATCGGCAAGCTTACCAGGACCAGGACGAGGCCTGAACGTCGCTTCAGTCGAGCGCGAGATCCTTGGTTCTATCTTGACGCACAAGGGGCTGGGGACCCTTGTAGCGTACCAATAATGGACTACCTCTTCCGCTACGATCGTGGTTCTTTCTGTATGGGTCGCTATTGCTTCGGCAGGATACCCTTCAGAAAGTTGACCCGTTGCATAGCTGACAGAGCCATGCACTCGCGAGAACTCATGCGCACGGTACAGTCACTACACTGGGGAGATCACTTTATCATTCAAGACCTAGTCATGCCCATGGAATCAATTTACAATACCCTGGATTATCTAGAGAAAAACCTGGACATCTACCCACTGCGTCTCTGCCCGATCCGCCAGTTTCCGAACGCTGCTGCTATCATGCGACCGAACCCACGAAATACAAGGCTGTACATGGGCATCGGCATCAGGGGTTTGACAAACGAGACGGCAAATTCTCCCACCGCTTTCAAGCGAGCACACAGGGAGCTTGAGCATGTTGTTCATGACCTAGGCGGACTCAAATGGCTATTTTCCAAGAACTTTTATACGGAAGAGGAATTTTGGACCATCTACCCGCAACGAGAGTATGAAGCATTGAGGGAGAAGTACAATGCGCAATACTTGGCAAGCGTCTATGACAAGATACACGAGAGCGAGAGACCGTCGAGGTTGCCGAAGCCGCAAGGGTTTTGGAATCACGTGTTCCTTTGGACGTCTGCGCTCGCTTTGAAGCAGAAACAAGGTAGACATGCTGGCGACTTCTCGCCCAACCTCTCGGGATGAACTTGACAAAGACGATTCAAACGACCTTAGACAAGATTGAATGAATGCTATAGATGCCATGTAAGCGGGTGCCTGCCTTGTCGTATCAGGCTAAGCGCCGATAGATACGAGTCAACCCCACGTGCCGGCCTTCGTAAACAACTCTCGCTTTCGCAGGTTCCAAGCATCGCATCAATGCTGCCTACCTAGGCTTCAGGCCTCCTACTTCGCACTAGTCACATGTCCTCATCGTTCTAGGAGGCAATCCATACGGCTGGTAATTGCATGCGACAAGCACGACATCTAGGCGCGCTCTTCAGCTCGAGGTGGACGACTGCGACACAGCCCGTGCCGTTCACACACATTAAACAACAAAATGGCATCATCCGAAGTCTCTTGGCAAAGCGCCTTCTGGACTATTCCTCCGCTGGCCATCAATGCGATGATGCAGCCCTCCGGTCGCGTCTGTAGTTACGATCCCACATTACGTACGTACCTCCGGAGCTCACCCATTGTGTGCGCATTCGACACCTTGTGCATTCTTATACGATACGTCCTTTACATTTCCCACCTTCGCTCGCCATACCTCGCTGCGAAGAGATTGATGGGCGTTCGAAGAAAGGACTTGGCAGCAGCCGAGCACGGAGGCTTGCAGCAGCTGGAGACTTCCGGTTTTCTCAGATGCTTCTTGTTCGTGTTCGGCGTACTGCCACAGACGATCAAGTTGGTTGCTTGCAAGGGACTGCCGTGGACTCAGGCTTGGGGCCTATTTTACCTTTCCGCCTTTATCATGGTCGAGATGATGGACATGCTCGCGCGCTTCACGAACGACGATATAGACATTTCCGAAGGAAATCCACTCGAGACGTCGGATGAATGGCTCGCATTCTTCGATCTAGGCTGTGGGGCCATAGCCATCTTCCTTCAACTCCTCGTCCTTGCTTGGGTCGACTTGGCCGGCACACCTCCAGACCCGATACTTTCACGCAGATGGGAGTTTCGTCTAATTCGCTTGAGCGCGCACTTTGTCGTAGTCTTCATTTATCTTCCCTTCATCGTATCCGGAGATGACGATCCTGTCCGCGCTCTCAGACGCCGCAACAGAAGTCTCCTGTTATCTACACTTCTCATCTTCATTGTCCTTACGATCCTACATGGTCTGAACTATCGGTTCAGCCAAATGTATTTTCTCTGGTCGATCATACTAACTATGCTGGCCTGGTCATTACACTCCTTCGCAGTCATGAGGAAGCATTTTCTGCTTTGTGGTGAGGAAGGCTCGGGGACCAAGAATGTGCTTGTTTTCGACTTCTTCTGTAGGATCCTGGCCTTTTCATTGTTTTGGTATGTGCAGTACTATAAACCGGAAGGAACGTTGAAACCAGCATGGGCCGACTATCTTGGATAGAAGAATATGCATCTTCTGAAACATGACCAGCTGGCCTTGAAGCAGGTTCTGACCCGTAGCTACGAATAGTTGCAGAGACGCTATAATCGATAGCTAAGGTGTTGCCTGTCGTGGTCGGGCGACCTCTCGCGATGTTGCACATGCACGTCATTTCATATCATCAACATCGGCTTTCATTTACCAGCATTTTTCTTGCAAGGGGTGGGAGAGGGTAATCTTGATAATTGTGCTAGTCACGTGCTTTAAGTGGGTCTGATTGATTGATTGATTGATTGATTGATTTGATTTAACGTCCTGTATGAGTCTGTGACTATGTAAGACGTGAAGGAAGATAAGCCTCCTTCAAGTTATTGATGTGGAGAGTTCAAGGAGAGGAGGTCAATACTAGTACAAGGAATGTTGATTAAGTGGGTCTGAGCTAAGCATCCAATTGAGTCAAATATGTCACGTCATGGGCAGGATTGTTGGGATCACCTCTATGGTGCTCATAATAATTCGTCGATTAGTATTTTTGGGGTCTTTATACACTGGATACATCTTGGTACACGTGTCGTCGACATTGTCCGTGCTTAAGGGCTGGTGCGGCACAGCAAGCAAAATCGCCAGGTGTACTAAACCCAAACCCTCCACTCTGGATTCCGCACCTTCCATTTAACTACCGCAATAGCCTTGGCACACGACGGCAATCCGCTCTGCGATGGCTTCATTCATCGATCTGCCTCAGGAGCTCAAAGACTCAATACTCGTTGACATTAAGCACAAGGATCTATCGGCCTTGTCACTGACATGCAAACGCCTCCGCGCTTCCGCTATACCCTTTCTTTATGCCGACATACGGATGATCTGGAAGGCTGAGATATGCCTACACGCACCATATTCGCGGGGTACTGAGTGTAGGGGGACCTATTCGCCGCGTCTCGATTTGCTTTTGCGAAGTATAATCGAGTCACCCCCTCTAGCGGCCATGATTAAGAATGTTGCATTACAAGCGGAAGGCTTTTTTGACCAGGGCGTGGTGCTTCGAATAGAAAACGATACATTTAGCCCAGGATTGCCGATACCGAAAGAATCGCACGCGGGTGCCTTCATGGCATTTGCGGAACAGATCGGGTACGCGGGTAATAACGAAACTTTCAAGGCTGCAGTTGGTAACAACAGTCTGCACGCCATACTTCCACTGTTTCTGACTGCTTGTCCGAACTTGAATCGACTCCATCTCGGCCTAAGCTTTGTACTGAAGAACCAAATCTTTGCGAATTTCCTCTCTTGCGCGTACCCCAACAACATCACAGCACGGTCACCATTTGGGCAGTTGAAATCGCTTGAAGTTGGAACCGTACCGGAAGATCTCCAAGTGCAACCTTTCTCACAACTGGACTACAAGCTCCTAGACGCTGTCTATGTACATCTTCTTCACATGCCAACACTCGAACGCGCACATTTGGCAAATGTGCCGAGCCCGATCCCATTCAATTACAATCGTGGTAGTTCACAAGAGGAAAGATTGTACAGCCTTCCCATATCGACGCAAACATCAACATTGCGCTCACTTGAACTTATCCAAACCGGCATATCCGAAACTGTCCTCGGAAAAGTTCTCGCAACAACGCCCAAACTCACCAGTCTCACTTACGATCCCATAATCAATCCGAGGGGGGATCGTTTCGGCTTCATGGACGGTGAAGAGCTTGCTGCGGCCCTTGCCCACGTGAAAAATTCGTTGACAGACCTAAAGATATCGTATACGGGCAATTTTGATGAAATCGAGACATTCCACCATTGTTCTCTACGCCATATGAGTACTCTAAAGACGCTGGAAGTTCCGATGACCGTGCTGCTGGGATGGTTCAATTGGCAGCGAAAACCAAAACTACCGTCGATTGCGGATTCGTTGCCATGTCGACTAGAAAAATTGGTACTAGGGGAGGATTATTGGTGGATCGAAGATATACTCCATTGGAACGAGCAGGAGATTATGAAAGCGCTGGAAGAATTCGTTGATCATGGGCGATGGAGACAAGCGACGCCACAGCTGGTTGAGATGAGCGTTCTGCTTGCAAATGAAGAAGATGCACTCCGGGACGGAGATCATTATGCTCGTGCGGAAGAGTTTAAGAATCTGTGCGAGGTTAATGGGCTAAGGTGTGCGGATTTTCGACTACATCCCAGAGTAAGAGAATATTCTTCAGTCGGTTGATAGAGGAGAGGGCATAGGTACTTCGTTGCAGCAATCAATCTAACTTCGGATATAGTTGCGACAACTTCTTGTGGCTGATCAAAAATACGTTCCTGGTGTGGAGATGGGCATAAAGAGCGCTCGCTTCATGGGTGAGACTAAGGTCAACGGAAGGAGGGAAGGCAAGTATGTGCCGTAGGCCCGTAGCACGAATCAACCGAACTTTAGATACAGTTCCAACACCTTCCTCAACACAGTACGCCCTTTAGGAGGGTTCATTTATTCCTTTAAAACCTAACATCCACATTACTGTTTCGAAACCTAGAGCTCCGTCAGACTCCTCCTTTTATTTGTCGATTCGTCTGCCGGCCTTCTACAGCTAATGGACACGTGAGTTGTTTCGAATTTGAAGTTGCTGTAGTGCGGATCTCCAAACTCCGCTTCCGTCCTTTGTTCTTGGTCTCCGGCATCCTTGATCTCTAGAATTGGTTTAATTTCGAACCGGTCGTATGTGGCTTGGTAGCATCCGAATTCTTTCTGGAGCGCACTACCTCGAACCTCCGGGCGCTGATCAGATCCACAAGGGTCAAACCTATCGAGCAGTCAGCAATTGTCAGAGCATGGATGGCTTGGCGCCAAAGCGCTTGTGGGAAGCAACATATAGCAGCTCCCAGGCCTCATCTCGGTAGCTTATACATGATTGCAGGATCTACTCCCATATTGCACCCCATTAGCGATAAGAAGGAAAGAAAATGTTGATTAGATACCTTTGGATATCTTCATATTTTAATGGGGTGTTGGAATTTTTTGGGCCCCAACGCTTACTATTCTTGACAGTCACGACACGTGTATCCTTTAGTCTTTCCTTCGCCCGATCGCCACTATACTCAGTGAAGTATGAGTATAGAGCCATGATCTCGCCCTAATGGGAATTAGTGAGTTTAAGTAGTCTTGAACTAGGCTAACTCACGCAAGACGCGTCCTTTTGATGTTTTGTGCCTTCCTCAACGTCAGGATTGTCTCGGGTAAGGCGGAGCTGGCACTCGTTAAGTTCTTTGTACACTCTAAATATCGGTAAGCTCCGGTTTCATTATACTAGCAGTGTCTTACGGATTCTCGGGATCGTTTGCAAAGTACACGAACGGACCCCCTTTTAACGATGATGAGAGGTAAACCTCGTTTCCAAGAGTTAAAGCAGTCATTACGTGAGGCCGCTGCCACCATTTGACAATATCAGAAGTAGGAGATTCAAGAAATTTATTCATCATCTGCCAATAGGCGTCCTTGGCTATTTGAGAGAGCTTGCGTTCGTCGAATCCACAAACGTCCCTCCACACGTCATTGTTGGGCAGGTCAATAAACGTGAGCTTGGACGAAAATCGATGAAGGGTTTTATCTGTGTCCTGAGGACTGTCGTATAGGATTTGGAAGTCTGGTACTTGATTGGGGTCGACAGAAAGAACACTCTGTAACAGGAAGGTGGTGATGATAAAGAAATGTCCCAAGAGATACATGCTGAGGGCGAAATCAACTGAATGAACGAGAGTGAAATGCGAGGTGCTGAATTTTCCAAATCGCACCAATTCAGAGTAAAGAGGATGTTATGTACTTTAGGAGGGCCAGATTGCGAGTCCAAAAACCGACATAGATTCCAAGATTGTAGCGAGTCTTCACCATGTCAATCCTGTTCCCCTTGTCTCTTCCTTTTCATAAAACGCTTTGCCGCTGTTGTTGTATAATCCTTTACATTGCATGTTGTCTTCGAGAAGTGCTACACGAAAAAGACCACGTATACGGCGAAGTCGACGCGTCGAGGCTGAACGCACCACCCGGGCCATACCTGCTGGGCCACATCCGGGCTCACTGATCACAGACAGGTCTATGTGTATGCGCCTCGCCTAGAATACAACGAAATATCCCGGCGGATTAAAATTGGTTCCTCAGAGTCGTGCGCACGCGTCAGTCCATGAAAAGAATGCATGTGGGGTGGGGGCGCTGGGGGCGCAGGAGGCACAGCTGCCAACAACCTCCGGACTTTGATACCTTCGCTCGTCAGGCTGCGGAAGTGGCTTCTCGCACCGTTTTCGCACGATATTGGTGCGATGACTTTAATGTTTCTCGTATAGGATCACGAAGATGATCGCAACGGATGAGACGCGAAGAGCATATGCATGCGAACGTTTATGGTTTTCCAACACAGTTGGATAAAGCGACACGTGTGTGTTCTCAGTATAACATTCTTGAGAAGATGTTCTAAACCATCGAGTAACCGAGGCTAAGGAACAAATTAAGATGGCGCCCGTAGAAGGTGGTAGGATCATAGCACGTTTCACGCCATGGAAAAATAAATTGTGGACGATGGTTGACATGGTCCATCCTATACTGTGCCTCTTAGCTGGAGCTTGGCGAACGCGAGGCTCAATTTCTGCATTGGCTGAACACGTGGTGCAAGAGGCAGTGAAGGGCTTTCGGTACAGCATCTTCGCCACCTAACCCGGAACAGCAGCTATATTGTGTATCTGTCCACAGATCCACCTCACCAGGCCTCCGTGACCATTTGATATAAGTTATTCCATTGGTTCTTTCCCAGGGCAAAACTGATAGTCTTCCCAACAGTCCACGTCGCGATGTTATCACTTACTGTCTTGACGCTGCTTCTACTTTCGGTTCTTGTCACTAGTAGCCCTCTGTTTACCCCCAACAATTTCTTTAACTTATTCAAGCGAGGGGATGACGAAGATCCTTTCGACCTGAGTGCAACTGGCACAATCGTTGCATTAGGAGACTCATACTCTGCTGGCATCGGGGCCGGATCTCGCTTGGGAGGCCTGCTGTCGCCGATTTGGGATGAAAGGAACGATTGGCAATGTATGACCCTCTTGCGATTAAAATCATCATGATTGTACTTATAATGGAATTCAGGCAGTAGATACAACTCGAGTTATCCATCACTCGTAAACAAACACGTCCATGGTGACAAGACCGACAAGTTTTTCTACCGGGCATGCTCTGGCGACACGACTCAAGACGTGATAGACTCTCAACTACCTGACGAGAAGCATCGCGATGTGGACGTGTTCATGATAAGTGCAGGTATGCTCAGTCCTAAAGTACCATATTCATGTTCTCATTGCCATTAGGGGGCAATGACGCGGAACTTACCAACATCTTGAATCAATGCGTCTTTCAATGGTTCTCGCCGACACCGATCGCCATGGGTGCTTTAAGAGAGCTTTTGGTTGCTGGAGATCTTCCCAATGCGACGCATCTAGGCTATGTAGTCACAAATCCAGCAAAGGCCTCCAAGTACACTCGCACCTGTGAAGATCAGCTTAACGAGACGGAGCGATTGATCAATGATCCAGGTCTTCAGGAGCGCATAGGCAAAATCATCGACGAAGCTAAAAGCAGAGTCAAAAAAGACACAGGCGTAGTATACTGGACAGGGTTAGTAGGCCTACTTAAGCAAGTATAGAAAACTAGGTGTTAACTTGGGTCAGATACGCAAAATTCTTCGACGAAAACATTGACGAGGACGACTATTGCGCCAAGCCTGAGCATACATGGTCTCTATTCTTCTCGGTCAGTTTCCAATATCTTAATCAAGATATTCTAAATACACTATCTAACAGTCACTGCAGAGATACGCACCATCCGGGGTCACTTTCCGAGACCCTGTCATCATGACTAAAGATCTGCGGCAAAGAATGAATAAACTCGTACAATGGATGAACGACAAGATTGAAGAAGTAGTGAAAGAGAAGGCTGAAGGAGACGATGAGCGCGTAGTATTCATCAATTACGACCGATACTTTGGCGATGTTTATGGCCGTTTCTGCACCCAGGGCCTCAACATACCGGAAAACGACAGAATGGCTGACCTGGCGTTCTTCCCATTGAATGTCTGGGATCCTTTCGGGACAGCGCCAATGAAACCAGGCGGATCGAGCCCTGGATTGGTCATGAACGACACATTTGAATTCGAAGTGGACTACCTGGCCGAGATGGGGGTGGAGGCTGGACTTGATTACAAGTCGAACGTACCTTTGAATCGGGCCAAAACAAAAGATTTGGAGACGGGCTCAAAGGGAGACGACGACGATGAAGCGCTCGCAAAACGTACCATGCTTCTTCCCGATGGCATTGGAAGAGTCTTCCATCCAAGCATCTTCGGACATAGTATTATTGCCAACCTGATCACCTGGAATCTTGAACAGCGGAATAAAAAGCGACTGGGCATGGATAAGGATGTCGAAGCGACTTACATGGACGATGTGTGCCCTATAGACCCACCACGAGGACTGGAGTGTCTCAAGAGCGAATGGGGTGCACAAAAGACAGAGACCACTGACGGATCTACCAGCGTGATAGCTGGGATCAAAGAGTTCTGCCAAAACCACAACCTCGACACCGTCAAGAGCAATGAAGAGCGCATATACGACCGATGGGATGTTTCCGGTTGGGGCATAACGAAGCGACAGTCATATTGGATCAGCGCAACAACCGGACCGTACAATCAATGTAACAACGGAACGATAATGGCTCCAGACTGCGAAAAAGTGCTCGGCAGCGGAATACTGTCGTGCGATGTTGGATCCACCGCGACAACGGGAATCGTAGCCCAAGGTGATGGTTGCGTGCAATACGCCATCGACATCAGCCCAAGCGTAATAGAAGGAGATGCTCCGTGGCACACACAGCGCGTCAAAACGTATCCACCACCCGAGGATATTCGTTCGGACCTGCCTCCTGCATCTTTGGATGGCCAACGTATAGTATGCAGCACTGACACCGCGGACGGCGTCTCGCAAGAGGATGCAGATGCAGCGATTGAGCAGTACTGTGGGAACGATTCACCTTTTGGAGATCCCAACTTACCCCTTGGTGGCTTCGAATTGACGGTCAACAAAGGCAACTTGGCGATATCAGCAAGTCATAGCAATGGCTTGGAAGATACGCGTGGCTACTCGGGCCCATACTCGTCAGAAGATCGTGACTACTGCAAGTAAGTTCTCCTGCATTAGATGGATTTATGCCATGGAAGCTGACCTAGTCGAAGGGCTTTCGACGCCACCCATAAATCTCAAGACGACTGTCGGTACGCGTTTCGAAAAATCCTGTTCAGCAAAAGTAAGTAGCAATCCACAAGAGAAAGACCAAACAGACTGACAATGAGTAGTGGGCAACCATGCCTTCTGCATCATGTACTACCGATGCGTCGGGTACATGGTTGTCGGTGGCGAATACTCTTCGCCGCTTCATATCGAGAAAGGCATGGCTGAGGCTTCGCAACACGGCGCTTTCAATGCCTCTACTAGTTTTTCCAATTCGACAATCATTGGGTTCAACGGCACGGAGGGACACACGAATGCTACCATGGGGAATTTGACCATGACTGCTAACAATTATGTGGCGGAATTTCTTAAACAGCTTGGGTCACAGTAGACCCTGCGACATTAAGAAAATTCTTCTCATTTGAGGAATCGAGAATGTGACTCTGTCGTCATCATCTGACATGATGGGTTGCGAGCGTGATATTTCCAGCGGTAGCGGCATTGGTGGAGGCACTCTATGCCTAATGAATCTTTCAAGTCTTTCTCTGAATATGTGACGTTCTAGTGAAGACGGTTTCGCATTATAGAGTGATGTGACACAGGTCGAGCGATCGAAACCTAAGGTTGTTGCCATTTCTTTTCAAGGACTCCGCTGATGAGTCGTGGTATGCTATGGTATGGAGTGCATTAAAGCCCGGAAGGGGCCTATCCAAGGCCTCTCTCATAGCCTCCCATGGGGCGTGTGGGGTGCGTTGAGTAGAGCCTTATCGCCAGTTGTGGGGACCGTAGCCAAATAATCAGTGAGAGTGTGGATTTCCAGTGATACCCATGGCTAGTGAGTCATGTAGCGTCGTATGAACGGTCTGGAGTAATTCTCCTGTAACTCGTGCAGACGGACATCCCTCATACTACACTTCCTCCCCTCCTGGGCCCAATGATCACGCAAGACCTCGCATTCCAGTCCATTGTCGACACATAGCCTCTTGAAAGAATCTTCACCCGGCTGGCGCCACCCTGGTGCGCGATCATCATCGTAGGCATCGTCGAATCCTTGCAATGACAGAACCACCCTCTTCAGGTTTGGAGTTGCTTCTTTCCATTTCATTCCTGCAAAGAATTCCTCGAATTTTCGTAGCATGGACTCCGAGTCCCGTTCCACCTCCTGGCTCATCCAATCGTCATCCCCAAACTTCAGACTGACCAAGCTTCGAGGAAGCAGCTCCGACAGCGTAGGCACGTTGAAGTTTCTGGACCCGTGACTGCTCCAGTGAGGAGCTGGCCATCCGAGCAGGACAAAGAAAGGAATTTCCAAGTGCATCAAAACAGGGAACTGTTTTAAAACACAGGGGTGCCATGCGGTGGGCCTACCATGGTCGGAACGAAGGGATACTATATACTCAATTTTGAGATATTTGAGCGTGTCTTTGACTTTTTTTAGGGCCCATGAGAGCTCTTCCCCATCAACATCAGTGGGAAATGTTTCTTGCACTTGATTGAGGCAGTACGTGCATGCAAGCTTGGTAAGCTTTGGGGTCTGCGAGAGAAGGTTTAAAAGCTCAATTCGTGATACGATCGACGGCACTGTGAGCGTAAGGACTGTGACCTGGTTTGCGAACCTTTCCTTGGTCCTGTCTTCTTCAAGTACGCGAGTCAGGCAATAGCCCTGCGGGGAGCCAGGATTTATCGTGATGTGTTGGAAAAGGAACGGAATTGTCGCATTCCGGATGTCGATGCAAGTCTTTGATAGGCTGGAGAGATCTTGTTGGCTCGATATAGCTTCTATGATCATGTCCTTTAGTTCTCCGGGAAGTAAAACTAGTCGCGAAATTTGTGAAGGCTGATGGTGAGTCGGTTTCGAGGATGAATTGACCAGAACTTCGTCTTGCGGTTCATTTGGGGCCTTGAATTGAGAAGACATGGTTGGCATGTCATTCACCTCGGCTTCGGAAGTTTTGGAAGTGGTAGAAGGCTGGGTTTGGGTGTGCTTTGATGATAACGAGAGGTGCCTTCGCACGCTTTCAGCGAACCGGTATATGGTCCTAGCTCTCACTGGCATGGGCGTGTGACTGCAATAATTGCTGGTTTGTGCTAAGTACCCAGGTGATAGTCGAGGATGAGAACAATGACGTGGCGCCGTACTGGTGACTCAGAGACGGTATGCCGCATGTATGAACACTAGCCAAAAAGAACAATCTTCCAGGAAGCGACTTTGTCTTTTCCCTAGGAGTTGGATGATATCAGATGTGGCGTATGCATTCACCACTCTAAGCCTACCCTTGTAGGGAAGATCTGCCACATGTAAATCACTTGGGCATGGCGAATGTTTAGGTGCCCGATACAAATCAACAATAAAACTCCTTCCAAAGGGGGCTGTCCTCAAGTAGTAGAGGTGGGAGAGTGACTTGTCCAGTTTCGCTTGGGGAGTGTTTGGTGCCACCACGTCATGAGCCAAGGTGTGGCGCAGCTGCGAAGCCACAAACGAGTGGGATTCGCGCAAATGGCCCCGCGACTGTCGATTCCAAAGCTTCACTTCGCACTCGAGCTCCTTTGCAGCCAGTCTGCCGCCTAGCGCCCTTGTAGGCCCGTCTATTCCTTCTATCTGCAACACTCACCGAGTCCCCGTCAATCCGCGTTGTCAATGGAGGCGGCGTCTGCGCGGATGGCTGCCAGAGACCGCTACGGCGCGTTCGGGGAGCCTCCCACCTCGCAGCTGCAGCGCTTTATATGTACTACCCATCTTGGTCTGTCTCGCATGCATACCCGAGTTCTGACAGTGACAGTGAATGCTTGCGACCCGCAGAACTTCGAGCCCAACCTTGCCCTCAACCTCGAGATTGCAGACTTGATCAACGCCAAAAAAGGGACTGCGTAAGCGCTTGTAGATTGGGTCGGATACCGAACAATTTGTGCTGATCAGATCCCAGACCACGAGAAGCCGCTGTATCAATAGTACACTTCATCAACCATCGAAACCCTAACGTGTCCCTACTCGCTCTCAACGTATGGCTGCCTGCCCCACTGGCCAAGATCGCAACTCACAAATGTGCAGCTCCTCGACATATGCGTCAAGAACTGCGGATACCCTTTCCATCTACAGATCAGCACCAAAGAATTCTTGAACGAGCTCGTGAGAAGATTTCCCGAACGCCCGCCCGTGCATTCGAGTCGCGTACAGAGTAGGATCCTGGAACTCATTGAAGAATGGCGGCAGACGATATGTTTGACCTCGCGCCACAAGGAGGATTTGGGCTTCATACGGGATATGCATAGACTCCTAAGCTACAAAGGCTACATGTTCCCAGAAATTCGCCAGGAAGACGCGGCAGTGCTGAACCCGAGCGATGTAGGCTAACCGTATCAATTGGAATTTACAACGCTAATGGAGACAGAACCTGCGATCTGCTGAAGAAATGGAAGAAGAAGAGAAAGAGGCGCAATCAGCGAAGCTTCAAGAATTGATTCGTCGCGGTGGCCCGCAGGACCTACAAGAAGCCAACAAGCTGATGAAGGTGATGGCGGGCTATGACAACCGCAACAAGACGGATTGGCGCGCGAAAGCCGCTGAAGAAGTGTCTAGGATCCAGCAAAAAGCGAGACTGCTCGAGGACATGCTCCAAGGCTACAAGCCTGGAGACACAATCAAAGAAGGAGACGTCTTCGAGGTAAGCTAGTATATGACATGAAAGCTGTTTGCGCTGACCAAATTTAGGAATTAGCGAGTGCTCTCCAGAGCGCGCATCCTAAGATCCAGAAGATGTGTGAAGAAGAATCTGAAGATACCGAGGCCGTCGCGAAGCTGTTTGAAATTAACGACAGTATCAATCGAACAATTGAGCGGTACAAGCTGTTTAAAAAGGGAGATATCGAAGCAGCTAACCGGATTCCGAAGGGAACTCTTGGGCACAGCGGTGCCGGCGTCTCAAAGGGACCCGACAATACTCTTAATCTCATAGATTTTGGAGACGAAGAGCCCTTGACCCAACCGGATGCTTCCAGCTCGGCCGCTCCTTCTCAACCTGCATCAAGAGGGAACGCTTTGGAAGATGACCTCCTGGGGCTGTCGTTGGGAGGCGATAGTTACGGGCAGACCGGTGGGATCTCTTTGGGTGCTTCAAACGGCTCAAGTATGCAGTGTCGCATGTTTGTTTTTCATACTAATGATTCCAGTTCTCGGACTGTCTGGCATGACGGTTCCACAAGCACAGCCTGTGCAGACAGCTCCCTCGCAAGGCAACTTTGATCTCCTTGGAGGTCTTTCCGGCACAGCATCATCTTCACAACTTTCCTCGCATGCTCCACCCACATTTGCGACCCAGCCTCCACCGCAAGCTGCACGTTCGACCCCTGATCCATTTGCTGCCCTAGCATCTCCATCGCCTCGACAAGCATCTCCTTTCCAGTACCAGCAGTCGGTAAGACCGCCGGCTCCCGGGTCTGCCGATTTGCTTGGAGGAGCTCCCGCTCGACCGTCATCAAGTCTAGCGCAAGCTCCAACTGTCCCAGATGACGATGATGACTGGACCTTCGCCTCCGCTGTTCCGGATACTGCGAAAGATATCACGGTCAGCAACACGACCATAAACGTTGTGTTTAATGTGTCTAGAGAAAGCGATTCAGTGTTACTAATAAAGTCTCGTATATCGAACAACATCCCGGCGGCTATCTCAGAACTCACATTGCAAGTAGCCGTATCCAAGGTATGCTAGTTGACATTCGTAAGAAGAATCAAGGTAGCTGATTCAGGTTCAGGCATATCAACTCAAACTCGAGCCGCAGTCGAGCGTCGCTCTATCGCCCAACCAGAAGAATGGCATTACACAAATGATCAGGCTGAACGGTGTGCAAAGAGGTCAAGGCGGCAACGTGAAGATGCGATGGAAAGCGGCATATACAGTTGGGGGCGCTAGAAAAGACGAAATGGGCGAAATACCTAGCTTAGGTGTTCCGTAGAGGCGCCAACGAAACGTTTGCTGTTTGTTCGTGTTTTTGACGTACTTTGAGCGGCATGGGGAGAATATAGTTGTCTACTTGAGGGACTAGTTGGAATACCTGCTTAGCAGGTAGTCATCAATACCATGTTCAACAGGGGATTGACTCCACAACATGCATCTCCTCCGGAGCTTGACATTCACATGATGAAGGTCCGCTCTGACTAAGCGCGCTTTATCGATAACTAAACGACGGCGAGAGACGAACACGATTGCCCCACGCCAAACTTCAACTTTCACAACTTTTTCACAACGCAAAGACGCCTCACCCTCCACTCGTAAAATGGTCCGTCATAAGAAAGACAACTTTTCTTCCAAGTCTGGAAAGAAATACCAGAATGCCCCTCGACCACGCGGCCCTCCACGAAACCAAAACTATGATTCCGATGACGAAGAAGGTGGCGGAGCACCCAAAAACACGAAACCCACCTTTAAAGCTGCATGTTGGGATCTCGGCCACTGCGATGCCAAACGATGTTCTGGCAAACGTCTTATTCGATTGGGCATGATGCGGGAGTTGCACGTCGGGCAGAAGTTTGCAGGCGTTGTCGTTAGCCCAAAGGCAAAGAAGATATTGTCGGCCGAAGATCGAGAATTACTTGAGCAGTACGGTGCCGCAGTCGTAGAAGCTAGCTGGAATCGCATCGATGAAGTGCCATTCGGCCGAATCGGCGGAAAGTGTGAACGCCTACTACCCTACCTCGTCGCTGCGAATCCTACGAACTACGGACGACCGTGGCGGTTGAATTGCGTCGAGGCACTTGCGGCTTGCTTTTACATATGTGGACACTCAGATTGGGCGGAGGAGATTCTGGCGAGTTTCAGCTATGGAGAGGCATTCTTGGACATCAATTCGAGTCTGCTGAAGAGGTATGCTGCATGCAAGGACGAGGAAGAAATAAAAAGGGCAGAAGAGGTTTGGTTGGACAAGATCGAGCGGGAGTATGCTGAGAGCCGGGACAAGAACGAGGGAGAGGAAGATGCGTGGAAAGGTGGCAATATGAACAGGCGGGCCATAGAAGACTCCGATGATGAGGAAGGAGGGGATGGAGAGGACGCAGAAAAGGGAGAAAAAGCTGGTGATGACAGTGAAGACGAGTTGGAGCAGGGCAATCCCTATGGTCTTCCAGAATCAGAAGATGACGAGGAGGAGATGGCAGAGTTGAGAAGAAGGGTGTTGGCGTCTAAGCCATTTACAAATCCAGCGCATGCTGAAGTTGAAGACGAAGACGAGAAGAAGAAGCCTCAGCGTATCGCCAGAACCGAAACCCCTCCTAAGCCTACAGAGGTGGAGGAAGAGCCGTCCGAACCCGAAGATGATGGCGAGGACGATGAGTTTGATAGTTTCATGAACGCTCAGCCCGTCACAGACAGGACGGGCATCACCTCCAAGCAGAGGCAGAAACAGCAGGGCACAAAGATCACTGCGACCTTTACAAGTGCGAGTCTGAAAGCGCCCAGTCGTAGACGGTAATACAACAGCTCATTGGGAGCATAATCTGCATTCGCACCACTGGCGTTGCCATGCATCCTACTTTTGATCCCCATAAGCGCCATGAGTTATCTGAGGAGGGGGCCAAGTCTACCCACACTACTCCGTGCTTGCATCCCAAGTATTGAACATAAGCTTATTATACGAAGGCATCGCAATGCCATATTGCTCTGACATCCAAATAAGCTCTCAGACACTGTGCTCAACATTCACTTGATTCCAAACGTTATGCAGTGCTAAAGAGGCGCTAACGATGGTCCCACCAACCGGGTTTAGCCTCTCCTTGCTTGATTGATTTCTCGTCGCCTGCACTCGTGGCCTCCAGTCCATGCCTCTCACTGCTACAATCATGTCATCACAACCCGCCGCTTTCTCCAGGCCCGACCCGGCAAATGGGTCTCAAGATCCATCGCCGCATTCAGGGGCCAGACACAATTGGACTCCGCTTCCGGCTTGGCGAAAGCTGGGCAGGTTCAGCCTCAAGGCCTCCACAACTACGCCGCTCCGGGCCACATATACGAAAGGGATCCTCTTGTCATCTCATGTCCCCCGTTGCCCTGATATCCAGAGCGCAGCCTGAGCAGTGGGAGCCATGGCTTTGTTGAAGCGGTACGGTGTCTACACTGCCATCGCAGCTGTTTTCCTCTACCTGCTGTACACGCTCAGCTTTCCGTACGAGAACAACCCGAATGCGAAGAAGCCACAGGATCAGAACAATAACAAGCAGAAACCGCTCAAGACCTACGACTGGACAAAAATCAAGTTCCAGAACCCCATCGAGGATGTGATTCCGCTCCCGAGCAACGAGCCTGCGCCGCTCCCAAGGATACAATTTGAGTTCAAGGAGGAAGAGGCGAATGCGAAGAACATTCGCATCAAGAGGAAGGAGGAAGTAAAAAAGGCCTTTGAGAAGTGCTGGAAGAGCTACCGCTCCAAGGCGTGGATGCACGATGAGCTGGAGCCCATTGCAGGCCACGGAAAGGATCCCTTTGGAGGTTGGGCAGCGTCTCTCATCGACGCTATGGATACACTCTGGATCATGGGTTTGAAAGAGGAATTCACGTCTGCGATCAAGGACATCGAGAAGATCAACTTTGGCACGACGCCGTTGGAAGTTGTAAACGTCTTTGAGACAAACATCAGGCATTTGGGAGGACTAATCAGCGCCTACGAGCTGAGTGGAGATAAGAGGCTGCTGGCGAAGGCGAAGGAAGTGGGCGAGATGCTGTACCACGCCTTTGACACACCAAACCACATGCCAGTGACCCGATGGGACCTGAAAGCAAAAGGGGAGGGCAAGGCCCAAGTTGCCGCAGACACAGTCCTTCTCGCAGAGATTGGCTCACTGAGCATGGAATTTACAAAGCTTTCCCAGCTCACCGGCGATTCTAGATGGTACGACGCCATCACTCGTGTTACCAAAGAACTCGAACGCCAGCAAGACAGCACGAAGATTCCTGGCCTGTGGCCCATCGTCGTGAACGCGCACACCGCAGACTTTACGGGCGACAGCGGCTTCTCCCTCGGCGCAATGGCAGACTCGACGTACGAGTACTTTTCAAAGATGTACGCCTTGATCCAAGATCCCGTGTACAAGACATTGTACGAGAAGTCCATGGCTGCCGCCGCAAAGAATACTTTCTACCGCCCCATGGTTCCCGAGAACACAGACCTCCTCATACCAGGCTTTGTGCGTGCTGAGAATGGGAAGCTTGATGTGCAGGCACAACTGCAGCATCTGGTCTGCTACGCCGGCGGCATGTTTGCGCTCGGCGGGAAAATGTTCTCAAATGATGACCATGTCTCCATCGGCCGCAAGATCACAGATGGCTGTGTCTGGGCGTACAAGTCTTCTCCCGCTGGCATCATGCCCGAGGTCTCGCACTTGTACAAATGCGCAGACACGTCGTCGTGTGAGTGGAACGAGACGGCGTGGAAGGACGCTGTTAATGCGCGGACGGAAAAGGAGAAGAATCCCGAAAAGAACATTGCAAATCTGAGGCTGCCTCAGGGCTTTGTCGCGGTTGATGACCGAAGATATATACTTCGACCCGAGGCGATCGAATCCGTCTTCATCATGTATCGCATCACTGGAGAGCAGAGCTGGCAAGCCGCGGCGTGGGACATGTTCAGTGCGATCCAGAAGCATACCTCGACTGATCTCGGCAATGCGGCACTGAGCGATGTATCCAATGACAATCCGCCGAAGATGGACTCGATGGAGGTGAGTAACACTGCTGGACTGTTTGCATGTGATATGACGGCTGATCCGACCACAGAGCTTCTGGATGGCCGAGACTCTAAAGTACTTCTACCTCATCTTCAGTGAGCCGGATGCCATCAGCCTAGACGATTACGTTTTCAACACCGAGGCGCATCCCTTCAAGATTCCAAAGGCGAAGAAGTGATGAGAGCAGGGATGCGAGCATCTACAGGCCCACTGATCGTCAGCCGTGCACTGTACCCTGCAAGAGGAGGATTTGTGCTGCGCTAAGGAATGCTCTTCTAGTGCACATTCCGTGGCTTTTGATGCTCGCACGCCAACGTAAGAAGAAATGAGTACGACTATATGATGGAGAAGCCAGTGTATGAACATCGAGGAGCACTCCTTTCAAAAGAGAAGAGCTCATCGCCTTTTGTCCCCTCCCACATTGTACAACTTGAGTTAGAACCGACATTTCATTGTGGTACAGAGGAGTGTTGGAGTAGGCGGTAATAGTATACCCATTTCGTGTTCTTCAATGCATCGTCCCTTCCACCCCGTTCAAGCCACCCCATATCCCAATGCCCCCAAAAACACGCCCGCGTGCCTTTCCCGAGCCAGAAACGCCTTGTGAATGCTTGTCCCGCGCCCTCGACAACCCATCACCACCCGTCTCCCACGCCATATTCGCCCTTCGACACACACTCGTCACCTACCTAGCACGGGAATCAGACCTCGCACCCCCAATCGTCCTCTCCACACCCGGAACCACGCTCGCCGCAACCCCGGCTTTCCCATCTGCACTCGCGCCCTTTGTCGCCGCCGCGTCTCGACCAGCGCGGCCCAGCCCGTGCGCTGCCCCGTTCATCAGCTACCACATGCACGTTTGGAAATTGTTCGCGGCGAGGAAATGAGGAGCCCCCATAAAGTCTGAAGGGGGAGAAAGGGCAGGGACTGGGATTGAGCGCAGACGCTTTGGAGAGGATTGGATTGGATTGGAATGGAATTGTATTTGTTATTTTTTTCTACAGAGAGATAACGTAACGTACTCAGATCCGACAGGATGGCGAAGGCTAGGAGTCCGTTGAGATGCGGCGTCGTGAGGTTGGTTGGGTTGTATGTAGCACAAGTGGGCGCGCTTTTTGTCGCTGCCGTCGTCGCTGCCGTCGTCGCTGCCGTCGCTGCTGCCGTCGCCGCTGCCGCTGCCGCTGTCGCCGTCGTCTTCCTCGTCGTATGAGTTGTCGCCGCTGCCGGTGGATTCGGGCCGGCCTGGAGGCGCTGAGTTGCTGCGTGCGACGGGACGGGCGTCTCGGATATCATTGCTGCGTGGCCGGAATCGAATCTAGGCTAGAAAGTTGTGGATGTGTGTGGAACGCGACAGTGCTGCAATTTCGAATACCAGGTGTCGAAAATGGAAAAGTCGAAACCGTTGTCGTGCAGCATCGAGAAAAGGTGCAGACGGCGCGCACGAGCTTAAGCTGAGAACAAGTTTCGCTCACGAGGGCAAAAGTTGGGATGCAGGACATCGGTCGATCGGTTGAGGGAATGTCTCTACTGTGGGCGTTTGCGCTGCCCGCCAAGCCTCGGCCGGCGTGGTCGCCCTAGTGCGCCCCGATCCCTCGAGCCCTGGCCTGTGTCGTAAAGCCGCTTAATTATGTCACGTATCGTTTCAGAACCACCCGTCGTGTCCCGCCTCGCCCTTCCTAACCGCTGGTGATGGATGGCGAGCTCGCACCAGCTCTCCTCCAGCGCCCAAAACCCCAACCGGCCGACGCCGGACATCTCCACCCACGCCCTCCCCTCCCCAATTTGATATGGCGCCGCGGTCGCCCATCGCGTGGTGGCACGGCACACGTGCTGCTGGACAGCCCTCGAGCACCGCCCCTTCCACGCCGTCCAGATGTGTGTATATATTATACGTAGAACAGAGGGCCCTGAGCAGTGGCGGCCTCACCCTCACCCGCACTCTCTCGTTACCTCGCTCTTCCGAGTTTACCCCGGTGTCTCGCTGATTCATCATTGAATCTGATTGACATGGCATGCAAAACAGATAGACTTTGTTCGTTTCCGATATGTAGGGCAGGCATAGCTGCTCCGTATTAGCGATTGAAGGTTGGTTATTCTCGGCTGCCTTGATACTTGACGAGGTGGAACAGAAGCGCCGGAAACAGCAAGATCGCAAGGGTTGAGGGCTTGCCGTCACACGGCACTTTGCCAATGCACGGGCCACTTTAAACACCAAAGTCGTTTTATCACGTAAATAATGATCGTAACTATCGAGGGCTGTGCGTCTTGGCAAAAACTTCTGGCAGGCGTGTGTCTGTGCGGCATAATTATAAAAGCGCTGGATTGGGTAGATATGGCCCCCAACTGCATCCGTGCGTCACCACAACGTATTAGGTAAGTGCTAGCATGTGCTAGGTATAGCCTAGTATAGTAGGTTAGTCTTTCCTCTATCCCACTTATGCTAAGAAATGCGCCAATCTCTTAAATAACCGATGCACCTTTCCTATCTAAGAAGGTCTCGTTGTTTTGAGACGCACAGTAACAACGTTCTCCGCACCTAAGGTCACTTAAACATTCCGCCCCCAACGCTTACATTGACAGCAAAGAGGCTACACACGATCACTGTATATATCATGAATATCAAGGCTACGGTGCTTGTTATGCTCCCTCAACAGCCTCACACACTTACCAAGGTTTTCAGAGCAAGTTCGAAGGCGTTACCAGCAAGGCTTGGAATCAGGCTAAACGATCTTGATCTTGTCAACGCAGCCTCGCGCGATAAGGGAGGGTCAAATGAGCGTTGGTAAATGCCCTCATCTCGTTCCTATGACGGCCGACTGATACGGGTCTCTACCTTTAATCTTCTTGAACATCGAAAAGCTTCTCAGGTGTCGTCGCCATCAAGTTCAAAGTAGATTCTCGCAGCACCCTTGAATGATCAACAAACCCATCCTAATCTCTGCTGACACCGTGAGCAAACAGGACAGACACTCCTTCGTGCCATTCACTCTCCTATCCGAAGTCTAGCAGTAGCCTGATAGGTTGAGCATAAGACGCGAACATCCTCCTGCCTCCTCTCCTTGCATCGAAGATACGGACTAGAACCCTCATGCCTACCGTTGAGCCACCCGTTGCGCAATTGACAATAACAACGAACAAGTCCCGTGGGTAGAGCTCGAAGAAAGGAACGAACATCGACGCAATTCATAATAATAATAATAAACCACTCCCACTGGATTTCAGACCCTCAAGTACACGAGATACTAGGGTCCAGCGTGGTGATTCATTGCTGAGCTGGATCTTTGAGACGCCAGCGGCACTGGCATTTTCGGCGGGACACTCCCTCCAGCCTCAATCTTCGCTCCGTTTGCAATGGGCGATAAATTAGTAGGCTGGACGTCGAGTCCCAATGATAGGGGCACAATCGACATCATCTGGTCCTGCATCTTCGTCGTATTCCTCTCAACGTGGACCACGCTTCACAACAATGTACCGCCCGTCAAGAAAGGTTCGTGGTGGAGACTCTGGAACAAAGCCCTGCTCATGGGGGTTGGTTTGCTTGCACCGGAGTACATGGCAACGATCGCGTTCACCGAGCTTCGAATCGCGCTCACAGTGCAGGGCCACATGAAGGACATCGGCTACGATGAGTGGTCACTATCGCAGAGCTTCTTTGTAGCAATGGGAGGCTACATGGTGTATTTCAATGGCGACCATAAACCCATTTCGGCGGAGAACTTCATCAAGTGGCACCGCAGCGGACTTATCAGAGTGCTCCGATCCACGGAGACCATTGCGGGCGAACCGACTTCCAATACTGTGGAAAACGCCGACGTGGAGATGACGGTAGTGCCGAAGCTGGTCAAGGCTCCAAAATTAGCAAGCTACGGGTCAGAAATAGAGCTTCCTTGGGTTTCGACAGAAGACATTGCCTCACGAGGCAAGGCAGATTTCTTCCTCAAGGGTATCGCGTGCGCGCAGATCGGATGGATCCTCGTGCAGTACATCGCTCGCCGTGCCCAATCACTCGCGACTTCCTCACTCGAAGCACTTACAGTGGCTTACATTGTCTGTGCACTCTTTTCTTATTCCGCTTGGTGGAGAAAGCCCTACGACCTAGAGTCACCGACGGCAGTCGCAATCTCTCCGGAGCATGAAGTAGCGTCGCTGCTCAAAGATAGTCCGCTTTCGATCCCGTTGAATGACGACCCCGACTTGCCTATTCTGCACAACGTTCTTTGGACATATCTTGTCCCATGTACTGCTGCAGCCTTGACTTTTAGTTCTCTGCACTTTCTCGCGTGGGATAACTATTTTGACACGGTGACTGAAGAATGGCTTTGGAGAGCATCATCCATTATGTTCGTGTGGTTTCATATCATTTTCCTCGGTTTTGCTGCTCACATGGAAAAGAACATGAACATATCACCAACTGCAGCAAAGATAGCGAAGATGGGCTTCTGTTCCGCGTGGAAAGCAGGCTGGTACGTGGTACACGGAGTAAAGCTCATGACCTGTGGCAATCGCAGTGCCATGTTGAACTGGATTGATGCGGCATTGCAAAGCAAGTGCGATCCAGTGTACACGCCCAAAGGACCTTATATAGTCTTTTTTATTTCCCATACCTCCTTGTTTTGCGTGGGACGTATCCTTGTTTTGATCGACGCTTTCGCATCGTTGAGACGCGCTCCGGTCGGTCTTTATGATAGTGTCGATTGGGCTGCCTTTATACCACATGTGCACTGAGGAAAACCAGGTGGTTCAATCTTTGGGACTCAAACTCACGGACAATCGCTTCGAGAAAAAGGCATTCTGAGTTGAAAGCTAGAAGTGGGCCGTAACACAGTGGAGGGCTGATTTGCTCAAATATCTCAGACGCTAGCGACAGATATTCTAAGATTAAGAATCAGCATTCGCACTCATCCTCACCCGCATTACCATTCCATCTACTGGAACACTCGTGACTGCATGGCTGCTCCAGACCTCTTTCTCCCTCTCGCCATTGCTGCCAACTACTTGTCCCGTCAAACCGACCTTCTCGAACACAAAGCCACGTGCAATAGCTACAAGCACCACAGTACTTTCTAGCGTAGCAAGCTCTTGTCCAATACAATTCCGTGGTCCTCGCTCGAACGGACGGTATGCGCCCGCTGGCAGCCCGGCAATGTACGCCTCGTCGAGCCAGCGATCGGGATTGAAAATATGGGCATCGGGACCCCATACATTACGGTTGCGCTGGATCAAATGTAGCGAAGGGTAAACCTCAAGACCCGCGATGGAGACAGGACCAGTAGGAAGAGGGAGCGATAGATCGGTCGAGTCCCACGGCACCGTGCGTATAGTAGCGGCAGGAGGATGCAAGCGGAGAGTTTCCTTGATAAATGCCATCGTGTAGGGTAGTTTCAAGGTCAAAATAGACTCTGACTCTGCCGTTACTGGCGATGAAAGTGTTTGGAGGGCTGAAAACGGGCTAGGACCGAAGACGGTATCATGTTCAGCGCGCAGGCGTGAGAGGATAGCAGCGTGGTGCGAGGAATGGCTGGATTTGCTCATTTCATAGCACATCCATTGGATTAGCGTGGCGGTTGTGTCCTGCCCAGCGAAAAGAAAACTCTTGACTTGGTGAACACAGCTGCGTATCAGAGCCTTGTTGGGGGAGAGTCCGGACACTGCGAGCTTCATAATGGATTTAGGTTCTGGATCCTCAATGGAGCTGATGCATTCTTTGACCATCGCCGTAAGCTTGTGGTCAAACACAGTCTCGTAGAAGAACAATTTGAGCGGCCGAATGGGATCGATCATGTGGAGTCCGAAGCCATGGCCTATGTCGATGATCATGTTGCTGAGACGGCGGCTGAGGGTGAGTATCCCAAGAGAAGATTTATCACCAGTGCCTTCAGGCGTAGATTGCGCATTGAAGTCTCGTGCGATCGTGAATTGTGTTATGATATCGGTAGTGAGATCTTGGGCATAGTCAGCCATCTTGAATGTCGCTCCACTTCGTGCAAGCGACTGCAGGCGCTTTGTAAAGATATCCACTCTCGAAACGATAGATTCCGTGAGTGAATGAATATATCGAGGTTGGAATGCCGGGTTGAAGCGACTTCGCAGAGCTCTCCACGCCGGGCCGTCCTTTGAGATAATGGACTCTGCGCCAAGCACAGGTTTCAAGGGAACATAATTGTTACTTTTAGGAAGCGAGTATTTGAACTGTTCCATCGGATTTACCAGCGCTTCCACATACTGCGGCTCCGCTATGATCAGGATGCCGCGATCCACGACGGGAGCAAGATCGACCAAGAAGCAGCCTGGTTCACCCAGTTCCTCCCAGATTTCCACAAAGCCGTAATCCGGATGACGTCTCAACGAGGGGTTGAATCGTTGTCCAGCATTGACCAGATTGCCCCAAATTGGGTTCCGTGGAAGTGATGGGATATCATGGTAGCGGGTTCGAATACGATAAGCCTCGTACATCCACTTGGCGATTCGAAATAAAATATATAGCGTGAATGTGGCAATGAACGTATTTCTGATGTGTAACGGTCGCGATTGCAGCTCCTTCATGATCTCCATCGCATTTCGAATGCAGATATGTTGAGCAGAATTGGATGGGTGCAAGCTTGTACAGCTTTCTGTTCGAATAAATTCCACTGTTCCAGGAGAATTTTGCAAAGGATTGGTTTGTGATCACTCGCTGCTGTTGTCATCGATTTAAGAACCACTGATAGGTGAAATGCAGAAGGCTGAAGAAGCCAGCAAACACAGCCTTACGATAAAAGCAACGTGGCGTGTAACACGTGAACGGAGCTCCAGTCGGCCCGATTTACGGCGGATAGCTTACAAAACATCAAAAATTAACGTGTTCCACCACTCAGTGGCCACCCCACCAAAAATTGAGCGCTCTTTTTAGTTTAAAATTCGTTTATTCTGAATCGCCTGCTTCGATAGAGCTAGTCTACCTTCCTTCTGTAGCTGCTGGACGTTATGTTGTGGTGGCATCGCGAATTGAGTGGAAGACGTGTCGCGATTTGGGTGGGGGTGGCCACTGAGTGGTGGAATACGTTACGTTACCTAACAGCGCTTATGTAATGAACTTAGGTGGGTCGCGGATCTAAGAATTTCCGATGCCAAGAATTGCTGGCTTGGAGGCGTCCATTTCCGGAGGCAAATCCTGGAAAGCGGGTCGGTGTGATGTCACAGTAGCGAGGGCGCGGCAGGGAATCGTACGATTTGAGGGGAATAAGCCGAATATTTTGAGCTTGGGAAAGAAGGTTGGGATTCCTTGTATTTCTCGGCAATCTGGGGGAGAGTCGAGATTTTGTGTCGAGCTTCTTCCTTGGCGCATTATAAACGTCGCTATAGGGCAAGGCAAGTACAGTGCATATAAAATTCGAGACATGGGATAACTATATATTTTTGAGAAAGACAAATTCGCGGGAAGATTAAGTATGTGGGAAGAGGGAGACGGCAAGGCAGTAATACAAGAGCGAGAGAAGGGGGAAAGCAGCATCTATCTAATCAAGAACTCCATCGGCGATGCAACAACATTGAAACTCCAAATTACAGTCAAACAAATCTGAGCGATGCTATTACCCCTTGGTAATTACACATCTCTAAAGGAGGGGTTGCTGCCTCCACTTCGCGGTGTGCCCGCCGGAGAGCCTCGTCGTCGGTCAGCTTTGACAAAAGCTTGGAGTTCATCGGCCCTGGAACGAGTCAGCATGCTTCTAAAATAATCGTGCTTTCTGCAAGACACCCAGGTTGATGCAAAGACTGGTCGTCACATGCTTGTAAAACATCCTAGAAGCTTCCAGGAGAGATACAGAGCAGTGCTAGCACCAGTCTGCACCCGCTCTAGGTCAGTCGAAAGCAGTGAGATACTTACTGTGACAACACGTTACGATAGTACGCCTCCTCAATTTCCTTCTCCCTCATGCCCTCCCTCGCCAGCGCAGAGAGACACGTAAACACCATATTCCCCATGAGCACATTCGTCCTATTCTCAACCTCAGCCGCCACCTCCGCGGCTTCGACCTCTTCCCCATCCCCATTCAAACCCGAGATGAACAGCCGCACCCCGCCAGACCTGTTATCGAAATCAATGTACGATATCGGCGTCTTGAGCGCGAGTTCGGTGAGCACGAGGCCGATGCGGAAGATCTGCGCGTGCTTGGACAGATCGCGCTTGTCGAAGCGCGAGGAATTGGAGTCTAGCACCTGGTCGAGCGTCCGCGTGATAGAAGTGTCACCGGGTTGAGCAGCCATCATCGAGGTCCATTGGCCTTCGGCGTTGCGGCGCCAGCGGATGTTGCGGTTGTCGAGGAACTGCAGCCACCGCGAGCCGATGAGTCGGAAGCTGCCGTGTGCGATGCCGCAGGCAATGGCGATTTGGTCTTGGGGGTAGACGGGCTGGCCGAGGAAACTGTTCTGTTTGCGGACGAGGGTGGAAAGGGGGTCTCTGTATTCGAGCTCAGTGAGGAGCGTCGTGGGTGGGAGGGAGAGCTGAAAGCCTTCGTCTCCTGCGGACGAAGGCAGCATGTAACATGGCTCCTGTTTGTTTCTGATGAGCGTTGGAACGGCTGAGGAAATGTTCGTCTGGACGCGGCTCCTGTCGTGGATGGCTTTGAAGCGGACGGGGTGCACCAAGACTTCGTGGGTGCGACCAGCCAAAGGCAGCAGGAAAGCAAAGTCTCGTTCGTGAATTTGAGGAACGGAGAGCCCGATGTGGATGCTGGGCTCAGAATGGCTCGCACGGTGCAGCAGTTCGGCATCTTTGCGAGCTCGCAGAGCATGCAAAAGTTTCCGCTGCACTGCGTCGTGGCGTGAGTCACCGATCCTGAGGATGACTCTACGGCCAGGCAGACGCTTGATCGTGTAGAAGATGTCTGGGTGCTCGAGCTCCAGATAGTAATCGGAAAAGCGTTCCAGGGTGGTTAGCTTCCGATGCAGGCGTTCCAAAGCCACTTCGAGGTCGTCGATCCTGCCTAGAACGCTGTATTTGAACTTTTGCGACCATCGCATGCTCCTCTTGATCCGGCGAAGGCAGTCTTCCACGAGCTGCTCGTCGTAGCGCCCGTCATGTCGGTCTGGTTCGAGAGGTCCGCCTGGTCGTGCTCGTAGTGCGCGGCCAACGATCTTGTCAATGTCGGACTGGATCGATCTATTAATCATCTTGATATGTCCAAGCGTGCGGCGAAGTTGTTCCCATCCTGGCTGTCCAAAAAGAACGTGCATGTAGACCAGCGGCCGTCGGTCTTGCACGTCATATTTTCGCTGCCAGCTCTTGAGCGAAAGCTGAGCGGCATCGAGGCCTTCTTTGGCATCAAATAGTCGGTCCGACAGGATGCGCCAGCGGGAGGTTTGTTTGGCAAAGTGGTCGAGGACCTGAGCCGACGTGTAGATGCCGCCTAGGATCCCGAGGATTTCAGTCATAGTGCGTTATGAACGACGAATAATGTCAGAATGAAGGACTTGTGCAGCAAGGCTGAAGAAATCAGGAAGAGACTGCGAGGGCCAGGCTGCAGCGCTTTTGAGGGAGAGTGGGCGGCCCTCTGGACCCTCGGGGTTTGGGGGCGGCGAGGCTGAGAATGCACCGAACCGTCAGACAACCCCTGCAACTTTATCCGGCGCCACACATCAATACACAGACTGGAAGGCTGAGGTTTTCCATGCAGCAGTTTCATATGGGTGCGTAAGAGCAGAAGAATGTCGCCGGATGGACTAAACACACTAAATATAGACGTGTCCCAGCAAATCCCACGAGCACTTGTTTTTTTGCCGTCTCAAGTAAGTGGCCGTGGCAAACACCAACATTCTCAAAGCTGACAAAACACCGCAGAGCCTCTCGTGAGACTTTTACGCGCCTCTTCCACGCAAAGCGTATTGCTCCTCTCCGTAAGGCACGTGTCAAGCAAGGCTGTGGCGCCAAACGCCGAAGACGAGTAAGCAAATGTGACTGTAACGCGTATGTTGTGCCGGTATTCTAAGGCCAACGTCTACACCGTGCTTTAGAAGTGTGTATGCTACATATGGCGTATCGTTAAAATCGTTTTCCCTACGCGTATATAATTTCAAGTGCTTGTGGGTTCTAAACTTGTAATTGCTCGAGGGAATGGCGACTTCTTCCAACCTCGAGGTTATCTGACTGATCAGGTACTGTCAACATTCTCTTCCCAAGGGTAGTCTCTATACTGACGTGTTCTGTTAGTACAGGAATAGCCACGTCAACGGCATGCTCTATAGAAAAGTATAGACGATGCTGTCTGAATTAGGTAATGCGCTAGCTGAAATGGGGCAGCTGAATCTGATGCGGCATGTGTCGGGAATGGCCCCCAACGGACCATGGTCGCTGCCTAGGAGCTGCACACTCCGCCCCAATGTCACCACACCTAAAGCCCGTATTTATCATGCCTGTCGCATCGAACTTTCTATAGCCTTCTTCACTTCGTCTCCTTTGCTTCTGCGTATTTTTGACCCGCGCGTGAAAATGACAACCCAGTCGGTTGACGATTTCCTCGCTGTTCCCGAAGCCCAACATGGGCACACTCGTCATCGGTCCAGATCTGGAGGGTATCAAGATTTCCTTGAGGACCAGGTAGCATGGGAAAGAGGGGACCGCGAGCGCCAGATGCGCCGCTACTACAGCCATAAACCTCAAGCCTCGGACCGTCTAGCTCCATATGTTCCAGCGTTTGACACGGGTGGACACCGACGCGTGCGATCGCAGGAAATGATGAAACAGTCAAAGGAAGAAGATCCAGTGAGAACCTACAACGTACGGGAAATAAAGCCACAGTATGATCTTTCAAGCGATACGCCGCTCCCAAGCCAGCTCCCAGTGCGGATAAAGCCGAAGCAAGCTTCACACAAGCCAAAAATCTCGGTGCAAATCCACCAAGGTCAGGAGCCTTCGAAAGCGAGTGCCACTCCAGAGAGGAAGCCAGGTTTCAGTTCGGGTACACCTATAATCACCAGTGTTTCGCCCTCCAGGCGAGGAAACAGATACTCGACGACAACAGAACGGTCTCCAAGAAGCGGTCGAAGCAGTCGGAACGCAAGCGCAAGCCCAAGATCACCATCCTCCACCGGGCTGCAGCTCCAGTACTCGACCCTGCAGAACAAGTTCGCACAGATTAGCACCATCTGTGCACCCAATGCAGACATCGAAGCAGCACGGCCGCAAGACCTCACCTTCTCCAAGATATCGGACGAGGTTCGAGGATACGCATTCCAACTCCAGATCTGGGGCCAAGTTGTGAACATCGACAACACGACCAAGTTCGACAAAACGAAGCGCGACACCGTCGACATGGTTTCGCGCACGCTCGACAAGTTGCTCGAACGTGTGACGCAGCTCAGCGACGTCTGCTCCGACGCAAAGCCGCGAGATTTGCGGATAGAAAAGATGCCCGAATACGACAACGATGCCGACGAATACGACGACTACGAAAGCTTCGACGACGATTCAGAGTAAGTCTCCCAAAGCGTGGTTGATCGAGAGAGAAAAGCCAGCTTACAGTTCCCGCAGCTTCGATAACCAAGCAGAATCCCTGGGCTACGTGATCCAGTCGCACCTGCGCAGCATCGGCATCCAGATCCAGACGCTCTCGCGCCTGACGCGCGCTCTGCAGGACGCGACGCCAGAAGGCGGGCCCGAGGTCGATGCCATCGACGCCCTGGTGCGCGACGTAGACCGTTACTTTGGCGACGACGCTGCGCTGCACCATTACCAGATTGACGAGCGGTTTAAAGGGAGGAAGGCATTGGAGGAAGCGCGAGCTACTGATCGATCTGGTCGATGTCAGGTTCGATGATTTTGTGCTGTTTCCCTTGATCTTGATGGATAGATAGATACCTGGCCGGCGGCCGCGTTGCTCTTTTTTTGGGTTTTGCGTAGAAGGGTCGATTTCATACACCCCCTTTTTCAAAATCGCCATGATATCCAAAGCTGCTCATCCCTTACATGCTGTGCCCACCGAACTCTGCTCTGCTCTGCGTCGCATCATCAGCGCTGTGTCATCTCATCCCATCCCACCATAGCATTCGCCCCCACCACCACCCCAAAAACTCAGCCCCCAACACGCGATGCGCTCGCACGACTTCCTCCTCCCCATTCCCTCCCACTCCCGTTCCCGTTCCCGTCGGCCCCCATACCCTCCCACCGACGATTTTCGGACTCGCATTACAAACCGCGTGCATCTCTGAAGTCCGCGCTGCGAGAGGCAGAAGTGACGACGCTACCGGTAGTCGGGAATAGGTCGGATTTAATCTGTGCTAAAGGCCGTGATACACAGGACTGGCCTTATGTAATTAATTGTCCAAGACGCTGTTTGCGCCCGGCGGTGGATGAGGTAATGAGTGGAACTCCGCTAGATCGGCGGCGCTGGTTGGTAGGGAGAAGGGAGGGAGGGGAGGGTATGCTCGGGCAGGCCCGTACGAGGTGTAGTCGGAAATTGTGTTGCTAAGGCCGCGTTGGCAGACATGAGGAATGAGGGAGATGGAGAATTGTTGTGGATGGGTATATATACTGAGTTGATGGGAGCTTTGGAATGGCTTCATCACAAGCAAGCAAGTTCCATTGACTTCTCCATCAAAACACTCCACACTGTATTGAACAGACCTCCATCTTGAAGACTCGAACATCATCACAATGTCGACACCCTACGACTCCAAAAGCACAGCAGCCCAAGTCGCCGCCGACAACGCCGCACAAATCGCCGGCAAAGTCGTCTTGACGACGGGCGTCAGTCCCGGCGGCACAGGCGCGACCTTTGTCGAGACTATCGCAGCACACAACCCCTCGCTCCTCATCCTAGCCGGCCGCTCAGCATCCAAAGTACAGGCCACGGCCGACAAGATCGCGTCAGAGCACCCCAACGTGCAAACTCGCGTCCTGCTCTTGGACCTCGCCTCGCAGACCCAGATCCGTGCCGCCGCAGCCCAAGTCCTGGCCTACCCGGAACCCGCCGTCGATGTGCTCGTCAACTCAGCCGGCATAATGGCGGGGCCCTACCGCGAAACCGAGGACGGGCTCGAAGCACACTGGGGCAGCAACCACATCGGCCACTTCCTCTTCACCAACCTGATCATGCCCAAGATCCTCGCGTCGCGGGCACCGCGCATCGTCAACGTGACGTCGGACGGGCACCGCGCAAGTCCAATCCGCTTCTCAGACCCAAACTTCTCCAAAGGGAAAGAGTACAACCAGTGGCTCGCGTACTCTCAGTCCAAGACGGCAAACATCCTCTTCTCCAAGGCGCTGGCGCAGAAGCTCGGCGCACGGGGTCTGAAGTCGTTTAGCCTGCATCCCGGCGTCATCTTTGGGACAGCGCTCTCGACGGACGTTAGCGACGAGGATTTTGCTGATCTGAAGAGGATCGATAAGGAGCTGGGCGAGGTGGGAGGGAATGACGATTTCGAATGGCCGATGAAGACGCTCCAGGAGGGCGCGGCGACGCATGTCGTTGCTGCGTTTGATCCTAGGATCGAGGCGGGGAATGGAGGGTATTTGGCCGATGGGCATCTGGCGCCCGAGGAGATGAGGCCGACGGTGAGGAAGGAGGAGGATGTTGAGAAGTTGTGGAAGTTGAGTGAGGAGACTGTCGGGCAGACGTTTGAGTTCTAGGGTGAGGTGGTGGGGATATGAAAGCGCTTTCGTCTTGTTTTTCATCTCTATTTGTGCGTAACGGTTCCTTTTACCGGGTATCATATCTGTTCTTATTTTTCCAAAACTCCTCTGACGCCCACGTGTCTGTGAGGCGTGCCTTATCTTTCACGCCCACTTCAAGCACCTCGTCGCTTCGTGAGCCTCTTTGCACTCCAGCCCGCAGACCCTCGCGCCGCACCTCAAGCACTTAATCTTGCCCCAATACCCACAATTATCGCAAAAGTGTCGTTGAGGAGGTCCGCCAGGCGCGGGAGGCCCAACATGCGACGCAGCGTACGACAGCGGGGGAGCCGCCAGTAGAGCGTCCAGCTCGGCCTTATCAAGCGGTGGCGGCATCAAGTTGTCAATGGAAAGAAGCGGATCCACTTGCGTCGAAGGGTCGGCTTGAGTTGCGGACGGTCGGGGGGTAATGGGCCCTGGCGTGGCTTCTGAGGGCGTGGGAGGTATGGACGCCATGGTGCCGACTCGACGCGACGACTGAGCGGTTCGAGGCGCAGGAGCTTGTTGGAGTTGGGCCTCTTCATCATCTAGCCAGTGCTTGATCTGCCGCTGGTATTGTATGATCCTCCTCGCATTCTGCGTCTTGGGGGTGGCTGCTCCCATTAGTCGCCCATGTATGTGCCGTAAGATATAATGACAGCCCACCATGCTTTCCCGCTATCGCAATGCTCTGCTTCGGGTCGTTATCCCTCTCCAGCTCCGCTATGCGTCGCGCAATCGCCGTCTGCTGCCGCGCCGAAAGCTCATTGTCGGATCGCGCTCCTGGACGCGCTGCGGCGCGCTTCCTGTCCTTTGGATTGATGGCGACTTTGGAGGGGTCATAGCCGGTGTCGACGACGTACGTCCATCCTGGCGCGGCCGCGCTCGCTGAGTTGGGGAGCACCTCGACATGGGGCATCGTGCTGGATGAGGAACAAAAGTTTCCGAGTAACTATCGAACGGTCGAGCTTGTTTTTAGCGCGGGGAGGAGGCGTCATCACGTGCGGGGTTGACATCTGTGGATTACCTCCAACAAATGAGAAGGCAATGCACATACTGTTCAAGATGAACGGGCCAATACTGTCATATCGGAACAGTAGACTGCACAGAATTCAATTTTAAAGACTCAACCATGTCAACCGAGCGCAAGCCGCCCGTCATCGTCCCGCCCCTTCAAACCCCAGACCATCCCTCCAAATCTGCAGCATTCATCTTCATCCATGGACTAGGTGACGAAGCCACTGGAGTGGAGAGTCCGTTTCTTCGACGCCCGCACCAACGACCTCCCTAATCAGTCTCTAGACATCGCCCACCAATTCCAATCTGCGGGCAAGCTCCCACACATGTCATGGATCTTCCCCAACGCCCTCGAGAACCGCGATGCTATGAAGACCGCTTGGTATCTACCAACACCCCTCTCCCCATATCCATCATCTCGGCCCGAACTAGATGACCCCGAAGATGAAGCAGGCATCAAGTCCAGCATGGACTATCTCGTTTCCTTGATCAACGACCTGGTCTCGCAAGGCGTATCCGAGAAACGAGTCGTAATCGGCGGATTCTCACAGGGCTGCGCCATGGCTCTGCTGATTAGCCTAACATCAAAGTACGCCGGTCGTCTGGGAGGATTGGTTGGCTTGTCTGGCTATTTACCGTTAGTCGACAGGATTCCATTGATGAGGGAAGAGGCTGGAGTCGCGCGACATGTTGACGACGACGTTGAGATGTTCCTTGCGAGAGGTACGAGGGATATGCTCGTGCCGAAGAGACACTTTCGAATTGCGACCGAGGCACTGTCGAGTCTGGGGGTGAAAGAGGAGAAGCTGATCGTTCGAGAGTACGAAGGGATGGGGCATGTGATAAGTGGGCCTGAATTGAGGGATATGTCTCAGTGGTTGGAGAGGGTTGTTCCCCAGTTGGAGTAGAAAGCTGATGCTCATGTCGGCCAAGTCGAACTACAATCATTCCAGTGGTCGTACAACAGATCTGACGTTGGCTAGACCCGGTATACTTACTGGAATAGTATTGAGACAAGTCTCTGCTGTATCTCCACCAAGCAAGTCCTCACGATGCGGTTCACAATCCAGGCCCTAGACCCCACCATCCAAGACGCATCGCACATGCCATCCAAGTATCCCCTAACGCACCAACACCACTACTGTACCTCCTCCCCAAGTCCCCAGTTCACAAGCCCCCCTTCTTCGCACCATACCACCTGATCCCGCCGTCCCACAACTGCACATCCCTCCCCAATACACCCAAACCCCCAACTAGCCCATCTACCTCCTCAACAGTACCACCCACCCCCTCACATGCCCCAAGCACAGGCCTAGATCCTGGCCCCCAAACTAACGTTGTGCCACCCACGCTGACACCTCGCTCCGAGACCGTGCCTAGAATCAAGTCTACATACTAAACAGCTCTAGCTGGTCATGCGTGCCGCAGCCCCCGTTGGCGAAAACTCGCCTGGACGATCGGCGACGCAGAGCACGACATGCTGCTATTCTTGGGCCGCGGCAAACCCCGCGAGCGAAAGGACAGGGCGCGACCCGGGGGGGTGTTTCGGGCGGTGCCACGTCGCGTGGGACACGTGTGACGGGCCGGGTTGAGACCATGTGGTACGTGCGGTTGGGATGTTGGGTGAGGGTGGCGGAGGATGTGCGGTGTGCTTGAGCGAAGTTTGGGATGGGCAAGGGCGGCGAAGGGGTTGGGAGCTTTTGTGCTGTGGGAAGTTGTTCAAAGCTGCGCTGGAGGAGGATGGGGGTCGAGCGTGAATCAGTGTTCGTAGGGAAGATGAAGATGTGAGGGGCATCTGTCAATTGTGGCCGACGAGGGAATGAAGCAGAGGCATGGGGAGGATGTGTGGACGAAACAACTAGGTTGTTGAATTCAATTAATAGCCATACGATATATCATCTCTGCTACACTCAATGCAGCTTCGATGTAGTATATGCTCAACTCTCACACATCCGCCATTCATTCCATCATTTCCATTACATTGTCCAAATAAGTTTAGACAGCCTCAGTCTTAGGCTCAACCACCTCGGTGCCGACAGGGATTTCAATATGCTTCTGGTCTAATGTAGTTGTTAGCATATGCCCAAGATGTTGTGGTCATGGGAGTGAACTTACCAAGATGCATCTCAGCAGCGAACGTGGAATGGGGCTTCCACTTGCGCGAGGTGCGGGGAGTAGACTCCTCCAACATCTTGTCGACTTGCTCAAGGGTCAAACCCTTGGTCTCTGGGACCATGAAGAATGCAAAGAGGAAGGAGACGACGCAAAGGCCACCCCACATGAAGAAGATGTTGGAGCCAAGCTTAGCAGAGTGCGGCTGGTCGGCAACGAGGTAGGGAGTGATGACGCCGATGATGCAGTTCCAGAACCAATTCGAGGATGTGGAAAGACCAACGCCGCGCGAACGGATAGTCAGAGGGAAGATTTCGCCAATGACGATCCACGCCGCTGGGCCCCACGTGGTTGCGAAGGAAGCAATGTTCAAACAGATGAATGCAATCATGGCCCTGACGGCGTTTTGGTTGTTCTCGGACTCGCGTCCAGCAGTCGCACCGATGATACCGACAATGAATTGCATAACGACCATGGATGCGGCACCGTAGATCAGAATGGTGCGACGGCCAATCTTCTCAACCATTACGAAAGAGAAGGGGGTGGAGAGCACGTTGACGAGCGTAGTGACGAGCGACATCAAGAAGGGGTTCTTGACCGTGCCGAGTTGCTTGAAGAAGACCGGGCCAAAGTAGAAGATGAAGTTAATACCAGTGAGCTGCTGCATCATCTGCATCAAGATACCGAGGACGGTGCGGCGAAGGTTCGAAGAGGGCTGCGTGATCTTGCCCTCGAAGCAGGCCATCCAGGATCCCAGGTAGCTAGTCTCGGGGACGATTGACATTTCGTATTCATGATTTGCAATGATTTCGGCGAGTTCATCCTGGATATACTCGGAGTCGATGGGCTGACCACGGACGCGGGCCAGGGCGTGTGCAGCCTTGTCAAGCTTGCCCTTCTTGACGAAGTAACGAGGCGACTCCGGAAGGATTGCGAGACCTGTTGCGAGAATGATGGCCCACAGGAACTGGACCGCGATCGGGATACGGTATGAACCGGTGTCGCGACGGTTTTGAGTGGCATAGACAACACAGTTGGCCAGCAAGATACCAATCGTGATGCAAAATTGGTAACCAGCGACGACAGCACCACGAACTTTACGAGGGGCAATCTCGGACATGTACCTGGACACAAATTAGTCGCGTTGCAACGAGGTTTGCGAAGGACACAACGTACAGGATGACAATGGCAGAGATGAAACCGACACCAAAACCAGCGACAAGACGTCCGCCGACCATGACGTTCAGGCCAGTGGAAGCAGTCTCCAGGATACCACCGATGACGAAGACGCCACAACCAATGATGATGGTAGTCCGACGGCCAATGAAGTCGGCGATATCACCAGCAATGATGGCGCCAAAGAAAGTACCGGCCGAGAGGATCGAGGTGGTCAACGATTGCTGCCATTGGGGAATGACAAAAGTCTTGGTATAGTCCTTGACCTGCTGGTTGTCGGAGCTGAGGCCTGGAAATTTCACGTCGGGGTATTCCATGCCAGTGTACTGGTTGATAAAGTACGGCATCGCAAGGACACCTCCCATCCAGCCCTAAATAATACTTAGATTATACTTTACTTGACCTTTTTGTTTAAAAGACCTACAGTATCGTAGCCGAAGAAAATTCCGCCAAAGGCCGCAAAGGCGACGACGAGGTACGCCTTGACGGTAACGGGGGCTTCGACGCGATTGACATCGGCAGTGCCGGTGACGGCAACGACTCCTCCACCAGGCATGTTGGCGTGTCTTGCTCTGATCAAGAGGGAGGTACAAAAAAAATGAGGCTCTTCGGTCAAGAAGAGAGGGGGCCCGCGACGGGGAAGAAGATCAGAAAGAGCTGGGAATGCTTTCGACAATCCCCCTCTAGAGCGCGAAGCTCCAGCTTTATTAAGTGACCCCCAGTGCCGGTGATACTGCAGCTCTGTGGCTTCGGGTCCATGGGTACAGTAACATTGCGCCGTTCAGCCTAAGCCGGATACGGGGGCAGCTCCGCACTATGCTTCTAGAAGGATTCATGTCGCCCGCTGCAGGGCCGTTCATCGGACCCTTCCTGGTTTCTGGCATGTGCCCACGCGCGGCCGGAACACGACTGCGGGCTCGTCGTGGTTGCTTCAACGCCTCTGCGTTGCATGCTGCCATCGAGTCTACCCAGTACACATGCGTCAGGCGAAGGCAACACCGAGGCGCACGGGGAGGCGCTTCGGAAAGGTAGTCCAACAGGTGGTCCGGGTGACATGGAGGCGCTGGGGGAGGCGCGAAACCTGGGGCGCCCATGGCGGAACCAAGCTCGGGCAAGCATCCACAATGTGCCTCGTAGCGGCTACCACCTGCACACTTTCTACCCTGACCCCTGCTCGCAGCCGAGGGCAATCTTGGACGAATTCCAGGGAGATTAGGCCTCGCGTTGGCGCACGCTAAGTGGCTAAGCAGGCTCCCAGGCCTCTTGCTGCTCCGTCCAGAGCGGCTGCAGTTTGTCTCGAGCCCACATCACACGCTCTCCACATGGGGAGTGGAGTGGAGCGGACTGTGGACACATGATCGCGGACCTCAGCTAGCAGAAGACTGCCAGGTCAAGTCGACGGAACGGTTGGTATCCCGGCGTGCTCGATTCTACCATGCACCGACGCTTGCCGGGCGCCAGGTTGGTCAAGAGAAATTGAGTGCATGTTTCAAATTGCAATATCAGATCAGTCTGTGCCAGAGGAAAGGAGGCGTACGCACTGTTTGATCCTGCGTCAATCATATTATACTCGTCTCAACAACAGCGCTCATGGTCAACCGTCTGGATGTTGGGGATGTGCAAGTCTCCGTTTCGTGTACGACGATCGGCTCCCCCGCCAGGGCGAGCACTGCACACTATTCGCGTTCACCATCGCCGGGCCGCGCGACGCTAGCTCCCAGAAGGGAAGTCCACTATAGGAATTGTACCTGATTGGGCGTCGACTCCGCGTGCCAGGTGAGCGGGATATAATTGAACTGGGAAGCCGCGCCCCAATAGACACGTTTGACAAAGGGGGTCCTGATTCTTGTGACACATGCCTCTCTGATCGAGGTCGCGTTTTGCCTTGCTTGTGCCGCACCAAACATCACGCAGCCGCCTGGAAACTCTGTTCTGCCGAACGACGAGACGTTAATTCGTGGGGCTCATCAGCACTAGTGGCGCCAGTAGCAGTTGCAAGCCTTTCCCCTTTGCTCGCCACACCCGTGCGGCACATCGTCCGGAGTACCCTGCGGCTTGCCTTCAGGCGCGTCCTTTCGCTGGCGCTTCAGACTTCACATGCGGGTCACCCGGCCGCCGCCTCGGCCACTGCTATCCATTTCTGGGCTACCACCCCGCCGTCGATGCAACTTCGCCGCGCCTTCTTTCCTAGTCGGATTAGCAGTTGGAGCTCAAACTCTCGTGGCAGCGGTTTTGCAATGTCGTCTTTACCGATAACCTCACCCGAGCGCGTTCAAGATTGTGGAGTGTCGACGGGATAAGGTTTCGGTGGGAATAGGGCTCGAGGCCAGCAAAGTGCATCAGCTTCCCAGCATCAATACTCCTAGATCTGTCATGCAAACGTGACTTGAGACGGGCGATGCTGAGGCAGCTGCCTACCATCAGCGCCAGCAAGCAGTGCAACATCAGAGCTCGTATCCATGCTCAGCTCGCGTTTGCAGTCTCGACTCCCAAGAGCGACCCCATTTCGAGGGTTGCGGGCTCATTGAGGCCGCTACCTAGCTCAAAGTTAGCGGAAGCGCGTCTCGGGAAAGTGACCGTGGGCGGTAGTGGAGCGTTAATGCACTGTTTTTGCACGGCACCGCTTGGCCTTCAACGGCACCGCGAATTTTCCATCACGATCCTATCTAGAGAAGGGGTCGCGCGGGGAAAGTCATACGAGTCTTGACCATAGACTTTATTCACGGCGTTCGAAGTCGCAGTGACCTCGCTTGCCCAGCTGCTGTCCCCTGTCGTCACAAGACATAAGACCGCTCTCAACCGTCTCTACTCAGCTTTCTGAAGCCTTGGGCATTCTGTTGGGTCTCAGAGTGACGGGATTGTTTTCACAATCAGCTGATACAGATCGCCTTGTTGTGACAGCGGTCCAGATCTCTTCTCCGTACTGGGGTCTCCACTGGGGTCTCCACTTGGGGTCTACGAGCGGCGAAACACCGGCACCGGCATATGGTGCGAACAACACCATGGCGAGATTACCCGAGTCATATACAGAGATTTCCCAAGGGTCTTGATTCAAGATCGATCCCCGCCTCGAGGTTTGTCTGCCACGTGAAGGGCTCCACTCCTGGGCTCTCGGTAGCGCGAGGGTGCACATGCCCACAGTGCGGGAGTCTTGCTGTTCCCGGGTCCTCGGTGACTGGATTTCCCCGAGGAATGTCCTGACTGGAGTTAAGACGCCATGTAATCTTTCTTCTGTCAGAATTTTCGCATCGATCGGTTGGGACACCGGCACTCAACCCGCCGCGTAACTTGCAATATCAGAGAAGCGACGTCCTGATTTGTGGGAGAACTTCTGGTGGATGACTGCGCTTCCATCAGCATCTGCTCGAAATGGCTAGCTCATCTTGTTGGTGCTCTACGCATCGAGCCCGAGTGCGCCTCAATTTGTATTTGTAGGTGCTTGCGTACCACGGGCCTTGTCAAACAGCGTGGACGCTGAGTAGTACGGACCGTCTTCCCTCGCGATCGCTACCCGACTTTCGAGGCGTATTGAGAGCCGGTGCTCCGGGAAGAGGGAGAGAGCATTTTTCTACGGCGTGTAGAATTGCTATCGATGAAGATAGAGGTGGTGGCGCGAGGTGTGGTGGGAGGTTTGAGCGGGAGGCACAATGTGCAGGCCGGGCAAGAGCACCACTCCATGAGGCAAGCGCGCGTCTCACGACCTGCGCCAGGCAATGTGAGAACTCGGCAACGCGGCCAGATATTCCGGGAACTGGGTATTTTGACAGAAACTAAAGTACACGCTGTCTAACTCGCAACTTCCATTTCAGAATCCAATGAGATTCGCTGAACTCTCCCAATGCTTGCTTCCAATCACGGCCCAAACGCCCTGCAATGCATCCAAAATACCTATATCCACCATCTCTTACTGGAGTAACTTTTGCCCAGCCTTTCCCTCCACACCTTCGACTTGCTTCGCAAAGCTACACCATCTATCTTTAATGCTGACTACTTCATACGTGCCTTCCTCTTGCACAGGTATACTCATGTGTAGGTCGTGTGAGACTTCAGTCCGTATTTCAAGAACCTTGGACTTCCGGCCCCGGTAAGCATTCGTACTCCTTGTGTATGTGAACTCGAAGGGCGGGGTACCCCAGAACTGGAATTCCAGATCGGTATTACCGCCCTCGTGGATATCCACCTCGGAGACTTGGCCGCCAGAGAGGCGTACGCTAGGTATAGGGTGGATCTCTTTTGTGATGTTCAGAGCAGCCAAGCATTCTGAAGCTGAATCCCGCAGCCCGGTAATCGTGAACGACCCTGGAAGCTCGGCCAAGCGGCGGAATGTCGTTCCGGGATTTGACGCTTTCCGCTCCTGCTTTTCAAAGGTATAGTATACCGTAAACGGTACCTGGCCGCCAAGGGCGAAGGACAGGCGCTCGCCGACACAGAAGTGGGTCCGATCTTCCAGTGCTGTGGCTGTTGGGGCGTCATGCACGCTGATCTGGACTCGAGGTCCGCCGGGTGATGGCTTGAAGGTGCAACCCCGGGCATCCCTGACCTTTCGGATGGTGATGGCTGAGGTACCGAGGTGCAGCTTGCGGTGTTCAATCTTCAAGTCGTACTTGTGCGTCGGGATATTTTTGTGGATGCTGATCTCAGGTTTTGGTGTGCCCTGATGTTTGATCTCGACTTCAAGGTAGAAGGGTGCTTCGCCGTCGAGTATGACAGGGATCACCTCCTCGCCGTCCGATTCTCGCGAGCAGTAACTGTAAGTCCGGCCCGGATTATTGAAGCGAGCACTCGGCAGCGGATTGACTGTTTGTTGTATGGTGACAGGCAAGAAGGTTTTGTCCGCATGATCGTACTTGCTATCACCCAGCTCAACGAATTTGTATTCGTAAGTGCCAGCTTTCGAGGTATCGGCACGAATCGATGCAGACCCGCTGAGGGCGCGCTGGTCTTGCTTGCCGCGCGTCGCGATCTTACCACTCTTCCTATCTTTGAAGCTTTGTTCGTATGAAATATCGAACGGAGGGTGGCCTGTATGCAGTCAGTAAGTCTGGGACCCAAAAACGCGGGCTTACACGTACCATGTAGCAGCACGTCAAAAGCGTCTTCGTCCCCTTCACAAACGGCTTCTTTGACATATTTGCCCGCCTCAAAGATGGTTGACGCTGATTGGGGAACAGTAATCTTTGGTCGAGGGATCCAGGCAACTGCAAACTGGCTGGCTTTCTCATCGATGTAGCCCGGACACACCGAATCGCTGACTGACAGGAGCTGGTATACTCCCCCAATCTGGGTGTCCAGATCATCGTTTGCTTTATCGAAGCCAATAGTTCTCACTTCACCGAGGTCCAGATTCTCGTATTCCAAGGTCCACGGGCCTTTTCCAGTGAAACGCAAAGGCAGATGTACAGTCTTTCCTTCCAGGGCCATAACAGATAGTTTTCCTTCAATGTGCGCAAAGTAGGCTTTGGGACGTTCATGTCGAACTGTGACCTTTGCTTCTTCTTTCAAGTACAATTTGCAGCCCATCTTATCCGTGATGCTAGCGAGAGCTACAGTGTATTCGCCGCCGTTTGCTAGCTTCTGGGTTTTGATCGTGTAATGCTCTTCTTCGACCTCGGCAGAGTATTTGGTGCGTTTGCCGTTGTGTACAACTTCGTAATCGAGAGTCCAAGGACCTTCACCCTGCAGCTTCACATCAAATTCCACTGTGTCGTCGATGCAAGCCTGCTTGGTCGTGACAGCCTCGTCAAAATGGGCAGAGGCTGGAGGCTTCACATTCTGTTGTAATATTATATTGTGAAGCGGCCTTTCCTCGTAGATCCAATCTTTGATCGACTCGAAAGTGTAGGTATAGTGACCGGCATCTGAGGGCGTGAGGTCGAGAGTACTCCTCACAGCTGAGATCGATTGCGTCAACCTCTTGGGTTTCTCACGGCCCCGCTGTTGAGAATACACGATGGTGAAGGGCGGAGAGCCGGTGAGATCCAAGCCCACGCGGAGTCCAATTGGGTTCCCAGCACACTTGTCCACTATATCCTCGCTAGACAACGAAAGGTCTGGCTCCGGCGGGTTCTGAAGTAAGCAAGATGTTGGTTCGAGAACTTCGCCCTGGCAAAATTCTGTTGCAACAGACTGAATGGTATAGAGCCCGGCAACCGAGATCAAGGGTTGCTCTGACGGTGTGCGCATTGTCTGTTTCTTGAGTTCCGCATTTTCGCTGTGAGACCAGTCTGGAGATATGTCGGATTCGGGAGTGAACAGGTACTCAATGGTGTGCACATCCCGGCTCTGGCCCTTACCAGTTGAACTGTAATGAATGGGGAGTCGAGCCGATTTGCCTTTAGCCACCTGAAGAGGTCTCTGCGGGCTGTACCCCTCAAGCTTAAGGATTGGTCTTTCGTGGACCGTAAACGATTGCTCGACGCTTCCGGATTTTGCCCTGGGTCGGTCTTCATCATCGAAGCCTACGTAGCTGACGACATTCCCCAAGGCATCTTGGACTTCTTCAACGGCGTACAACCACACACCACTCGAAGTGAGTGTTTCGTTCAGCGCAACTTTGATCTTTTGGGGTCGCGCCCACGAGACGTCCTGCCTGTTGCTGTGAACGAGAGCCTGCGAAGTGTGCCTAGACAGAGGAGTGACGAAGTCTTCAGGCTGGACGCTCTGGAATTCGGATGCTTCCCTCGGCTTTCCACCCACTGTGGTCCTGTACTTTATCCGAAGGGGTGGGGTCCCTTCGACTTCAAGTGCAACATCGGACAGGTCATTTCGACAACGGTGATCACCAGTCGGCCTGACTTGCGCCTTGGGACAAGCAGCCACGACAAGGCTTGAAGCTCGTGGTCGCACTTCAAGTTTGGACTGATCTAGCACCCTTTTGAGAAGGTAAACTCCAGTCTTCTTGACTGTATGGCGTATGGTCAAAGGATCCGCCGGATCCACTACTTTGATGTCCTTCCTAGCCTTCTTGATGATGTTTTTGAGTTCATTCTTCTTTATGGTTATGGTCTCGTTCTGATTCGTGTCGATATCGATGCGGAACAGTTCGATCTCGACCGGCTCCGTCTGATTGATCTGTATTGGGATATCTACATGAGTGACGGAGGAGTTGAGGCAAAAGGATTCTCGGTTGGGATTCAGCACCGCAGAGCTGGAAAGGTTAGCGGGTCTCCGTCCTGGTTCAGGGTTTGACATACCCTTCTGGTAAGATGTTGATAATCTGCTTCCCCAATATCAAAGACGCGTTGTGGATGATCGGGCCCGGTTTAACGCTGCGCTCACTGATGGCCAGTTCGCTATCGTAAAAGAAGGCAAGCAGCGTCAGAAACCAGGAATTGACAGGGAGCTAATGTGATCAGCACATGCACATAACTTCCACAGGCTATACGAACCCCAATCCTGAACATGAACATCACATCGATGACGGCGTGTGCGGCGAACAGCAGGAAGGCTGCCGCATTGCTCCATTCTAACCACGGAATCTGCAACAACGGGATGCAGAACATGAAGACCACATCGATGAAGCACCATTTCATGCACAGAGGTAGCGATTCCTCGTCTTCGATAGCCAAGGTATAGAAGTCCCATAATCGCCAGGCCCACAGGCCCATGTAGAATGCCGAGACGTAGAAGCGCTGTTGTGCTGCACTCAGTACATCGGTCGATATCATCGGGCCCGACGATGTGTCTTTCGGGGCGCTGGGAAGGTTCGGTAGCGGCGCGCCCACATTGGGCCGACTCGGGGTAGGGGCATTAGAGCTGCGAGGACTGGATTTGCGTTGTGTCTGCGGAGTGGAGGGGAATCCCCCAGGTCCTCGTCGAGGAGTGCCGTTCATCGCATCGCGTGGAAGGGAGGTTGCGTAGAGATCTCAGGTATATGGGCAGTCGAGCCAAAGTCGTGCGGCGGGCGTGCGGTTTTTCGTCGGCGATGACAATGTTTTCCGTGTCAAACAAACCTAGAGGCGCGTTCGCGATGCACGAAAGCCATGAGCGCGTCTGGCCAATCATCGCTCGACAAATCACGTGATCTCGGAAAATCATTTCTTCCATCCCGCTCACTTTCACCTTTGCTCTCACCTCCACGCCGCGCAATGAATGCGCCGGAATCTATTCACTGCTTCCTATTGTTCTTGTCGTCATCGGGAGTACAATATTCTAAATAAGCATGGATCCCATAAATGTTTTCGACATGAGAGGCCTCTCTTGCCAAACACCACAAACACCCACCGCCTCTACCACACCTTTCTACTCTAAACTTCCTTTCAGTTGAGTTCAAACACCTAATTCAACGCCAACATCATGCCTCCCAAGCGGAAAGCCAAACCGCAGGCTCCGCCCAAGCCCAGGACCAACTATCAACGTCGCAAGGGTACTGCCGAGGCCAACAAAGCAGCTCAAGCGGAGACCGACGCTCAGGACTCTGCCGACAAGAACGTAGATTTAGAGTCCATCTCCACCAAAGATGAGATTCGTCTGGCAGAAGCTCCTAAAGACGCCGCAGAGAATGGTTCCCAGAGCGATGCCAAAGACGAGGATTACGAAAGCGTCGCAAAGGCTGCTGTCGCTGAAGCTTCCAGTGGAAAACCATCCAGTCCCAAGAGGAAGAACGACTCCTACGAAACTCCCGAGGAGGTGTCACCCCTGAAGAAGCTAAAGCCGACTCATGGCCCTCCACTGTCGAAGAAGTCGAGTAAGACTCCCAGTCCTCCGCCGCTGAAGAAGTCGAACAAGACTCTTAGCCCTGCACCTCTGAAGAAGCCGAACAAGACTCCCAGCCCTTCACCGCTAAAGGAGTCGGAGGAGAGCTCCAGCCCTCTGCTCATCACAGCTCCCGGAGACCAATCCAAGGACCGACCTCATGAGGACACGAAGAGTCAATCAGGGCTGTCTGAACCCCGTGACCCAAGTCCCGTCTCCCCCAAGAGGAAACGATCCTCTGAAGATGGTGTTGGAGAAGAGACACCCGCGAAGAAAGCAAAGGAGACCCCAGCACCCCAAACACCTACCAAGGGTAAGAAAGCCGAGCGATCCAACGGAAGTGGCAAAAAGCCATTCGTACCAAGCCCGCCACGAGAACCTGCAACTGTTGAAGAGAAGGAGAGATGGCAGGGTTTCTGCGAGATCGAGTCCGACCCGGCATTCTTCAGCGTGATGGTCCGCGAGTTTGGCGCTAAGAGCGTTACCGTGAAGGAAGCAATCTCCCTTGACGAAGAGATACTCTTCATGATGCCGCAGCCCATCTTCGGCTTTGTACTGCTCTTCCGCGCCCGCGAGGTTGAACCGTTCAAGGAAGAGCAATCGTGCCCGCGGAAGGTGTGGTTCGCCAATCAGATGCCGGCCCAGAACAGCTGCGCCACCCTGGCCATGCTGAACATACTCCTCAACCTCCCCGAACGAGTCGACATTGGCGAACACCTGCGTCAGTTCAAGGACTTCACGAACGACTTCACTCCCTACGCTCGTGGCGAGGCTCTGTCCAGCTTTGAGTTCGTCAAGCGCATCCACAATTCCTTCGCCAAGAAGATGGATATGCTGCAAGACGACACGCATCTCGCCTACAAAGCCAGCAGGGGACACGGTGCCTCCCGCCGCAAGTCCATCGACACGATCAACACGGTCCAAAGCGAAGAGTACTTCGAGGACAACGCACACCACTTCATCGCCTTCCTTCCCGCCGACGGTAAAGTGTGGAAACTGGATGGCATGAACGCGTTCCCCACGAACCTCGGCACCATCGACGATGACCAGGGTCGTAATTGGATCTCCATCGCAACCCACACGATGCGCAACGTCATGGCCAGCGGCGGCGACAACGAATACAGCATCGTGGCCCTCTGCCAGCAACCCATGACGACGCTGCACCTGAACATGATCCAGAGCAAGCTGGCCCTCAACCTCGTGCACCGCCACCTCAACGCCCTCACCTCCGAGTGGTCCGCTTTCGCCGCCTCCGTCGAGCCATCTCCCACGCTGCTCTCCGTCTGCGGCGTCAGCCAGGAGGCCCTCAATGCCGCGACACTGGATCCAGAGGAGGAGGAGCGCATCGACCGCGACGCGCACAATCTGGCTGCCCTGCTGGAGCGTCGCGAGAACCTGATCAGTGACCTAAACGAGGCTCAGGTCAAGTTCTACCAGGCCGCTGACGACATCGAGAAGGAGAATATCAAGGCCGAGGAGCGCAGGTGGGATTACGGTCCGTTTATCAAGCGCTGGTTGGAGATGCTGGCTGAGAACGGACATCTGGAGCAGAACATGGACAAGTTCCAAGAGAGGAGGCGCTAAATGGAGGGTATACTTCTCGCAGGCTATCTGCAAGGTCGGGAGAACCTACACAGTGGTATTTGGACTGCTCTTTCGGTCGCGGGTGGAGAGCAGGATATTATTGAGCATGCTTTTAAAGTGCTGTTGGCATACAGCGTCTTTCTTGTTCTATACCCTTGCCGTTGAGAGAGTCGCGATGCTCTTGCTGTCTGTTAGATAGCAGGTAGCGGAAGGGCTTGGATAGAACGAGCACAACACAAGCAAGCAGCGGCCCACCATTCGAGTAACTATCACACGGAAATATAAATACTAAAAATCTTTTTTTTTATGAGTGCTACGCTGCATATGTGCCTTCCTCAAGCACACTCAATATCTGATTGCCGTATGTCAAATCACACAGACCTTCATCTGTATTCCCGCTCTTCGCTAGGTATCATTTGATCAATTAATTCATCAACGCTCAATCCCGCCCCTCCTCCCCCTTAACCCTCAATCCTCCGTCCCCTATCCACCAACCCCGCCCTAATCCTCTCCAGCACCTCTCTCCCTACCCACCTCAACCTTCCACCCTGCCCCGAAGTCGCCGCCACCCCCTCCGCCCACTCTAACACACCCTTGACCTCCCACAAATCCTTCGCCTTGGCGCTGCGCCCCAGCGCCCGCAGCACCAGCGTCTCGTCCACGACCGTGGTCCCCGAGTCCAAAAACGAAGAGCTGTACGGATCAGCTGGGAGTATGAGGCCGATATCCGCGCGATCAAAGTCCTGCAGGGCCCGGAGCGCGAAGATCCAGTCCCACATGTTGCGAGCCGTCTTCGAAGACTGCACGTCGTTGAGGGCTGTTGCGGTGGCGGAGAAGGTGGAAGTGAACATGTCGTGTGCGGAGCGCCGGCGGACGTGCAGAGTCTGGGTGTCGGCAAAGCTTTTGCGGTGCAGGTCGTTGCGCACAAGATCGAGTACGGCGGGCCAGTATGCTGGATCCTCGGTCTCGATGCGGTCAATGGTTTGTACTTCGGGCACCAATCCGGGCGCCAGGATCCGCTTCTGTGTCCCGTCCTTGAGGTGCACGCACACGGACATGTTGACGGCGCGCCCGGTATCCACATCTCGTACGATCAAACATCTGCGTTCTGTGGCCAGAACCCAGAAGTGGCGGAAGGCTTGTAAATGTGCCTTGGAATCCTGGACGTCAGAGGGAAAGAGCGGGTAGAAAGCGCAGATGAGAGCGGCAATAGCCTTATTGGAGGTGCTGAATGTTTGTGTGCCGCCGGCGATGAAGAGAGTGCCAAAAGCCATGTGTGCGGCGAGATGAGAACCATAGGGTGTGTCGGGGCCAACGCGGCCGTGAAGACCACGCAAACGCCGCATGACTTCTAGATCGCCTGTGCCGGCCATGACAGTTGCCGCTGAGAGCGCGACGAGATCCTGACAGTTTCGAACCGTATTGCGAGAAAGTTTGGCGTCGAATCGCAATGCTGGGATCCTGTTGATGCGCATGAACTGGTCAAGATATGAGAGGAGGAAGTCGCGTACTTTCAGGTCCCCTGTGCCGGCATATCTGAGAGAGATGCTCCAGAGAAGGCCGGCAGTTATATTGAAGAACGGCATCTGGTCGCTGCTGAGCTTTTCAATAGTTTGGAGACTGGACTCTTTGCGATATTCGACAGGGAGGTTGGACTTCATCCAGCGGTCATCAGCACGGATGCTGTCCCACATGATGATGTGCTTCGCCATGGACCGGAGCAGAAAGATGTCAGGGCGTACGTAGTCGAACTGTGGGAGCGTGTCAGGCACATCGACCCTCCGAGCGACTGCTTCGTCATTTGTCTTCATAAAAATGAGGGCAATGGCAATGACGGCGCCAGCCGTAGCTTGATCCAGTAGGTGCACTATGTCGACTGGCTTTGGTGCTACCGCAACTGCCATCAACCGCTCGACGATTCGCATATCGTGCAATCCTCGCAGGTCTTTGCCTTTACCTAAATTGATGAATCCAAGCGCGAAGCCCGCTGCGAGCCGGTACGCTTCATCCCGAAGAGTGTCCGGAGGCTCCGAGGGATCAGGATCGTCGACATGTTCGATCTCGGAGAGCATGACTTCACTCATCCGTCGGTGCTGCGTATTGTAATACAGTAATCCGATTCCCATCAGCCCCGTGGTCTGAGTGTAAGGCGAAAGATTGAGCTCGGCTGCACCCAGTGGCAACATCCGTGTGACGTGAACGGACAGTAGCCGTGTGACCAGAGTGTCCATTGTGCCCATATACGAGGCTGAAAGACCCAGAAGCAATCCGACGGATGTCATGGTGTGCTTTGGAGTTAGATATTTGAACGACAGCCATTTGGCGATGGTCTTCAAATGTCCGTTGAGACCCAATCCAAGCAAGAGACCAGCGTGCTTGTTAGTGAGATCTGTAGGTTTGTTATACATGATCCAAGAGGTATCAATGCCTTGGGCATCGCGTGCGACGCTTAGCCCTGCAGCGACACCAGCATTGAAGAACGCCCAAAAGTACTTTTCTTCGGAGTAGTTTCCACGCTCCGCAGTAACAACGTTGCCGAGCGGCTTCATGAGGCAAGATGTCGAAAAGCCAAAGAGCGGATATTTTTCCGTCACCAGCGGCTTTTTGCTGCTGAACTTGACCATTGAGCTTCCCACAGGTAACGAGAAGGTCCGAACCATGACCCATTGCATTAGGGCCTTCTGAGCATCCAGGATAGCAGCCTCGTCTGTGTCTATACCACCGGTTCTAGGTGGTGGTCGGTATTCGGCGACAGCCTGCTTGAGAGGCTCTAACAATGTATACGTTTCCATAAACCGGCGGTCTTCACGGAAAATGAGGCGTGTAATGTAGTGACGCTCCACTTCGGCAACCGACTGGATTTGCTCTGGTCGATCGACTCCTTGACACATTGTGTGGATGTCTCGACTCGCACCTGAGTAGTACAGATTCGATTGGATGCCCGTCATGGTGTTTGATTGATTTTGTTGGACGTCAAGAATAAAGTCGGTGTTGGGTGTCAGGCTAAGGTCAAGGTCTTCCCTTTGCACGAGCCTGAGCAAGGAGCTTGACCAGGTTGTTGGTGGATTTGCTTGGCATCGCGCAATTGCCTCCAGAAGAGGAGCTCGTGCGGTTTGTGGAAGAGTTGCTAGTATACGTGTGGTGATACCGCATCTCTCAATCAGTTCAACCGTCTTCCGTGGATTTGGAAGTTCGTGAATCTCTTGGAAGAATTTATGAAGTGCAATCGTTCGTGGGGTAACACTGCCAATGACCTCCTCAATATTGACCGACGAGTGAGGTGAGGCCTTGGATTTTCGAATGAGCATGGCAAGCGTCGGGTAAGGGACATAGGTTCGAGTGCGCAAAACGGTGCCTAGCCACTCGAGAATCGGCGGCGGGGCTTCCCAAGGCTGCGAATGGAGTCGCAAGTTGGGGTTGATCTTCGAATCATCATAGGCCCAAATCTCATTGGATCCACCGTCAAGCTCGTAGTAGCTCCCGTGTCTCCAGCCCCAGCTCTCCCATCGTAACCAGTGCCCTATTTGGGCCAGTACAGGCGCAAGATTTCCTGGTTCGGACGTGGAAAAGTCGGGGGAGAGCGCATTGAGTTTCCGCTCCTCTCGAAAGAGGTGCAGTATGACTACGACTTCGGAAAGGCAGGTGATGCGCAGGTCCTGCCTTTCTGAGGGTGATAAGCGCCGCCAATGATCGTTCGTCGCTTTCCCTATCGGTGACTGAACAAACGATCGTGCTAGTTGCAAACAGACATGAAGCATGTCGTTCTTGCCCCTGATCTGTTCCGCTATGGGAAGGGTTTGGCGATCCGACAGTCTTCGCGTTTGCGGACTCACGGTGACTGGAGAAGGCCGTGATCGTTGCACCCACGCCCACGCGGTTGAATCCAAACTCTTTCTATTTGGTCTGATCTCCTGGCGGCGGCACATTACATCCCACGCCGACAAATCAGCCAAGGGATCGGCTTTGAGGTCTGCTTGGGCTGAAGATCGCCCGCTGCTGCCTTTCTGAGTAGCCTTTCCACGCTTGGGCTTCGTGCTACGATCTTCGAAGAATGGAACAGCAAGCGAAAACAAAGTGGCCACAAAGGCAGTCCAGTCAGGGTTCACTTGCTGATCGAGCTCCGGGTATGTCCTGCGGATGCTCCACCAGATCTCAAGGAGGAAGTCGCCCGTGAAATTCGACAAGACTTTTGACAAGACTTGGAAGAGGCGAGCTACAAAGGGATGTTTGGGAACGAGGTCGACTTGAATACGGTGTCGTCTAGATTCTCCATCGACCAAGTCGAACGCGCCCAGAGGCCCGGGCGAAATCACCCCCTGCAAAGGTGGAAGTGCAGATACGGTCCTCTTGAGTCCTGCCGTCGTCCTCATATGGTCATCGTCGCGGAAAATGACGTGCGGATTGAAGAGTTTCAGGGTGCCGAGGGCGAATCTTGCTGGTGACTGAATACTCCAGCCGGCAATTATCGATAGACACGGCTCTCGAGGATCAGTCGAGACCAAGCTCACCAAGCGCTCAACGTGGCCAGCGTTCAACTTCAATATATCAAGACTATCCTTTAATTCCTTGATCTTGACAAACTTTGGCACACATGCATATCGAGGGGCACTGGCGCTCAGCCTAGTTTGTGAGGCCGTCACCGAGAGTCTTTTACGAGTAACGGCAAGTTCACACTCCAGCGGATGTTGGAGCGCATCGTGGAGTATGTAGATGAAGATCTTCCTTTCGTGTAGCATTGCAGAGTTGAAGGGGGCTGTTAGTGCGAAAACCTTGGTTGCCTACATGATGTTAGCAATCCAGAAGTTTAAACAAGTATCAGCGTACCTTGGACGTTTCAGAATCTCGCAGCGAGAAGAGCCCGGTTTTGAGATACTTCTGGGCTGATATCTCCGCCACCGGGCTCATTACAAACTCTTTGCGAAGTCCATTCATAGGCTCCTGGATCAGGTCTGGATCATGGGGAGAAAACAAATCGTCAAGCTCGTCATAGTCCTCTATCGTATCGAACGTGTCTTCATCCATGATGTCTTCAAGCGTGTCGTCTACAGAGACCCCTCCGAGGCTCATACGCGAGGTGACGCTTCCAGGCGTCGATGCTCTGTTCCGCTGCGAAAAGCCACCGAAACTTGTTCTGTCATTACCGACTGACAACCGACTGCGCTGACTCGCCCCAAAGCTTGCGTTGAAGCTTCCTCCTAAACTTGTTCGCTGTGTAGCTAGATCTTGGAATGCTGTCTTGTCAAAGCTAGTTGACAATTCCGCTCTGGAGAGCAACGAGCTCACTCTTCGAGATTCTTTAGGTACACGGGAGGTCTCGGGGTTTAGTTGTGACGCGAGCGCATCTTCGACTGCTTGGTCTGAGAGTCGCTCTTGAGATTGGGACGGTGCGTTGAACGAAGGTGGCTGCGGTTTAGTACGACCGGCCCCCCCGAGGCTCTCCCTTACTCTATCATTACCCCGAAGAGCTGGTGTTGTCGCACCTGTGCCAGGGGCAGTGGGGCCGTACGAGCTACGCCGTCGTGGCTTGCTTCCAAGCTGAGTCGCATGATGTTTCCGGGAATTCGATAATGATTTTGGCTCGAGATACGCTGCCGACCAGATGGTGAATACATTTGTCTCACTGTTGGCAGTTATGACCAAGAGCATTGGCTTGTCGTTTCCACTTTCGTCGAATAACAGCTCGTTTTGTGGAGACACATAGATGATTTCCTCGGTCTTATTGATAGGCTCCAGTCGCCGATGACCAGAACCATTTGCATTGAACAAATTGCCTTTGTCGGCCCCAGAAACGGCGGTCACCACCAGACCAAGCTCAGAGAGCGGATTCGTGAATGAGAAGAGTCTCGGTAGTCTATCAGCAGGCGTGGACGCCGAGTGCTTTAGGAGTTCCTCCAGAAATTGTGTGTTGCCATTCTTGTGAGACTTGAACTGGCTCGACGGGCCCCGAGAAAACCCAGGGTTACGACCGAGTTGGGCAAAGCTCTGAGACAGGCTTTGGGTAAGGAATGACTGGGGGTCGGACAGGAAGGAATTGGGCGGCGCAGAAGGGAGTTGTGGGCTGCGCGCGAGTGGATCCGCCTGGGGTATCCTCCTCTGGAGCACCACGCCGCGAGCTGCTGGAAAGGCCTTCTCTACTTCGAAGGGAAGGTTTATGACGTGTGTGGCTCCAGAAAGGAAGAAGACATGTGCCTGTGACTTGAGGAAGACGACCAGGGCTTGAGCCCTCCCCTCCACGACGCGGGGCGTCTGTGGGATGGAACCGTCCGGGTCGGTAGCCGGTTGTGTGCCCTGGGTAAGGAAGGTGGTGGAGAGATCGTGGTTGCCAAAACCAGCAGCACTCGTCGAAGTGGCAGCAGAGGACAGTGGCTCTTCGGTGGGGAACCATGTGAGCAGCGCCTGGATGACCTTCTCTTGCTCGATGTTGAAACTGAAGACCTTGCGGACCAAGTCGCCTCGCGACCACACGACGTGGTACTGGGTGGTCACGACGTCATCCGAGGGGCAATCAATTCCCTCGTTATTGTATGTCTCCCAGCTGTAGTCGGCCTCGGTGCAGTCTTGGTCCAATATGGATTCATCGATGAGGTACCGCAGCGCGGCGGGCCGGTGGGTCCCGAGAGAGCGAAGGGAAGCCATGCGGAGACTTGGGGCGCGGCATGAGGGAGAGGCGGCGAGAAGGTTGGAGCATGGACTTTGTGGATTTGGGCGTCGCGGTGGTTGCTGCTGCGCGTCGTGGTTGCGAGGGTGACGCGCTTCCAGAAAGTTTGTTTGGCGCGTCCCCCTCCCACCACGGCTCTGCTACCTCGCCTTCACCACCTCCACTACCAACACCACCCACGGCTAGCGCTCAAGACCTGCAACGGCCCTTCATCTAGTATTGCTGCTGCAGTGGCAATTTTCTGCAGTCGCCAATCGCCACGACTGCGCTGTCACAGACCCACCTGCACCTGCGTCTCTTCCAACCGCCCACAATGAAGCCCATTGCCAGTACCGCGGGTAATTCAACCCAGCTGCGGTACAGTTACATTTCATTGGCTTCAATTTCAGTTGGCTAACACCGCAACAGCTACGAGCTTCCCCATCGAGTCCACGACGCGAAGATATATCCAGTACGGGCTCCCAACGGCTCCACCATCATATTATATGGCTACGACAACGGCGTCGGCGTCATCTGGAGGGGAGGTCGTCCGATAAAGCAAACTACACTGCTACCAAAGCAGCCTGCGAAACCCGCCAAAGTCAATGGCACCAACGATGCCATCATGATCATCGACTCGGACGACGAGGCGCCTGTGGACTCTGCCGCCGAGGAGCTGCCAAAGGTCGAATACGAAGAGGAGGAAGAGGAGCTAGACCCAGACTTGCCATATCCATCGATACTGCAAACCCTTCGGTTGGCGCTCAATACCGAGGTCCTCCATGTGGCTGTCCCTCAAGTGCCAACCATCTCCACGCTTCGCTCATCAGAATCCCTCCCGGCCATCTTCAACAGGAAGATCGTCTTCACCGTCGCTTGCGCCGACTACAGCGTTCGAATCATAACGCTCCCATTGGACCCGCCCACTGATGCAGCAAAACAGGCGCCTTTCAGTGCAAAATCCCAATGGGGTGAGGACGTGGTCAAGATCCCCGTACATGCAGGACACCACAGCATTCCAACAGGCGTATCGATGACGTGGACCCCGCGATCTGAGCCAACGTATGAAGAAGAACTGGGCGATGAGATGGAGGTAGACGCAGGGGACGAAGCATTGTCGACCTCGCGCGCGCGAAAGTCCTCTCGAAAGCAGAATCGATCTCGTTCTGGTCAGGATGGTGGTACTGAAGATTGGGACCTTCTGATCGCTTCACATTCGACAGAGATGGGCGGCTTGCTAAAGATTTGGCGCTTCATGCTCACCGAAACGGCTATCAAAGTCGTGAATCCTGTCAGAGCCTACCAAACCCTGACTTTGCGCGCGCCCGCCACCCAAGTCGTGTTCAACTCAGCCTCGTACCCCAAACGGCGCCACTCTCAGATCCTAATCATCGATCGCTCTGGCTTAGCTCGAGTATATGACCCCTTCGCTCCTTCTACCAAGAGGCGCCGGCCTAACCAGGAGCCTGGTGCATACGTCGCATTGTTCCGGAGCACCTTTGAGCAGCCGAAGACCGATGCACCTTCCCCTCCCATTCTCGCCTCCCGAAAGCCTATCCTTAGCGCAGCGTGGGCAGCTGACGGTCGCAGCATCGTTGCCTTGCTCGCCGATGGAGAATGGGGTGTTTGGGACATGGATCGGTCAAGTTCAGACTCGTCTTCCGATCCGTCAGCTTTTACATTGCGAAGTTACATATCAGCCCCAGAAGGTGGTCGTGGTGGTTCCCCATCCAGTCCAAAAGCACGCAACAGCCGAACGTTTTTGACGCCTATGACGCCAAACACCCGCCGGACTAAGGAGGAAACTCTGTTCCAAGGGACTACTGGCACTTCGTCAGCGCCAACACGAGGTGCAGTGTCTGTTGCTTCCTTACAATCACCAAGCGGAGAGCCCGAGGATTCTGTCATCATCTGGTACGGTTCAGAAACTTACCGAATATCGAATCTTGGCCAGCATCGCTCTCGGGCTGCAGAGAGTGGAGCAGGCTCACTGTCGAGCAGCATATTAAAGCATATCCAAGGACTTGCTTTGCTCGGAGAGGCGATCACTTCAATTAACCAATTCGATACCACCAGTCGCGCAGCCCGGATGGCGATCCCGAGAGATGTCTTGGTCACTGCTGAACATCGAATCATGATCTTGACACAAGCTACAGAAACATTCGGACGTGACCTGGACAGTGTGTTCGAGCAAGAGCAAGCAGAGGAAGAGGAATTACGGAGGACTGATCAAGAGTTATTGGCACAAGGGAATTTGGATCTGGGAGGCATGGACAGGCTGCTTGACAACATGAGCGGAAATTTAACTAGCGACAGGAACCTGGCCCTGGGCAACCCTCGCAAGGTCCTCTTTGCTTCATCAACCTCGTGAGGTACTGGCATTCAGGTTCCGGATAGGGTTCGGCCTATTTTCATATTGCAGCTAACAAGCACTCCTATCAGAATTTCTGAAACTGAGGAAGCAAAGAAAGCGTCTATGGTTGCAAAGGTAATTATCCACCCCAAATATCACCTTGGCCATGCTTAAATATGCACAGACTCTATCGGTATGATATGGTGACCGAGTCAAGGTCATGATAGCGGCGACTCAGCGAATAAACAATCAATCAACAATGTGTCTAAATTTTGTTTTCACAGATTACTTAGACCTAAAGTCTTGCTAACATTGCCAGGCCCTAAGTGACCTCCTATTAGACGGACTCTGGATGACCTGGTTATCTTTTAACATGTCGCTCTTCTAGCAGACGTTTGGTGCAGATTGGTCGGCTCACTCGCTCTGCCAGCAATTCGAACGGCACCCTGATTGTTCCTCTCCCTCCCAGCCTCTGTTTTCTATCTGCACCTGTTCGTTTGCCCTATTGGGTCTTCGTGGAGTCTATTTCATTCTCCATGCTTTTCCCGTCAATCGAAAACGAACCCTCCGCGGCCTAAGGTGGAGCTCAGGACCAGACTCTTTCCTGCTGCTCAGTATATCTCGCGGTACATCAATAAGTGTCACCCTGGCGCCGGCATTCCATAGACCTAGTACGGCGCAAGCCTGGAACGGAGAATGGGTGTCTGGATAGCAGTGGGACACGTGCAATTCCTCCCTTCAGTTCTCGGATTCGTTACTTGAGCACGGAAACGTGTGAGGATGGTTTCGGTGATGGGCGTGCGCAATGCTGAGACTTTGTCGGGCCCCGTGAGGGTGTGGCGCTGAGCATGGAAGGGAAGTTTTGCGACATCTCATATATACCTTCGTGATATACCCTCGACATTCAATATACTCTGTTCACATTGCAATCACTCATAATTTAATTCCTCGTCACGATCTTGCAGTGTTTTATTGAATCCCTCGTACTTCCTTGACAAGCTGCCTGTATTTAAACCACTCAATGCTCCTTCCTTGATGCAGTGTAGAAACAGAAACAGAAACTCCAGCGCCATGTCCCAAGCATTCGCCAAGCCCCAAACCACTCGTCCGCGCCTCGACGAGGTACAGCTCTTCGAATTCCTCAAAGAACAAATCATCAGTAAGCAATAAGCTTCCAACCCGCAAAAACGGTCTTCTTAGCCGTTACAGTAACCACAGTCGCTCTCTACGGCTGCAAAACCAGCCCCGACCGCACCCTCTTTGATGTCATCACATATGTCACCGGGCCCTCTTCCTCTGAGAATACCCGTGGTTGCGGTGTCGCCCTGGTTGTCTACGGTGCCAGGAATGACTTCTCAAGATTCCGTGTACTGAAGAGGGCAGAGGAGCAGAAGGATATGAATTCAAACATGGAGACACTGTTGCAGAGTGTGAGGATGGATATGGGGGGGCTGATGAAGGCTTTGGCGGAGCATGGCAAGAAGAACTTTCAGCACGACCCGGCGGCAGTTGTTGGTGCGTTCAAGAAGACGGCAGTGAGAGCACCTGATAGCGAGGCGAAATTGAAGGAAGGTGCAGAGACCATGGGAGGAAAGCCTAGTGATGAGGAGAAGTTTACGGGAGGTGAAGAGACCTTGGGAGGAAAACCTAGTGATGAGGAGAAGTTGACGGAGTGCGTAGATGCCGTGGATCTTAATAAGACGTAGGTATAGTACAGACGTATGTCACGGTCGTGCATCATTACTAGTAAATTCGAGGTGGTACTCATTCGATCGTTTCTGTTGCACTCATGTAGTTGGAAAATGTGAATGCGCGGACGCTATCTACATTCTCACCGTTTTTCCACGTCTTCGCGTCGCGTCCCCGCTCCTGCCAAATCCAGAATCACCCACAGATAGCCTCTCAATAATGTTCCGGCACTCCTCTTCAAGCTTGGCAAGAAAAATAGTCATGCCTTCAAGCAATTTGGAGGTCTCATCGCGCCATGAGCTTCACGCTTCCAAGCTTACCCAACACGATCTATTCGAGAGCCTCAAGAGGCGCATCATCAGTACGAATCTTCTTGTTCACATTTTTACGCCAGACATTCAGTAATCCGACTCTAGGCCTCGCTACTGCGCTATACGGTATCACCTCTGCCAATCCTTCCGAGGCTCTCGATGTCCTATGCTACACCACTATCCGCGGAAGCCGTACGGTTCATGAAGCTGTGCTTATTGCCTACACCACCCCCAACTCATTCGCGGCATGGGAAATCTTGAGCAATGCTACAGGCTACGAAGAGGAGATTGCTGCTTTGGAGGCACTCCTGGAAGATCTGAAGAAGGGAATGGGAGAGACAATATCAGGCCTTGAGAGGCAGGGGCGATGGGACGTGAAGCATGAAGCGATGCCAGATGTGGAGTCTAAGCGGAGGGAACGACTGGGTAATCTGACTACTATCAAAGAGGATATAGAAGAGTAGAGGATCTGTGGAGCATTCTCGGAGTCGGGTTAGGGCATGGAGAGTTTGTTGGAGGGCTGACAAATTCCCTGGGCGGCAGTTTTCCCGACCTGATCTCGCTATTAAATGAAAAAGTGTTTCCCGCGGTCAACAAAAGCCACATGACATCCACAAGTACGAATAGGACATGTAGCACTGGGCATGTGATGGCTCTGCACCGGGATATGTCGAATCTGATGAAGGCCTATTCATGAATGAATGAATAAATGAATTGGATTTACGTCCAGGTAGGGTTTCCCTTATGGGGAGGTTCCCCCCCTTAAGCTTCCCATGGGGCATGAGGGACGCACTAAGCTGTGGTCTTACACCAAAGAGGCCTCAGTCAGTGTTTCCTGTTCGAAGGTCGATTTAGAAGCCTAGGATATTCTATTAAGATCATACGTCGACCATATATCAACAATAAGATGCTGTGGATACTCGGTGCGCTTGAGTGCTGATATTTGTTGTCTAGGAACATATTAAACGAGCCCTGTCTCTCTAAGGTGCTAAAGTAGGATATTTACAGTGCGTGCTTCATTCCACTATTTTACATACTAAGTTAATCATGTTTCAGAGGACTGTTTTATTTCATCGAATGAACGCATTTCCCGTCAAGTTTTCAACACATGCTGTAAGACTGAGGAGGTCAGAAGGAAGAGGAGGATTGATTGATTGATGGAGAGCTGCGGGCGAGGTGAGAACTATATACGATATTCCTGTGTGGGCAGCTTGGGGTTGTGCCGTGGTTGTCAATATTCCTAACCTCCCAACAAACCATAGTGCATACCTTGTACAACAAGAGACCTTGTTGAAGTAACATTCCGGAACATCAAGAATGGAGAGAACTTGTCAAGTCTTACACATGCGAACGCCAATACAGTCTCCTCGACGCTCTTGAAGTAATGCTCGTGTCTATGAATTTCGAGACGGGCAGATGCATCAGTGAGCTAACCAATTATGTCTTTTGCTAATTTCAGCGCTTACAGCGAGATTAGAGAAGTTTGGTCATGGGCAACACATGAATGACTGTTCCGCATGCTTGTGTCGAGAACTCCGGCTCTCCGAGATGAAGCTTCCAAGAACCCAATCAATTGATGCAGCAGTTTATTCAGTGCTCTTTACTAAGGCAATCATCACTTGGTATTCGATAAATCAAACATTAAATGGACTAGCGTTTGGTATAAGAGAGCTATTCTATTCGTAGTCTAAATGACTTGAGCCACTGCTATCAATACACTGAACTTCGAGTTTGAGGGCCACACAAAGAGTGTGTATGTGAAAATCTGCACGATATACAAGCTACATGGGTGTTACTTGAGATCTAGAGAAAAAAGAATAACAGGAGGGATGAAGGCCTTTGACAACGTCATTTATTAGAGCGCAACTACAGTCCCGTAAGAACGGTCTGGATGATCGCGAGGACCAAAGTCGGGAGTCCGAACAGTATAACAGCCCAAATAGTCCAGAATTGGGCCACATCTCTGCGATCTCGCCATAATATTTTCCAATCGTTAGGACACTGATTCTCGACGAAGTCCTGCAACGTGGATAATCTTTCAGCGAAGTAGGGAAAGTCGGTATCAAGGTTGTAAGTGTTCTTCAGATCGAACATGTCCAGCTGGATGAACAACGGTTCGTCCCTGCAGTCTTCGAAGCAAAGTCTACGCAGAAGTGGATCCGAGCTTTTTTTAAAGAATGACGATGGATGAGGGGATATGAATTGATGGCCCAGGAACCGCCCTTGCTCGCAGTGAGCCTGGATCAACTTCCTCGAATCTTCGTGTTGCCCAAAGAGTAGGCGATATGTGGAGAGGATTTCGCGAAAAAAATCAGCGGCAAGACGTGATCCTCCTGGTCTTGAAGGAACTTGCGGAACAAGCTATCTTTTATCAGCCTCATCCAAAAGACAACGTGGTCAGGCCTTACACGTCCAGGAACGTCTTCTCAGGCTCCAAAGCGCAGAGTAGGAAGCAAAAGGAGGGTATATTAAATAATTTTACAGTCTTCTTCCGAAAATCGAACTCCAAATGCTCGCATATCGATGCGGTCCACTCTATTTTGACGTTGAGTAGATTCGCTAGCGAGTAATAGCTCACGTTCTGACTCTTCAAGACCCGTTGATCGACTTGGTGCGCATGGGACTGCGAATGTGGCTGTATCCACGGAGTAGGGATTGGTAGATGCGAGTTGCAAAAATGGCATAGCAGGTCGTCGAAGGTATAGTTGAGCGTCTCATCAGTAAGGTCTTGGAAACTTACGCGCCAAGTAGCGGTAGGTCGTCGTTGAGTGCTGCGAGACCCGAGGTTTCCAAGCTGTGTCGTGGAGCTTGTATCCAGATGATGGAGGTCTGAGGACCTCATTTGAAGTTTGTGTGGTTTAGGGTCTGGAACTGGCGTGTACAGCATCGCTAGAGCGCCAAACAGAACAAAAACAAGCTGTGCGACTTTCTCTACATCTCCTGTAGTAAGTTCTTGATCTTCTAGTGCCATGCACATCTTCCGGATAGTGATTTGTCGCTGATCCTCGTCGCTAATCAGTGTCGCAACTGCAAACAGAATTTCGTACAATCGAACTGCAACTCCGGCTGCTGATTTATCGACTAAGGAATTTGTTTTCACGAGATCTCGCATCGAGGCCGGCAGTGCCGCTAGAATATCTTCCAATATTTCAAAATAAGCATTGGCAGAATATTGAAGGTCATCCAGCACATCGTCGTTGTTCAGAACTGCAAGAACCCGAATCAATTCGCTCTTTGGGGTCGGTTTGCCTGCGAAGTTTAGCGTCGCCTTCGAGCAAACACCGATGTCTACCCCATTTACGGCTTAGAAATGTGCACTTACTAAGGAGGTACCCATTTTCGGGGTCAGATTTCTTATCCTTCTGTCTCCGAAGACTACTGGGTAAAAATCTCATGTTAGTTCAGCAAGACACGATGGAAGGCGCGAATCGAGCAATACCTCCAAGAGAGGCGAGAAGCTTCGTTACATATAGCTGTCGCACAAGGCAACAAGCCATCGCCCTTTGCGCACAGCCTCCGCCTCGAGTCCTCTTCATAGGGCACGGACTTCAGCCCCCTACGACGTTGACATTGATCTGCGTTGTGTTAGGCGCCCTACGCGTGTGCTCACGGTCATTTGCCCATACAAGGAGGAATTTTGGACATGCAGCAGCGGGCGCATGCACAAGCGGCTAATGAGAGATGGAAGGGGCGTGCTCCGGGGGCGGAGCGCTTGCGGGACGGAGCAGGCTGGTTGCCTTCAAGGATGAGTGACACCTAACTCCTCATATTGAGCACACGTACGCCTAACCTACGACAAAATAGCCTATACAAATATCACTCGGGTCGAGTGATATCATGTCACTAGTTGAGATATGGGGCTATTATGTGATTAGGGCAGATGTGTGACTACGTGGATGATCTCCAGAGGAGCTGAACAGCGACTTATAGTTATCTACTATACCTCCCTAGGTATGACCAAGAGGAAGATTTTGATGATTCACTGGTCTGATTGAGGCGATTGAACAAGTGGTGAAGGCTCGAAATTGTCTGCACAGATTTTGCATCTTGTCGTCAGCATCTGCGTCGTGTGCGTGGCCGCCAGAAACGCGCCCAAAGTGTAACGATCAGCGCAATAAGCATAGGTAATGAATAGTTTCTCGAACTATTCGGAGGCTCTGATGACAGCTTCGACCTTGATTGTTGTGTTAGAACGCACCGATTGAGGGAAAATTCAACGACTAAGATCTGAACGAACCCCCTTCATAGTCGGCTTGAGGTCACTGGCTCTTCCATTGAGGCTAGCTGTCTTTCTATTGTGAGACGGGATTTTTGGAAATGCTATGTCCTCCGTATGTGGAGAAGAACGAAAGAGAGGCTTACTCGGCGACAAGCAAGGGCGGGGGCTTAACATTCTCAGGGAATGTAGCTTCCCACGCTGCCATAATGCGCAACATCTTCGCTTCTTCGTTCTCTGGTGCCAACATGTGTAAAGCGAAAGGTCTTCCGTTGAACTCTGCGAAGCCTAATGGCAAATTGCCGACAGGGAAACCTGATGCTGCGCCGACACTTCCAGTGCGAGAGTCACATGGACCGAGAATCACGTCCAGATCGTGCTCGCGTAGCAGGCCTTTTACTTTGCTAGACGCGAACTCACGAAGAGCCTTCCTATTCCGTTCGAAGATATCCTCAGTCGTGTTGTCGTCCTGTGCAAGTTCTAGGAAGTCTTGGTTGTTTTTTCCTTATTACGTTAGATATGGCTGGGTAGCAAGGAAACAAGGTCTTTACCAGGTGGCAACTCTTGGTCGGCGTGTGCTTTATTAAACTCAATGAGTTCCGCAATTGTCTTAGGTCCGTTTTCAAAACGTTGTAGAATTTCGGTGAAGCACTGCTTGAATTCGTATGCTGTTTTCTGTTAGACGGTCATTTCGAGACCAAACAAGAGCTCGGACGTACGATTGAGATCTTCCAATTCGCTTAGATCGGGCATGGCGCCGGTGATCTCTTCCCAAGAAGGTACAGAAGGCACCAGTACTGATTGGACGACTTTCCCACCCAATACACGTATTTTCTCGGCAGCGTCAAACATAGCCTTGTCTGTCTGCTCCCAAAAACCGTTCACAGTCTCCATGGCTGATGGGTATGACCTCCATTTTGTGGGATCGGAGAAGCCAATCTTCAAGCCTTCCCAAGAAGTCTCTGACGGGATGTATTTCCCCGATTCATGCCCTTGCATAATGGCGACAAGGTATGCTAGGTCCCTCACACTCTTTGCGAACCCTCCAAGGCAGTCGAAGCTAGGTGCAGCGGGTTGCACGCCGGTATTATCAACGGAGCCAGGAGTAAGTTTAAGCGCGTACACTCCAGCACGACAGGCGGGCATCATGATGGATCCGTCTGACTCGGTACCGAGAGATAGGGGCGCGAATCCCGCTACAACGCCGACGGCGCTGCCGGATGACGAGCCTGCCGGAGTCTGCAAGAGTTAAGACCAATCGCCAGGAATTTGGAAGTTTTTTCTTACTGTTTGACCTAGCCAGGGCGAGCCGGGTATAACACCTCCTTCCACGTAGGGGTTTTGTGTCTGGATCACACTATCAGTATCCACTATAGATCATCCAAAAAGTCAACGGACCTGGCCGCCAACAGGAGACCATCCTGACATGATTCGAAACCCTTTTTGGTTGCCCAGTTCCTGATTCGGTCAGCGTCACAACTTATTGTCGAAAGAGTGGGGGTCCCTACCGACATGTTTGCCTTTCCAATAATGATCATACCAGCAGCGATCAGAACGTCGATTATTTTGGCGTTTGCCTTCGCTTTCGCTTCAGTCAGAGCAATAGAGCCACAAGTTGTTGGCATTCCAAGACCTGGAGTTGAGTAGGCATCCTAATATCAGTCAGCCGAGCCAGGAGTGACAGATAGTATGGCCTGAAGTGCTTCAACTCCTGAAACTATTGCAACCCATGCGGGTATAGGTCGATGATATACTTCTGGAGGCTAGCTGCTATCTGGGTCTCGATTCTGGTAGATGAAAAAGCCTGCATGCTTGGAGTGTCATACCTTCACAAGAATCGGTACACCGTGTATAGGTCCTCGCAAGGTCCCTCCTTCACGCTCATCATCTAACTTCTGCGCGTGTTTTAGTAGTCTGTCTCGTGGAGCAATAGAGATGACGGCGTTGAGCTTCAACCCGGCGTGGTTATGCTTCTAGACCTGATCTAGGAATGCGGTCGTGAGTTCGACGCTATTGGACTTTTTATCATCCAACAAACGCCGGATATCGGTCGCTGTGAGAGTCAACACGTCAATCTTTGGTCCCATGTCTCTTGCAATGGTTTTGAGAATTGTGCGTAGGAAAGAAGCAGTCGTCGGGAGCATGAAGAGCTCAACAGAGGGTAGCCTTGTGGATGGGGGACGCCAGCTGTGCTTTCGTGTTACCAAGGTCGAGGCTGAGCTGGCTAGGCATCACAGAACGAGAGGAGGACGAGGTGGGAGCGACGACAGCATGGTAATGGTGATTGGGGTGGGGTGATCGGTGAAGGAGTGCTCACTGGCGTCCCGAGCAGGGTGTCCAGGTGAAGGACCGAGATACCGATGACGAAACCTTCTCCGTGCATCGACTTACACAGCAGGCATTCCTCAATGACAAGCGTGGACTAGCAGATCCCACAAGATCTGCGGTACAGGAAGCTTTTGATGCTTTAGTCCAATTGATTGACCAGAAGTTTCCGCGTTACGGACGAGACAAGTCATTGTTGGAGCATTGGAGCATTTGTGGCCGTTACTTGCCTCACGTGTCAAACCTTGCACTTGTCTTCACGGCCTCTAAGAAGAAGGCCAGAAGCATTGACACCTCCGAAATGTTTGCCGAGCTTCTAAAGAACGCCAGCTGGTATCTACAAGAAATTGGAGAGCTCGAACAATCGAACAACTTGGTTGAAGTTGGACTTGACGCCTGTGGAAGCGAAGAGTCTCTGACTTACGCATATCTCTGCAACACAAAAGTCGTTCTAGCTATGGACACAAACAAATTGGTCGATGGCCGAAAGTTCTCGGAGAAAGCAATTGCCATTCGAGAAAAACTACTCGGCTCTGACGACCTAGACCTGGCAATCAGCTATGGCAATTTTGCCAATATACTGACTAACGAAGAACTATTCGATGAGGCTCTTGCCAATCACACCCTATCGGATAACATCTAGATTAGTGCAGGTAAGACAGATGACACCTACAAAGGTCTAGCACACCTCAATACTGGACGTGTGTATTCCATGAAGGGCGACCCCAAAGTTGCCGCGTCATACTTCAAGCAAGCCGAAGATATATTCAGCAAATCATCAAACAACATGTTCCTCATTGGGTGAGTTTATTTTCAATTGTGTGTTCCGAGAAATCTAACTCTAGTCGCAGCGTTCACTACACGTGGGCAACCTTGCTCATGAACCAGAATGAGAACCTTGACGCTCTTGCCAAGTTTCAAGTTGCATATACTCTCGCGAAAGAATCCATACCGTTCCAGACTGTTGTGGCCTCACTATGTTACAAGCTTGCCGTTCTTCACACTCGTATGGATCTATTCAAAGAGGCAAAGTGAGTTTTCACACTTTTACGACGACAACATGGCCTAATCAAGGCTAAATATATCATAGAGAACGGCTGAAAGAAGGTATGACGATATCAGAGAATCACAAGCGAGAAGAGTTTATCGCTAGAATTGGTAGACAGTGGGCTCTCACTATACTAACTATAGACGCCGATCCTACATCCACGGACGAGGAGAAGGACATGGCAGCGGAGATGAAGAAAACCAGCGAGGATATAAGGCAAAGACTATGGGAACAGATCAATCCATACGTCAAGGATGCATCTAACGTCCAGGAAGAAGAGCAGTATCGCTGGCTCTTGGCAGCGTGGTATCGGTGAAAGACCGAGTCTCCTATAAGTCTTGATATGTATAGAATGCTAAGGTCAACAAAGTAGCTATTCAAAGGCATTTTGTAGTCGAATAGGATTTTGAACAGCACTAGACTTCTCCAAGCCCACGTGTATTCCTGCTGAAGAAGTTGAGAATCAGACTTGTCCAAGGAGAGATATCCTTAATATACAGGTCTATCCGTATTATCCTTATCTATCTAGAGATTAAGGATATCCCTAACTTAAGCTAAGTAATTTCTAGTAGTAATTTACTAATAACGATAACGTATTGGATTACTGAGCCGGACAGATCACTGAGCCGGACACTTTTTCCTTGGCGCAACCACCCCACCTCCCAACTCCAATGCCTCAACAAAGGAACGCGTTTCTCGCCCAACAGAAGGTAAGATTACTCTTATAATACAAGCTTATAAGGCTAGCCAGTTTAAGTCAATTCGACGCGCTGCAGAGGCATACAACGTCCCTTACCAACGGGTTACCGGTACTGATCGACTCAAAGGACAGCTCTATCGACCTGATGCACAACCTAGCCGCCATAAGCTCACCTCTACCGAAGAGCAGACGATCGTTCAATATATCCTCGACCTCAATTCGCGAGGGTTTGCCCCCTGGCTGTGTGAGGTAGGAGATATGGCAGATAAACTACTGGCTGCGCGTGGTGGTCAGCCTGTAGGGAAGAAGTGGCCATATAGATTCGTGACGGGTTCACAGGAGCTCAAGATGGCCTTCAATCGAGCAAAGGACAGCCAGAGGATCCTCCAAGGAGATCCTAAGGTCATTGGCGCGTGGTTCCAGCTGGTAGAGGAGACAGTAGCCAAGTACGGCGTGCAGGATGCGGATATTCACAACTTTGATGAGACTGGCTTCCAGGTGAGCGTTATTGGGTCAATGAAAGTCGTCACTGGCTCAGAGAGACGTACTCGACCTGAGCTGATCCAACCAGGCGATCGGGAGTGGGTTACAGTGATCCAGTTTTTTTTTTCAAAGAGCGCGTCCATATCTCAGCGTGGTATGAGGAAGCGACAATACCGCGTAATTGGAAGCTCTCTATGTCTGAGAATGGCTGGACAAACAACGCGCTTGGCCTTGAGTGGTTGAAGCATTTTGACGCGCATACAAAGGCATCTCAGGTGGGGTCCTATCGACTCCTCATCTTAGATGGCCACGAGAGCCATCTAAACCAGGATTTCAAGGACTACTGCTTAGAGCAACAGATCCTTACGCTCTGTATGCCAGCCCATTCATCGCATATCCTCCAGCCACTTGACGTTGGTTGTTTCTCGCCGCTAAAGCGCAAGTACTCTGAGAAGGTTAGAGACTTGGCACGCCGACGTGTCTTCTATATCGATAAGGAAGGCTTCCTCCTAGCCTTTAAAGACGCGTTTTTTTACGTGTTTGCAATAGACAATTGCAGGAAGGCCTTTCAAGCAACAGGGATAGTCCCACTCGACGCGCAGAGAGTTATTGATCGACTAGAGGTGCGGCTGCGCACCCCACCTGGACCACCCCTACAGGAGACGCCCTGGCAGTCGCAAACTCCAAGCAATACACTTGAATTCAGCTCTCAGTCAAAGCTAGTAGGCGACTCCTTCAGTTGTCTATCTAACGCTGCCCAAACTAGCTATACGCAGCTTGTTAAGGGTGGAGAGCAACTACTACGCCTAGCCACGCTCCAGGCTTCACAGATTGAAGAGCTTAGAGAGCAATTAGATACAATAACTAAGCGAAAAGCGCGCAAAAGGAAGCGGATCCAGCAAGGTGGTACTATGGAGTTTGGTGAGGCAGCAGATCAGGTGGCTGCGGGCGCGTCTATAGTGCGCCAGCCATCCAAGAAGAGTCGTGGTATAGGTGGTCAAGAAGTGACCCGACTAGGTATCCGACGCTGTGGGAACTGTGGGAATACTGGGCACAACGCGCGAACATGCCAGGCATATAGAGAAGCTTCCTCTGAGTCAGATGCCAGTACTACATATGTAGCCTCCTTATTTGATAGCGAAAATCTGATGATGCATAAGATGGGTGGTCGCGCCAAGGAAAAAGTGTCCGGCTCAGTGATCTGTCCGGCTCAGTGATCCAATACGTTAGGTATAGTATAAGAGTTTAGTAAAACAGAGAATTCAAGTACTCTTACATTAGCGGTTTGAGACGGTCTCTCCTAGACGGACGCTTTCCTGTGGCACTTTCACGTAGGCAACAAAAGTCACCTGACCACACGCTAGCGAGCCAACCTACCCCCCGCCCAAGCTGCGAACTTCTTCCAGCTAAAAACATTCATCATACCTCCCAGGAAATCTTGATTATTTTTCCATCCCACGATCAAAAGAGATCGATCAAGTATGGATTACTGCTCGAGCCGCCCCCCGATCGACCGCGAGACCATTAACGAGTCCACTTCAACCCAACCAATCATTCCTCCGCGCGAATTGCTTTCCGACTTCAAGCGCGAGGCTATGAGTAAGTCCTCGCCTGGTAAAATTGGGCAAGAAATAAAAAATTGACGACTTTGTGCAGGTGGCTGGCATATGGGTAAGACGTCTGGAGATGGCCCGGTCATGACTGTGCACGCGAAGTTGCAAGAACGCGCTCTGGTTGACAAAATTAAGAGCGAGATCGTGGGTACGTATCATTCTCTTTCCTTGATCATTTGTACAGAGATATGCGGTGTTGTCCTTTCGGAAAGCGTTGGAACTGACAGCAGTGTGTGCACAGAGACCGCAACAGCCATCTACGGCGCCTTCGAGTACAACATCATCATCTACGATTTTTACCCAGAGGATTCAAAGCTCCACACATGGTGCGCCATGCTCATCTTGCATCACGGGGTCGATGAGTGGCGCGTCCTGTTCAAGAGCGAGGACAACAAGGATCAGGTTAAGGCCTGCGAGAACATCTTGAACCTCTTGATGAAGTGCTTCGCCCACATTGCTAGTATGTCTCCATGCGATTGCGTGAGCGTAGTGAGACCTTTCTAACAAGTTCATAGGCAAGTGCAAGGAGAACGAAGTGATCAATCGTGACGATTTCATGACAAAAATGGAAGAAGCATGAAGTGGCTGGGGATCCCCCGCGCAACCCGCCTGGTTGCCAGCGCTGGCCAATCAAAGTTGGAAAGGAGCAATGACAGGAAAACTGAATAGTTGGGAATTACTGTTTAAGAACGTTCCCTGTAATTTCTTTTTTGCAGTAAAAATTCCCCAATGAAGTCAAAACAAGAATACCAATGATACGAACCACTTCACTTTCTTTCAAGTGACCTTTTCTTCCCCATCGTATAAAAATCTTCTGGTTTTCTTCCCTACTCTTATTACCTCCAATACCGTTTACATTATGGTGCTTCCTCCCCGAGCATTTCTACCGACGCAAGATAGATTCGCAGAGCTCAATCTCGTCTCTCGTCTCAAAGAAGAGATCATAAGTACACCCCACTCTGACACATTCGGCCCTCAACTTTTACGCTGACACTCCGAGATCTGGCACCCTACCTCTTCCATTCCAAGACCCATGTACCGCCTTCCTACGATGTTCTCACATACACTGCTGAACCGTACCCGGGGGACCACACCTTAAGAACATACCTTGCGGCACTAATCTTATACAAGCGGCCAGGCAATTGGATTAACGTAAGAACGGTAGAGGGAGCGGACTTTGTGGATGCATTGGAGTTTTTGTTGGCGAGGTTTCAGTATGAGGTAAGTATAGTGTTGGAGTTCAAAGGAAGGCGAAGAACGTCAAGCAGGATGAGTGGTGGTGAACTGTTCGCTGGGTGAGCAAAGTGAAATATCATACAAGGACAAGTACCTACGTTCATTCCTCGCCTTATTCGCGACTGCGCTGCACCCCTTCCAAGACTAAGAAGGCGTGTCTCGATACAAAGCAGCCCAGGAAAGCGCCATTCTTTCCAACATAAGAAACGCCCTCCACCGTCAATCTGCCTTCTTCATATATCCTCACCACAACTCATCCATACCTCGAAATGTTCGAACGAAATCCCCGCAAAAGATCCCGAGATCAGGCCGGTCTCTGCAGTCCAATTCAAGCCTACAAGCGCCTCCGAATAGGCGAGGCCCCTGGTGTCGTATCTGCAGCAGAGCCAGACGCCATGACGATCTACGACGGGCCCGAACAGAACGGAGCGCTCATACAAGCCATCAATACCCCCATACCCGACACTTTATGTGCTCTTCAACGCAGCCCTCACTACTCCATCAGCGACAAGCTAGCAGAAATCATCAGTATGTACCTTACCACCCCTTAGCTCCGTCTCCTGATCAGATGCTCCGCAATGGGAACCGCCACACTCTTGTACAACACGCCTTCGCTCGATATCGTGCACTTCACGCCTCCCAACGCAAACGTTCCGACCGCGGAATGCGTCGCACTGATACGTTTCGCGGATGTGAGACCAATCGAGAGCCTGAGTGACCGGGTATTGCTGCAGACGTCGGCGTGTGAGTCGGGGGTGCTGGCGCTAGAGGAGCTCGGTTTTGCTGTGAAGAGATCAATGGGGGAGGTAGTTGGTGAGTTTGCGTTGAGGGGAGATTTTGCGGGGAGAGATTTGCTGATGGAGGACAGCGCGTGACTGGGCAGCAGAATCGAGCTGGGAAGCACGCTTTGTAGGCTGTGGTGTTGAGCATGCATGCTCCTGGACGTTGGATACTGCGTGTGAATGGATGCGATGGGTCGTTGTAGATTGCGTTCTGGACAAGGTCACGATGACACAGACGGTGTCTGACAAACATGTTATTGAATTCTTGACGCGTTAATAAATGGGGTATTCCACTACTTCGCTACCACGGTACGCACGGCTCAGCAAACTCTCTCCTGCTGTGCTCTCCCAACCCACCATAACTTCCAGTAAAAATAACCTTCATAGAACGCCCAAAATATGCCCACAAAGATGTCCACGATCATGAACATGTCTCGCTCATAAGCCTCGCTCGAAATGCCCGAGTAAAGATAATCGCAACGGAGATACAACGCTAATGGGACCTAACCATGGAATGCGAATCGGCCAAAGTTGAAATTGGGTGTTGGTTTGCGCGGGGAACAATCGGATTCGGCTTCGCTGTCGGGAACAATGAGGTCTTCGCTGCCCTGTATGACGGGCTTGGTGGGAGAGTCCATATCGCTGACTGCAACAACCACTTCGGCTTCCATGGCGGCCCAGGCTGAGGCCTCGAGGTCTTCTGCGGTGTTGCCTTTTGGAGGCAGCTTGGAGGCCTGAACCCGGCGATGAGTCTTCTTCGGGGTGTCGGGGATCACCTCTAGCTCTTGTCGCCTTCGTTTTACTGTTTGCGAGAATGTTAGTTGCGTGGCTTCGATTGGACTGCCACTCTTTCGAGAGCGAGGTACGTTGGAAAAGCCAAATTTTGAACGCAGATCCTTCACCTGAGCCGACAGAGCGGCGCTGAAGATGGAATCGCCTTCGTCTGGCTGTGGCGTCGGACTGCCTTGCGAGGTCACTAGGGTAAGTGTGCTAGCAGTCTCCTGTGATGTATCCGTACTAATCTTGGTGCAGACCGTAGATTGAGAATCCACAGTATCGTCGTGGTGGGCACCATCATGGAAGATCGCGATCTTCTTCTTTTTTGGTTGTGAGGCAGCTTCCTCGACATCTACCAATCGAGCCATTGCCTCCTCAACAGAATCATCTGACCAGAGACCAAAGTCTGAAGCTGCAGCCTTCTCGCTCTTCTTCGTCGGCCGCATAGAGGGACTGGGATCTGCCACAGACGAACCAAAGAATGGACTCGTCTCCGCTGCGACCTCCTTGGAATTTGGAGTCTCGGAAAAAGCATCAGAACAAAGACGCTGCCGCTTCGAAGGATTTGGAGCAGAAGCTCGCTTGCCCCGGGCCTCCGACTTTGTTCGTCTTGCAGGCTGAGGAGCAGTCCTTGGTGCAGACGACGAATGATTATAAGATGGTTGTGATGGCGGAGCGGCGACAGCCGACCAACTGGCAGACCTATGCTGCTGTAATACCGCCTGTTGGCTAGGAGAGGGGGTGAAACTGTTTGGGTCAAGCTCAGCCAACGGCGTGCGCTTTGGCTTGAAGAACGAGTCAATCGGCTTGCTTTGCTTCGAATCTGGCGTCTGGACGATGCTTGTAACCATGGACGCTGGCCGTAAGGGTTTCACGAATGACCTGTCCTTTGGTCTCACTGTGATCAGCTTCTTGGTGTGGGGATTCAGATCGCCACGAGCAACACCAAATGCCAGATCTGCCGGGACATGGTGTCCAATGTACGGCATATCCGCAGCATCGACGCCAGTCTTCAACGGGGTCAAGTGAACCAGCTGCTTGGAAACTGGACAGAAGACCCATTGGTAAAGAAAGGTATTCTCCGCACAAGCGAAAGCGTCGAGATAGCCAGCGGGTACTTTGAATTGGCCATCAAACTGAGCCGTCTTAACAACCCTGTCGACTGTCTTGTGCTTGCGCAACATGCGATATGCTGTCTTCAAGCCCATCCTGCCGATTCCAGGAAGATAGTCGCAGCCACTGAGCATCGCCATGCGCCTGAAGTCGGCATCCGACCAGCCTGCCAGGCTGACTTCTCGACAGGTCGTGAACAGGTTCCGATTGATCTCGACGCATTCTCCATACTTGTCCAGCTTGGTGATTAAGCACTTTGCCCCAAACACCAGGAGATCCGAGTCCTCGGAGAGTATGCCGTCGATGAGGCCTTGCCGCTCGAGGTAAACCAATTGGGAATCCGCTTCGTAGGGCGCAACGACATACTGGATGTTGTGGTGCTTTAGCTCCTCAATGAGTTGGCGAGCCATTTCGGGTGTCACATCTACGGCCTTTTGCAGTTCAAGATGAGCCTGTGATGTCTTTCCTGCTTGCAGCAACTGCAGCCCCAGTCGTTTGCTCTCTGCTCGCCTCTCTCCCCTCTCCTTTTCTGTTCCAGCCTTGCTTGGAAGGTAATCTCCATCGAACACAATGTATGGGGTGATTCCGAAGTGGACGAGCATTCGAACACGGTGCATAGCAAAGTCTACGAGTCTATTGAATATTAGACGCCGTTTCAGCTAGACGAAGATCGGAGGCTTACTTTGTTGTGGGTTGGTCGAGCGCCAGCTCAATGGCACACGCCGCTGTTCCCCGGTGAAGCCAGCCATAGGCGTCAACGCCAATGGTCTGGCCAGCATATTTCTTGAGATGGCCTGGCTTATGGATAGATTTGAGAAGCGGGAGAAGCCCTGGGAGGCAGTCAGCGGGATATATGTACTGCTGGATCGATATACGCACCAGAAATGCCCATTTTGTGGTTTCGCCGTGGACGCGTCTAGACCAAAACAATGGTGTTTCTGAAGCTGCTATTGTGACATTGCAAACAAAACCTGCAGGCGTGAAGGAAGAAGAGCCGGTCGGACGAAAGTAAGAAGCGGACGGCGAACGTCGAAGGCAGCGCTTAACCAAGGCCCTCGGAGGCTGAGTGGCATTCGCCGTGCGACGCGTGAATGCAAGGCACGACGCGCGCTGGGGAACCGCGCTAGTGGCCAGATCGGGCTTAGGGTTCCCGCTCGATCGAACCCCACCAAAAATTTCGAGGACAGCGACATCACCGAATTCATCCCCAGAGAGCCCGAGATGCCGAGCAATCGCCTTGGAAAAGTGCAGAAGCACATCACGAAGAAGAAGGGAAAGAATGTGGTGCTTCACGAAAACAGCAGAGACACTCGACGCCTCCAAAGTGCAAGTGCGAGGGACGACAAGCTCAATCGGCTCGCTGCGCTGCGAGAGAAGCAGAACAAGCCGTATCGTAAGTCGGATCGTGGAATGCTTCCTTCTAATTCTTGTTCTGACCATCTCTAGTGCTACGAATAAAATACTTCCAAACTTGCGCCCAAGAGCACGAATCCACATTCTCGACCGAAGAATCCCATGCCATGATTGAGGGCTACCTACAGCGAGAAAACGAGGAATTAGCAGCACTCAAGGCCGATAGACGCGCGGGAAGACCTCCTAGTACACGCGAAACCCTTCTCAAGCAGAATCAGGAGAGCGAGAAAGGCGAGTTTGCTTCAGGATTTTGGATACCGGATCTTGAGGACGAGCACAACGTGGGGAAGTTGAAAGATTGGAGCGGACAGTGGTCGAACCTAAGCACAATGAACTTTGTCCGGATAACCAAGGATGGAGCCAAGCACCCATCTGCATTTCCACCAAAGGGCTTGTCGTGAGCCATACTCTCTCGTCATGCGCGCAAATCGATGTTATATCAAGTCTATGGAGAGGACGCCACGAGAAAAGCGACCTGAAGTCCTGCCAAAAGAAAGGGAATTAGACCCGAACCCAAACACCACATTCGTCGCCTTGAGACAAGAGTGAAGATCTCGTATTTCTTCAAGGATGAGGGCCAAGTCTACATCTCAGCGATTCATATTTCCTGCCGAACCGCTAGGCAAGTACGTCAGACCTAGTCGTCTGTAGTATGCAGCTTCATGAGCGTCTGAGATTCATCGTATCACGACCAAAATTCACGATCAAGTCGTTATGCTTCTTGAGGAGCTCGACAAGCGAAGGGCCCAGGAGCCTAAGAGTGTAGACTGGTCAAAGGATCTAGTAGTTGAATCGAGCCTTCAAATATGACAGTCTATGACATATGTCTGTCACCCCCGCTTCGATTTCGACTCGTTAATTTTATATGAGTTTCCTCCTCAAGACTGCATACCTTTTTCCTCCACCCTTGTATCTACCATCATGGACACTTCCCAACTCACGTCGCAAGTTCGCTCGTAGCCTTCTCCCTTCACTCATAGCTCTGCAGTAACCCCGATATCTCATGCACCTCCTCCTTCAACCTCCTCAACAGCTTTGCCAACGCATCCTTATCCGACTTCCCTTCTTCTCCTTTCATCAGCACCACACATTTCAGCTGTCCGAACGGCGTTTCCTCAACGTAGTCGACCAGAAGGGCTCGCGTGCCTCGACCGACTATGTCCTTGTTTGAAGAGAGGACGACGTCGATTTTGCGCTCGTGGCCGTAGATGAGTGCGGCGTTGGCTGGATATGTTCGTTAGACGGGGGGAAAAGGGGGAGGGGAGGTGGGGACTTGCCGAGGATGTGGTCAAGGTAGGTGGAGTGCATTATGATAGTTGTATCGCGTGTGTAGAGTGGGAAGATGGGATATAATGGATGTGGAGGTAATTCGTGAGCTTAAGGCATTATGAGACGAATAAATACCGTTAGCAAGGAAGGGAACAAGAAGCAAAGCAGTTTCCAATGCAATGCAGTTTTCAAGGCAATGCGATTTTCAACGCAAAGCAGTTTTCAAGGCAAATAGTAGTATAAATCAAGCGCAAGCGCACCATATGCTGTCAAACCGTTTGCGTGGGAAAATATCGAATTCTCGCAAAGATGGTTTCTAACCCAGAGGGTCTATCTGCGTGCAACGCACATCTAGACCTTTTGGAAAGGAACATGATACCTGATCAAAAGTCAGTCAAAAACAAGCACATTCGAGCTCGCATGTAAAACTTACACCTTGACGCCCTTCGGCCCATCCCTCAAATGCTTCACAACCTCGGGAAACACTTCCGTAGCCCTAAAGTTCATATGCGCCTCCACGCTTGGCCATCCAACGAAGGCGCCAAAATGCTTCGCCTTGCCAATCTCGGGATGATCGTGCTCCTCCTCTCCCCACCCCCCGCTAAGTCCCTGCGCATCTGTTGCATGCTTGGTGCCTTCTTCCATGAACTTTGCAAAATTAGCATCGTAGGCCGCAGTACCGAACGAGGGCTCGAAGAAGAGTTCGATGCACTCGGTGACGGGTGCGGAGCCGGGGCCGCTAAAGGGCGAGGACTCCGGCAAGTACAGGTGGTAGAGATGTGGGGCACCAGAGATGAGGGGCTGGATGGCTTCGAGCATGGGTCCGTACTCTGGGCTTTGCATAAAGTCGAGGTGGTGCTGGAGTGACTCCCATTCTGAAGAAGGACGTTAGTCTGTTTTGACAGACTTCGATGGAAATGGACTTGCCGACGCCCAGATGCAAAGAGTCTGGATTCTCGACCTGGCGGCCCCAGTACGTTGCAATATTGCCGGGTTGGGATGCAACCAACTTCATTATGTCCTGGAATTTCTTCCCAGTGTCGCCGTTGACCAAGTCGACCCCGGGTGCTAGCGGGAAAATCCCAATCTCAGTAGCTTTCTTGGACATTCTGAAGGATGGATGATGAGAAGGGAAGATGTGAGGAATGGATCTGATTAACGTTATAAACTAAAGATGACAAAGCGCAACGTCTGAGGATACCAAGGCAAATTCACTTCAGAATAAAATGAATTCTTCGTTGGAGTTGGATAGCGATATTTGAGAACAAGGCGAAAACTGAAATGTGATCGAAATTCATCGACTTATAGTAAAAGGTGAATCGTCCGCGGCTGTTGATGCTGGCGTGGGCCGGTTAGAAGTTACCCCACCTCGCCCTAATACTCTGCAGTGGGTATGCTGAAAAGCGGGAGATAAGCCCGTCCGAAACTCCGACAGACACAACATTGAATTTTAAAAAGGGAATAGGTCTCAACGAAGAGACTGTGCCGAAGCTCGTGAGTCGAGAAAGCAAGCCATCTTCAGCTGAATGGCAAATAGGCGGGACAGATGTTTGGCCGACCTCCGAATGCCACGCCAACACGAGGCGACGGCATCGACAGACTGTCCGTTTCAAACCTCGGTGGTCGTCAAAGGAAGCTATTTCAAGAACTTGACCTGCCATCTGTTGGAGTAGCGCAAGTTGATTAACAGGGCGGGAAGAACTTGCGCATGTTTTGGTTATCAAAGCAAGGCAGATTCCAACCATGACTGTGATAATTCTTCGGGAGTGTGTAATGAAACACTGCGTTGGAAGCTGTAGACGTGCGCCCCAAAGTGACAGCGACAGTGCGCCTGAAGTCACTCGTACGAAATAGCTGTTCAGTCGCACGTTCGTGCGCGCGAATCGGCCCCCACGTCTGGGACTTGGACATGTAGAGGGATATTAGACACTTTGCTTTTCGGCTAGTTGCCAAGGTTCGAGTAGTCCTGCGACACTGTGACACAGTGGACGGTTGTCCACCATTGATAGTGGGGATATGGAAGGACAGATGAGTTTTAAGCTGTGACCGGTTCAAGAAGCCCGAGCACGAGCAGCTGGTATCCTGCTGCCTATCTTGTGTGAGAAATCCGGCCTTGGATCCGCTATGGAGCGAGCACGAGGGTTCCAGGTGTAGACGCATGTGGAAGACCTTGAGAGCGGTCACGGACAGTTAAAGACGCCTGCCTCAAGCTCGGTTGAAGCTGGGCATGCATATGCACCTCGCACGACTAGGCCAGGTTGAGTGTTCAGAATAGCAGAATGTGGAGATGGCCGTCTTCCTTGGGGCCAAAACTATGTCAGGAAGATCAGCCTTATGGCTGGATGCGTGATCCCGGCGCGTTTCGACGGCGCGTAGAGATTGATACCGGAACGTTGAAAATAAGGTGAGACGTCTCGGGCGCATTGCTTGGCATCGCTAACCTCCTGGGTTACACTCTCTAAGAGGCTCCAAGGCAGGAAAGGGAAAGCTCTGCATCCTTCAGGATCGGGTAGATGCTTGAGGGGCTGGTGGGGGCCAGGTGCAGCGGATGCAGGGCTCCTCTATTCACAGCCGCTGCTGCGATATTGGTACGACACACGCGTGCTGCCAGACGGGAGAAGTGCCGGTTGGAACGGCAGGCGATGGATAATCAGCGGCTTTCTTTTGACGGTCTAGGCAAACCTTTGCTTCCAGATACACAGAGAGAATGGTCAATCTATTCAAGTGCTGAGAGACGGTTGCAGCCCGAAGCTCAAACATCCAAGGATCCACGACCCTAATACGTAAGCATCAAGCGGGTGCTGACAGAGGTTGGTAGATGAGAGGCGACGACATTATTAAAGGACGCCAGGCGGTTGTTGGACTCAGCTCGCAACCCAACCCGCTTGGGGCTAGCTTGGGTGCGCGGGGTGAAGCCCGGTACCTCCAGCCAAGGAGAGCAGACGGCAGCAGACGCCCCTTTGCGCCAACATAAGCAACCAGGACTGTGGATCTTGGACCGTCGCGCTTGGCTGCCACTTGGAGAGCCCGCGGGGCCGTCGCCGCCACAAGATTGCTCTCGGACCAACAGGAACACCAGACAGCCTTCTCAGCCCTATATATCTGGTCGACGTTTGCATCGCCATCTTTTACGACCGTACTGGCTCTTCTGATTCAAGTACATTTCCTTACTGCCGTACGAGACCCACCTGCCTTCGGCCGGGACTGAACATCTGCAAGCATTTGAAAGCACTTCATCTCAAATGGCCGATCAAGCTGGGAGCCATCCCTCTTCTCTGGCAGCAGCAAGCGAGAGGAGAGCCCACAGAGAGCAACCCCGGATACGGCGCAGGAATCGACTGATCACCTCCTGTCTCGAGTGCAGACGCCGCAAGCTCAAGTGCGACAAGCAGCAGCCATGTAGCAACTGTATTAAGTTCGCCCGAGATTGCGTCTTCCTCGCCCCAGGCCTGGACCCCGTGGGCCAAGCGAAGCTTGCAGAGGTCAAAGAGAAGATGGGCATGCTAGAAAGAACACTGGAAGAAGACGTAGCACGAAAGGGATCGTCGGCCTCACCATCCGCACCAAACTTGGGTTCTCCGCCACTTCCAGGACAGGATGAAGAGCACAGCGATCAAGAAGAAGCCGAGGACGAGAAGGGCTTGACGATGCTCACCACCGCTATCGAGGACGCCAACTACTACGAGGATGACGGAAACGACGAATTGGTCGACCTAGGCATCCAGATGGGCAAGCTCAGGATCAATGAAAGAATTGGCGGCTTGGTCAGGCCCAGGTTCTCAGAAGAGGTACATATGCACCAGCCACACAAGTCTCAGGATAGCTAACTGTTCCAGCTGGCACAATCTCTCAAAGCTATACCTGACAATCCTGAAGAGAACCCCTTTGTGGGGCAGCGGCCGAGCACCTGGCTATCGCCTAGCAACGACTACGTCGCGCCCTCGTCGAGCTTCTTCTTCGCTCCAGGCGTGGAAAAGACCTCTCTCATGACCTATCTCCCGGCGAAAGCTCTAACAGACAAGCTAATAGATCACTACTGGCTAGCGGTGCACGTCATAGCTCGAACTGTGCATCGTCCGTCTTTCGAGAGAAAGTACGAGAGGTTTTGGAACGATGTCCACTCAGGCGTTGAGCCTCGTGTCTCCTTTCAAGCCGTTGTTCTTGCTGCGCTTCTCTCCTCTGTCATCAGTATGTCGGAAGAGAAGCTACTGGCAGATTTCGGTGTCGATAAGAATGGGCTCGTGGATAACTTCCGACAGGGTACCGAATCCGCTCTCGCTCGCGCCAACTTCCTCCGTACAACAAAGCTGGAGACATTACAAGCCTTTGTCATGTATCTGATACCTCTTGTCCGCGCCGAAGTATCTCGAGCCCACTCTGCTCTTACGGGGACTTGCATTCGCCTGGCCGAGTGCATGGGCTTACACCGAGACCCAGCACTGTACACATCCAATCCAATCGAAACTCACGTCCGCCGTTTGGTATGGTTTCAAATCTGCTTCCTAGACATCCGCACCTGCGAGGCGACAGGACCACGCCCGCAGATACGGCGCGAGGAGTACGACACATACTTCCCCCTGAACGTCGACGACGTCGATCTCGACCGACTCACAAAATATCCCAAAGAAGACGCGCCCCACTTCACCGACATGACCATCACACGCCTGCGTCTGGAATGCTACGAAATGCTCCGCGTCATCTGGATCGAGCGGCCAAAGCTCGAGAAGAAGAAGACGACTCTGACCTCGCTGCTCTCCAAGATTGCCGCCTTCCGCAAAGCAATGGAGCAAAAGTACCGCCCCATGATGAACACATCCAACGCGTTGCACGTCCTCGCCATGGAGATCTACGGCATCCTCAGCGACCGCATGTACGTCATGGTACTGCAGAAATACGCCTCCAACGACAAGCGCATGATGCCCGAGCGGCTACGCCAAATGATGCTCAGCTCCGCCGTCACCATCCTCGAGCACAGCATGAACATCGAGCAAACCCCCGCCCTATCCCCCTGGGTCTGGTACGTAGGCGCGCTACACCAATACCACACCTCTCTCCTCCTGCTGCACGAACTCTACATCAAAGTCCCCGACCCCAGCGTCGAAGCCCGCGTCTGGCGCTGCATCGACTTCTGCTTCGACCTCCCCCCGAACCTCACCCCCTCACAAAAATCCCGCATGGTCCTCGGCGAGCTCGTAGACCGCACATCCGTGTACCAATCCATGCGCCGCGTCCGCCCCCCCACCTCCCTCGACCGCCCCGGCCCAAACATCACCGACAAGCCCTCGCCGCCCTCACAGCAACACGACCTCTCGCCCCCCGACCTCGCCCGCGAGCGCAGCGCAAGCGTAAACTCAGACCTCACGTCCCACAGCGCGGCCAGCGCCCCGCGCCGCATGCACAACCTCGACGCGAGCTTGCAGCCCCTGTCCCACATCGACTTCAGCACCATGCCGGACGTGAGTGCAGCGGTCGCGGGTGCGGGCGCGGGTATGCCTATCCCGTCGATTGAGCAGCCGGGTGGTGCAGGGTACGCGGGGTTTGTGGCGACGATGCCGTCGCCGCCGACGGCTACGCTTGGTGGGCCGGGGGTGTCGGCGGGGAGTTATGGGGGGAGCGATACGAGTAGTCCGTCGGCGGCGATGCCGGATATTGATTGGGTGAGTGGTTTCTTTGGTCTTCTTGAGTCGTTGATTCCGTTGCTGGGGAATGTTGTTTTGCGTGCTGCGCTTTCTCTTCTGGACCCCATTCCTTTAAGTCTGCATGCTGTACAGTTCTCTTCCCTTCTTGTCCGTTCGAGTTCTTGTCTATCGCGCCCCTGGTTCCCTAGAACTGCAAAACTGACGAGTTCCCAGAATGAATTCGAACAATATTTCGGTGTGGGAGAGGAACAACCGGCAGAGTACATTATGATCCCGCCATTCTCGTTTCCGACCTTTTCCGGACAGGAGCTGCAGTGGCCGCAGGTGTCTGGCTATGATGTGAATCGTTGAATAGCGAATATAGTATAGTCGTTTATAATGTTTAGGGCAATCGAGCAATGATGGGCGGTGGGCTAGCCTTGACGTGGCGTTGAATTGAGTAGCGGATGCATGTTTGCGCCTGGTTCGAGCTTTGGAGGGTATGACTTTGTTACTAGGGGATATAGTGGGTCCTGGATGGTGCAGAGTTTATGTGAGATCTGCGCGGGGGTAAATGAGACCTAACATCGAACAGGCGGGCGGCTGCATTCGCTTTGGCGAGAATTGGATAATTGTTTGTCTACTTTGGTATCTCTGGATGTATATCTTACACTGTCACGGCGATGACGATCTTAGAAAACCATCACTGCTGTTATGTTTGTACTTACATTTCAGATGATCTTGCCTTCCGGATCTAGCTTGTCCATGAGCTCCATGCTCTTCTCGTACCTAAGCCTTGTCAGCTAACACTGCCTTAGTCATATTAACGGGGCAGCTTACATTGTGAACACAATGCCACCACTCAGAACCAGGCGCCCTAATCGTGGAACCGCACCAGCCCAGAACATGAGGAGCCCCTCTTCCTTGAAGATCCGTGCTGCGCAGTGGAAGCTGTTTCTGTACTGACTCCGCGCTTCTATCGATTGCATTCTGGTGAAAGTCAGCCTTGGCACGACCCCCAATATTTCTGTAGAACCGACGTACCGTGTCTTGACCGTATCGAGCGGCATCGTAGTGTATACCGTTATTATCCCAGCAAGGCCGCCGAGCCCGAATGTGCTCACCGCCCCCAGCTTTTCGCCAGGCTTGACATATGACTGGGTCATTTGCTTCAAAGAGGTGTAGGACGAGAAGCGAACGGCTGAGTTCGCGGCTTGTCTGGCTGTTGTGGGTATGAAGCCTTGGAAGAAGCCTCGAAGGCCTTTCTCCTGCCATATTATCTTTGAGCCGTGGAGGAAGCCTCGCATACGTGGCTTTGCAGCTTTGCGATCGTCAATTCTGGTTCGATTGTCAGCGCAGAAACGAGGAAACCCGCATTGATAGATGCATACAGTTGTGTCTTGATGCTCTCGAACGGCGTCACGGCAAGCAGTGATTCCGTAGCTCCTGCTCCGAAGCCTGCAATGACATTCGCTGGCCCCGAGACCTTTCCGTCGGCATCTGCCAACATTCCTTTGTACGTGTCAAATGCTACGAAACCTAGATTTCTGTCAATCTTGCCCAGACCCATGCGTTCATGTCCATGACGTACGTATCCCGGCCTTTAACGAGTTCCCAATAATCAATGTTGTGCATCCAGCGTACCATTGTTTGCCAAACGGGGGCCAAGGGAGCTTTTGAGCGTCTGGTAACCGTCGATTAAGCTGCGATCTTGTTTTCGCGACTACGGTGGAGCGTCAGCGAGGGTATGTCGGTACATTTTTGGGCGATGGCGTACACTCTGCAGGATATGTTATTGCTGGCCACAATTAGCACGACTCTCCAAAGTAGATGCAAGCTATTTACATATTTCCACTGCGCCGGCCGTTGCGCCTGCAATGATTGAGCGCATTGCGCTCGGCTGCCGAAATTCAGTCACTGTTCTCAGACTCATGACTGATGCTGAATACCTTCTTCTTATCACCTGCGACGGCGGCCATATTGAGTACAGCCACAAGTAGCGACTAATCTACGGTCAGACACCCTCTCTTGACCTTGGTGTCGCGTGTTACTCGGAGGAGCGTCGGATTAGTGGAGCTGAATTGAAATATATGGCAACTTCCAGGCGATTGTTGGCGAGACTCGTGCGAAGAGCAAAGGGATCTCTTCAATCGCATCCCAGGACTGCCGTAATTATATATTCCTGGATTGTGTTTCCCAAGGCAAGCCGATAGCGGCGGAGCCGTGGTGAATTTCGCCGGAGGTCATCGCGTCAAGCTCCGCTGCACGTGATTGACGCAATGATTGGTGGTCCCTGCGCGAAAAGTCGTCGAGCTCTTACCACCCATCATCAATTCTTTACCTCCTTTCCAACAATTACTCCCTGAGATACAATATCCTCTCGTGTCCAAAATGTATGCCCTCCGAAACATTGCGCGATCCGCACCGCGATCTGCGGCGCGCCTTTCTACCAAAGCCATCCGCCCGCAACCCTCCCTCTTCCGTCAATCTGCCATATCTCCTGCATGGTCGAAGACGGTGCCGCGCCTCACATCATCATTCCACACGTCGGTGATCAGGAGACAAGAGACTGGTATGAAATTGAGCATGAACCTCCGAAGCAGTGGCTGATATACTGTAGTTAATGAGGAGCTCGTCGCGAAGCTGCAAAGCGAAATTACGCTTGAGGAGGACCTGAAGGAGGATGGAGACCTGACCACGAACATCAAAGAATATCTCGAGAACTCTCCGTTCGAGGTACGTTTTTATTGCGTTGCTATGATTTGCTGTGCTCACCATCTTCAAGATCGAGGACAAGCCCGGCCATGAGGAAGTCATCCTGAAGCGTACCATGGGCGACGAGACGATTCGCGTCACCTTCACGACCGCCGATCTCAATAATCAGGTCCCTAATGCCGACGAAGCGGAGGATTCGGCCATGTATGACAACGAGGTCGATGATATGATCGGTGACCATCAGTCAGGCGGAGCCAACACCAAGGGCGCTATCAACCAGGGCAAGACATCGGATGGAAACGTGCGTGTTGCGCCTGAAGATAGCGTCGCGCCTGCCGACCGCGAGGACCTGGCCGACGAGTATGACGAGGGGCAGCAACAGGGCTTCCCCGCTAGGACGAGCATCCGTATCGAGCGCCCGGGCAAAGGTGCTCTCGCCATCGAGGCGGTTGTTCAGGATGGCGACTTCTTGATCGAGGACATTCTCTACTTCCCTCAGGCTGAACTGGCCGATCCCCAGACCGCCGAGCAGGACTGGCAGAGACGCTCTATGTACACTGGACCGCCATTCGGCAACTTGGACGAGGATCTCCAGATCTTGCTGGAGAAGTACCTTGAGGAGCGCGGCATCAACACTCGCATGGCTCTGTTCATTCCCGACTACATTGACCAGAAGGAGCAGAAGGAGTACACGAGGTGGCTGAACAGTAAGTGCTCAGAAATACATCTCACTGGGACATGCAAACTGACAATACCTAGACGTCAAGAACTTCGTCGAGTAGGCAGGGTGTATTTAATGATGATTCTCGGAGACGCTTCTCATCTGTATATTATCATATCTGGGCATTCAGAGGATCAAAGGTGGCGGCGTCTAATGGGCTTGTAGGATAAGGGTATCGAGTCGCAAATCCGTGCCGCGCGACAGTCTTAGATGACTACTATCGAAATGCGTGAGAGCGCGATTCCACTCTATTTTTGATGTTTCCATGGTCTTTGTGGGTGAAGTGGACATGTTACTGACGTCCATACGCTGTGCTATGCAAACCGAACCGAAAAGCTATGAATCAAAATGTAGAAAGCCATCCACAAACCTCAATGCCATCTCGCCCACCACACGATGCCCCCCCTCTTGCGCTCCTCCAAACCCTCTCCGCCATCCAGTCACCCCTCCTCCACTTCCTCCGCCTCACACCTCTCCGTCTCCTTATGCTCATGATAAACCAAACACCTACTCGCGGCCCTCCACGGCTTACAACTCTCCCATCTCCTCCTCCTCTGCACCCCAACAACCCTCTTCTCTCCACTCCCCTCCATACCCTCGACTGCAATCTCCACCCCCTTCCCCTCCCCATCCCCACTCCTCACCCCCCTCCCATCCTCCCAACTCGCCAACCCCGTCCCCTCGCTCACACACGCCACACACCACGTCAATCCACACCCCCCACAACACACAGCCCCATACCTCGGCGGCAAAATACACCTGCACCCCTCGCACGCCCGCGTCGCGCTCCAGCAATCCGGGATCCACATGCGCATCGCATGCCTCTGCATAGCCTGCCTACACGGCGTCTTAAGATGCACCGCCAGATCCCTCAGGAACGCCGCGTGCCAGCGATCCTCGTGCTCGCGCAGCAGCTTATCCGTCTTCTTGAAGGCGAACAGGTCGAGCACGAGTTTGCGTAGCGGCGCGGAGTCTGCGACTTGCTCGTACAGGATGCGCGTGTCACTTGGGGTGAGGACGCTGTTTGTGCGGTCGGCGAGCAGCGCGATGGTGTCTGTGACGGTGTTGCGTAGGGCCTCGAGGCACAGGCGGTCCGCGAGGAGGTACAGGTGGAGCAGGGTATAGTAGGCGGGTTTGTCGTCTTTGTAGGGAGGCGGCAGGGTCGAGGTGTAGAGCCAGCTGACGCAGAGTTCGAAGACGTCGAGGGAGACGTCGGGGAGTTGGAGGGATTGGGTGGCGGATTCGAGGAAGGGGCCTGTGAGGGCGGCGCGGAAGTAGGGCGATGAGTTGATGAGGAGGGACGTGTGCAGGAGGAAGCGTGTGCGGTTGGGCCCAACGAGGATTTCGGCGGTTTGACTGAAGTTGGACGGGTTGGTTCTGTGGGTTGTTAGTTAGTTGAACGGAGCACTGGTCCCTTCATTGTGACGTACCTTATTGAGGGTCTTTGCATGCCGTTGTTGGGGTATGCTGGTGGCGAATCCTCTGGAATGGGGTGCGTGCGTGCCATATCGCTGGATGGCACAATGCAGCCTCAAGGTACCTTTTCCCTTCTCTTTGGTCTGAAGCTTCAACAGGCGGTTCCTAGAAGAGGCCAAGTGACGAGCAATGGAATCGCCTCGGTAGAGCACACGACAGCAGTCTCGAAGCGTAGGGTGTAGAGGGCAGGAATCCGCTTCCCATTTGAGCACCAAGATAGACTCGTCCGCGCGCGGAAGACGGCAACTCGAAATAGTGCTGAGGAATGCATTCTGGCATAAAATCAACCCAGAAGCGTCCTCTCAGGCCCTGGAAATGCATTTGCGTGGCGGACGTGTGCGGCGCTTGCCTTTGTTCGCGTGAGCAAACATGTTGCCGGAAACGGAGCGGTGCATGACCGCCAACTCGGACCCCGCCAAACGGCCGCGACAACCACGATGAAGAACAATCACGAAAGGAGCAAAGACATGACTTTTGTATGAAATTGTTTGAAGCATCTATACCTGGGCTCATATGGCTGAGGTGATCAGCAACCTTCTCGAGGCTTCCTTTTTCCCTCGCAACGAGAACAACCGGAAACGGTCCTACATGACCAGCCGGTAGGCGCCCAGCTAACTCAAGTAGGTTTGTGAAATCCGTGAAGACTCCCTTTGCCATTACGTGCAGGAGCATGCCGAAACTGAGACCAGTACCGTGCGGGAAAATCCGTGGCAAAACTCCTGACCAGTCCTTTGAGACTTGCTAGAGCATGTCGAGCAAGCAAGAGATTCATCGTGTAATATGCACAGCCTCGATCCACCCTTCTTTAATTTGCCGTGCCCCGCCTTGAAATTAAGTTGTGAGAAAAGTTTTTGCTCAAGGGGGGCCTACTTACAAAAGTACTCGATGGACACGCTCAAGATAAACCTCGTTAAACGCGGTGCTTTTCCGACTCTAGATGTAATTGTGAGCGACTGCTTTGACAAGGTCCTCCGGCTTGGGGATCGTACCGAGGCGTTGGTAGAGCATGTAGAGGGCCATCTGGTTGCACTCTTGGGTGCCCGTGATAGTGACCAGACGCTCATTGCTGTTGTCAGTCGGTTCGTTAATCTTAATCACGCTACCGCTGAGTTGACGGATCTCGTTGATCTTGGCACCGCCCTTGCCGATGATAGCACCGACCATGTCGTTCGGGATGAAGATCTGCTGGGTTAGAGGTTGGCCTGGAATGACTGGAGTCTGTTGCGGATGGGCAGGCTGCGTGACTTGCGGAGCGGCATGATAACCACCGTGGGATTGATGAACATTAGCCTGTCCGTACGGGTTACGAGACGGAGAAGCAGCGCTGTACGCCATGTTAGGCTGCATCTGATGCTGGTTGGCAGGCTGTCCATGCATGTTGTAGCCTCCACCGTAGGCGGCGGTGGGCGTGCGAGGAGCAACCTGATTGCGGCGAAAGGTATCCGGATGGCCGTACTGGCCGCCAGCATGTTGAGGGACGTAGGGTTGCACGGTCATGCCGCCAGGAACCATGTTGGCCTGAGTTCCATTCCGAGTAGCATATTGTGAGGCTGCCGGACCACCGAAGCGCTCAGTGAGCTGTTCGACTAGCGTCTGAGCAACGTAGTAGACGGCGATGTGAACGGCATCGGCGACACCGAGGACGACAAGAGAGCGCTCTCCAGAGCCGGGAAGAAGCGTGTCGGAGGCATTCAATTTGGCGTTGGAAGCGTCCTGGATCTCACGGATCCGCACGCCTTGCTTGCCGATGATCGAACCGATGAGAATGTGTGGGATGAGCAGGCGCATCGGATAAGTCTTGGACTGTGTATCCGACGGGTTGATGAGGTCCTCTTGGTTGAGAGTGCGGACAATCAATCCGAAGGCCTATGAAAGTTAGCAGCCATTCATGATAACATAGTGAACAAACCAACCTTGGACACGGCATCGACTTGTCCGCTAACGGTCAAGATGCGCTCACAGGCTCCTCGGGTATAATCCGACACCGTGCACTTGGCACCGGATAGGCCGCGAATCTGTTGAACGTTCTCGCCGCCTTTGCCAATGACTGTTGCGGCTTCACTGGTGCTGATGACAGCGCGGAGGTGGAGCCAATTGCTCTCGTCTTGATGCTGAGCTTGATTAGCTGGGCGACCATTGGCTCCAGAGGTGGACTGGATCGGCTGGAGCTCAGACGTGACGATGGGGGCATCGGGCAGGATGGTGTCGGCCTGGTTGTCGGTGTTGCCGTTCAGGTTGGCGGCGCCAGCTGCAATTGTGGCTTGTCCCTCGCCATTTTCGCCGAACTCTGAATCCTCGGACTTGACGTTCTGTGCTGCAGCGGGCTCGTCACCGGTGAAGGCGTCCTCGGCAAGGGCGTCTTCGGTGACCTCCTTCTCGAGAGCAGGGCGTTTAGCCTCGGGCTGGTCGGTCGGGCCTGCTGGCGACGAAGGCTCCTCCAAAGGCCGCTTGGCGGAAGAGGTTGCGACGGTTGGTGAAGCCGACATGATTCCTAATTAGCAGGCAAAGCTGTCACGATCCAGGTGACTGCTTTGGAGGGGGCGTTGATACGCAATTGCTTTGATTGTCCACGTTTATGTACAGCGGGGGCTGCCAAAGAAAGCTTGTTGGTGCTGGCGGAGAGGGGCTGCGAAGAAGCGTGCGGTGGGAGGTGGGTTTGGCGAGGAGCTGGGTGAAGCGGGCAGCGGGCTGGGAGAGCGGGAGGTGAAGATGAACCGGGCGCGACTCGAATTGGAGGGAGTGAAGTGTGGAAAACCTGCAGCGGGCGACGGAGGAGGTGAAAGAGGTGCTGAGTGCTGAAGGGTGCCGAACGAGAGTGTTATTTTAGCCCAACGAAAGAAAGGTCGATTGCCAAACCTTGTGCGCGAGCGGTCGACGTATCTGATTGTAGGTTAAAGGCGGGCTTGGGCGACGACGCCTCTGTAGGCGACAGCGATCTTGGTATAGAAGGAGTGTTGTGGTGGCAGGCAGGAAAGCAGTGGGGATGAAGGTAGTTGAGGTTGTAGGCGTGCGGAAAAGGAAGCTGCTTGGAGCGAGGTCAAGTAAAAGTGGAGGCAGCCGCGATCTAGCGCGCCTTGGCAATTGGCACGTGATACGCGTTCGCGCACGCGTTTCTGCCAGGCGCGCCGCAGCGACTTCGAACACCATCGGACGGGAATACAAGACTGCATCATACGACTGTCGACGTCTCGCCATCCGCTGGAGTAATTGCGTCTTGCAAGATCGGTTCCAATGGCACAATCAGAGGCAGACGTCCTCTCCAACATCCACCGTTATGCTGCCGAAGCACGAGAGCTGCATGATGAGCAGATGGACATGGACGCGTCCAGTGCCGAGGCGCGTCTCAATCAGACTGTACAGCACCTGCAAGCGCGCGTCGATGAGCAACGGGCGGCCCTCAACGAGGTGAGTCGATCCAGCCCATCTGGGAGCATGCACTAAATCCTGCATAGCTACGCACACGCTCAGACGTGGACATCGAGAGCGCTGCATATGTGTCGAATGACCCCCGAGAGAGGCTGAAGCAACTGCGAGCTGTCACCGAGGCGTACAGCAGCCTCACTCCCGTGGCGCCATACCTGCCCGAGAATGGATCTGCACTTCCGGCCCTCCTCGCTGCACGAACTCTGCAGCAGACTATCGTTGGGACTAAAGATGCCATCGTCAGCACGCAGGAGCAGATTGCGAGATCCGAGACCGTGCTCAGGAGAGAAGAAGCAAACCTGCATGACGCGCACGCCCTCACCAAAGCCATGGAGGCCCGCATAGAGCGACTTCGGGCCCAGAAAGTCGACAGGTCACAGAAGACGCCGGCCCAGTTGGCGAAAGAGATGATCGCAGCCAAGCGGACACAGCAAGCCGCATACAACGAGGAGTTTGATCGACTAACGGGCGCCCTCAACGACTTCATTGAGGACCACCTGTCCGCTATGGTGGCTGCTGAAGAGCTTGGAGGGCCGGTTGTGGGCGACATGTTGGACCCAGGCAACGACGACCTGGCCACTGGCTTCACAAAGACCGGCAAAGCAAAGTCGACGAAAAAGGCGCCATCCGACAGTCGGAGGCAGAAGACGATTGACCAGATCTGGGGAAAGAACACAGTCACTGAAGATGGAGAGCCCTTGACCGAGGCCGAAGCCGCGGATAGCGAGATTCGCGCGCTGGTCAAGAACTTGTTCACCACACTTATCGACTCGAGTGGAGGCAAAGGATACTATGAACTTGGCAGAGACTCTGCTGCTGCGAGGTTCCTCGTGAGGGCGAAGATCGCACAATTCCATCCAAAGGACGCAAGCAAAATACGCCTCATTGATTTTGGACGGGAGTTGGACGACTGATTAGAGTTTAGTGAGGGAGCAGAACCGTGGTTCACAGTCCGAAGTGCACAACAGCAACGAGCTAAGCACAAATGTAGCAACTTTGACAAATTCCCTCCGCACCGATCAAGTCATCTGTAATGTGTCAACCATGGATATCAAAATACGCCGTCCGTAACGTTCCGGCCTCAAAACCACCATAGTCATCTACACCTCACCAGCCACACTATGCACGCGCATGAAGTCGCGGAAATCAACCCTAAATCACCCCCAGACCCGAGAACCAACATCCAGACCATGATCCCCCTATCCATCGTCAACACCAAGCACTCAATATCCGCGCTATACCCGTCTCTCCCCCCAGCGCATGAAGTCACTCGTGCCGGGATCGGGGATATGCCGCTACTACTCACGGACGGGGGAACGACTCCGTCTACCCTCCCTTCGGACGCCCGCCGGGACTACACGGTCTGACAAAGCTCCACATCGCCCGACGACAAGTCATAATTGACCGCAGAGGCACCGAACAACCCCACGCAACACCTCCTTCCGGCTCCACCGCAATAAACTTGATCTTGCTTGCACCCATGCAACCAAAAAATATAGCTTCTTGTGCAGAATTCCAAGCAGAATTCCAAGGCCCACGAGACCCAAAAGGCTAAACGCACAAGACAAGACAACGCCGTCGTTCCAGGATCCGGGGTGCTGTGCATAGTGCGGCCGGAACAAATCCCCCTCAAGACCAACGTGGCAGCGAGCTAGACCCACATCAGCTTTCACGATGCATGGCATCATAGGCATGCTTTTTCCTTTGCCTGCTCGTCTGCCTGCCCAACCGGCAGTATTCCATGGCCTGTCCAATCACCAGTCCCTGCAAAGCTTAGCCACGGCGCGCCATTCGCGGCGGAGAGAGGGGGCGGCCAGACCCCACATTAGGCAGATGACATCCGTGGTCCACCAAATGACAGCGGATAGCAAACGTGCAGCGTCCCGAGGGGCGCATTTTTCTGATTCGTTCCACGCACGCACAGGGCGAGGTCTGACGTCAGTTGTACAGTATGGAGTGCATGTGTGCTGGAGAGAGAGAGAGAGGGAGAGAGAAAACAGGAGGCAACGAGGCATCCAAACGATTGCAAACGAGTCGAGCAACATGTCGTCTATGTGCCAACACAAATAACTACTTCGTAAATGCATGCGGGGCAAGCGGTGCGGTGACAAGTGCAGCCAACCAGTACCCTCCCCTCCGAGGCATTTCCACCGCAACACGAATCCGACACGAGACGAGATAATACCTGCGCTGTACACACACGTGCACACGACCTGCACCCTCAGCTCAGCTGAGCGGACAAGCCTCGGCGCGCCCTCAGTCCAGCCCAGTCCCGTCCAGTCCCAACTCCGGCCGCCCTCGCACGCAGCAAATTGAAGCGCGCCATTCCTCTCACCAGACGGCTGCAGGAGCATGAGTGAGCACGAGCACCGCACCTCGGTCGAGCGAGCGCAGCGGGTGGGCGCGGCGCCGGCAGCCACCACCCCCAGTCCCTTATCTCGAAACACGCCCGCCCGACGTGCGTGCGGCGCCCCTCGTCACGAGACGAAGAATCCCTCGCGCGATCCTTTGGACCCTTCGAAAACAGGGAGAAGAAAAGGATTGCAGAATCGTGCTTGCGCAAGCTCGTTCGCGTATGCAAGAGGGGCTGGCTTCTACTTGCTGGCGAGGGGCACGGCAGGGCACGGCAACGGCAGCGTCGACGCAGGTGCGAGAGTCGGCTAAAGTCTGGAAGACTTGTGGCAGTGCAGTTGCAGGAGCTGATGAGAGGAATACGTATTGTACCTGAAGGCGCGCGAGGCTAGTTTCGGCGGAAGCTTATCCCCACGTTCTGTCGCTGTCCAGTGGTTGCGTTGGTGAGCTGTGCGGTGGGTGTGGCGGCGCATATGCCCGTATACAGCACACACAGTGCGAAACGTCCTTCTGTCCACGAAGATGACCCATGCGCTTCGCTGCACACAGCGGGCCTTCTCCAGACGCAAGCTGAAATGAATCATACTCGCATTGCCGGTGACTCAAGTGGCGAATCGTCCACGTAAACCTCCATTCCCGCACCCAGCAGACGGCGGCACCAAGCATGCAGTACCCTCGTCCACAGATACCGCTCCACCCTTCCCGTTGGCGGACCCTCTCACGCTGTGGCAAAGTAACATGTAAACCCTCATGCACTCGCCACACCGAACCCCTGCGGCCCACAGTGGCAAACTGTGGCAGTCCCATGCCCCATGCCCATGTGGCTCAATCGCTTGGAACCCGAAAAGCACCCAAGATCTACAACGCGCCCCGCCGATCAGAGATCAGCAAACAGCAACACACACGCAGCACACTCTGGACCTACGTAACCAGTGTGCTAACATTAGCAACCCGCATACTTTTCTCTTTGTATTGCTCGCTTACCCCAGATCCAAGCACCCATTGGCCCGACACACATCCCGTGCTCGTCGCCCGGAGTCCACGACGACTACTCGACCACAGGGTCCCAAGGCTGGTGGCGAAAAACCAATAAACTCAACCTCCTTCTTGCAAACTCCGTGGATAGATTTATTGATTGCGGGAAATGGTCTAAACGGGGGCGGGAAGGCTGTGCTCGGAGCCACGGGAGCGGAGAAAGCCCTGGCGTATTTTCTATTTCGTGTGGTCGAGCGTTGGGGGGGGACCATACGGGACCCGGTGATTTGGGAGCGCTGTCAATTGCCGAATCAGACGCTGACTACACCGTAATTGACTGCATGGCTCAGGGTCCAGCGGGTTGATGCTTGGGGAAGGTGTCTCACGGGGTGTATGCGAGATCGAGGGGGGGCGGTCCTTTTCGAGGCATATTCCAGTTGCAGCAAGCAGCGTTCTGCAGCGGAGCCTGAATCATGATTCTCGGAAAACAAGTCTCAGCATAGGATTCTGAAAGGCCATGTCGACACAGTGATAGGCCCGCCCCGTTTGCGCCTCAATTGCGGCAGGTGTAGCGGTGAGGTCGTTTGACAGCTGTCCAGTCTCCACGCACTTGCTCGACATGAAACGGCCCTTGACGACAGGGCTGCAGGGCTGCAGGGCCCCATGGGCAAAGACGCGTCAACGTGTGGCCACAGCAGCCGCTCCGCAAGATGATGATGGCTCCTCCAACTATGTTCTCTCCGGTCTGGCCAGGGCTGCGGGATACTGTACAATGGCGTCGAGCATGTCGTGCGAGTAGCGCCGCAACCATTCGTGGAACCCGTCATGCATAGTGACGATAAGCTTCGGCGGCCAAAACGCAGCCTCATAGCGTTATCCGTCGACCACAAGTCGACAACGCCCCCCCGTGTGTGTGCCCACAATCTATTTCCGCTCCAGCCACCCCAAGGATTCTTGCCAGGATAACGGCGTGGCCGCGTGCCAAGCATTAGAAACGGGCCGAAGGTTTTCCCTGAATGTTGCGTTGTACCGATCGCCCAGCTTCCTGAATAGAAGATGTCAGTTCATGGCGCATTTGCGGTGTACTGAATCCAGCCATCTTCCGATCGTCGAGCATATAATGGCGCCTACTATGTGTACCCGCTCCATTGGCTGACGGCACCATCACGGGCGCGCGGTGCCTGAGTCGTGAGGCGCCTAGCGCAGGGGCAGTATTGGAAGGTGGACCGTGAGCCTTGAGAAGTTGCTTTTGCGATGGACGTCTATCTTTGATGTTTGTAATTCAATGAATTCGCCCCTTGGGATCGTCGAGCCGGTTGTTACGCGTCGCTTCGATGCGTCCCAAGACTTCTGTCGCTGTAGTCGGGGAATCGGGAATTAGTGATCAGTGGACCAGATACGCGAAGAGGCTTCCATTGTGCCATAGTATTCATTTCGTAGATGCCTCTGGTGTCGCCCGGGCCTTGTGTATCCGCCAGACAGATTAGACAATTAGAAGAAAGTAAAAAGGCAAGTAGGGAAAGAAATAAGCAGTGGATTGAAGCTCTCTGGTGATCAGGCGCAGGAAAATTGACGTTCTCCAGAAAGCACTACATCGCTTGCGACAATCCGACAACCATATTCCAATCGTGCTCTCAAAATTACCTCCTCCTGAAAACCTTCCCATGTGTACTTGGGCTATGATGCAGCGCGTTCTTCTGTATGTTCGCCACCAATCTTAATCCGATGGTGAAAGTGATGATGGGTATCGTAAAAATGGACATATGAAAGGTAGAAGGCTCGCAAAGAGCTATGGTATCTTCGAAGTGAAATGTTCCAACGCCGTAAGGTGAAGCGGATCGTTTGAGATACAGTGCTACCAGAGGAGCAAGCCGGCGCCTGGAGCAAATGAAAAGTACAGTGTCATTAGTCGAGTCATTCCGCAGTGGATATCAATGCCGATGGAAAGAGTCTAATTGGTTCGACGACGACGCCGCGATCAAAAGAGAAGGCGAAGCTCATAACCGGTAGAGTTCACGTTCTCAATAACGCTAATGTCGCCGTCGACCTGTATGTCGGTGGGTCCAGCGTCCCATTCTCGCTTTATTGGCTGTTGCGGGGGGGTGACTTCGTGGAATTCGGCCGTCATGTCCTGCTGTTCGGGTATCGCTTGGACCGCGTCATCGTCCATGAGGATTTGGAGCCCCTTCTGGTTGATCCGGATGGTGCGGGTGACTTTTGTGGGTTCAATATTGATCTTCATTGCGATGCCACCGACGAAAGCTTTGATGGTCCGTTCCAACAGGTAAACGGCCCTGAAGTAGTTGTCATCCGGTTGTTTACCCGCAATCCTGGGCTGAACGAAGAAACATGCGACTGCAGGGAACCAAAATTAGCATACGATCTAACGAAAATATTGGGAGGGGCCGTACCTGGCTTCAACAGGGGCTCGGGTGGCGGTTGATATGTCTGATCGACGCCCAAGGCTTCGATCCATCCAGAAAGGGCATGATCGTCGCTATATGGACGTTGAACCTTTGTCGGGATATCGGACCCGGCAGGAATAGTCGCAAGCGGTTTGATGTCTCCGGTCGCGGTCTGGGGTAGGCTACGCCATTCGTTTGAGGACATACGCGACGGTGGGAAAGGTGTTGGCCGCTGGAAGGACGAACCGCGACGCTCTCCAGATTGTAGAGACTGCGAGCTCGGGGCCGGGGACACGACGGATGAACTGGCGCCAGCAGCGGGGCTTTGCTGTTCCCACATTGTTGTGTCGACGCTCGTGTCAATCTTCGAAAGGTCCTGGGGCGTTCCGGTGAGACGCACGGGATGGGCATCTGGATCGTCCGCATCTTCTCCCTTCAGATAAAGAACGCTCACAGGCCTTGTGGAACTGAACATGTCTTGCAATGTTGCCAGTTTCAGGTGGAGATCTTCTTCTGCCTGGGGACGAGATCCTGAAACTTCACTGGTCGACGACATGGACCAAGTCCTCTTGTGTTTGGGGACCTTGCCAGGTCTCGAACTCGGAGTAGCTTTCGAAATAGAACCACTGCGTTTTCGTTTCCCAAAATCTTTCATGCCCGATTCGACCTGCGCAATCTGTTGCTTCAACTTGTCGATGGTCTTCTTGACATGCGCCACGTCGTTCGATAGCTTGCGTTCCGCGCCATGGTCGCGAAACAGCTTGACCTTGCAATAGCAAAGCTCCGAGGCCGCCGTCTCAGGTGGGGATCCAGGTTCGGCCGAGATCTGCTCTGTTTTGGCGCACAGTCGAACGGGTATGCCCTTTACTCCTTTGGAATGACTGAAATCCGTGGATAAAAAGTTGAAACGCACGGCTAGAGAGCAATCGGGTGCAGTGTTATGGACGGGAATCCAAGTCACCACGAAGCCATCGAAGGAGGAAGACTCCAGCTCCACTCTCGGTCGGCCTTGGACCTCACCGCCACCGACCTGAGTGGGGTCCACGAATTCAACGGCCTGGAGACGGCCTCCTCTCTGATGCGCTTCGTTGGTACCGCGGCCCTCTTTCCACAACTGCCAGCAGGCTGCAGGGCGCTGCCGTTGTTGCTCATCTTCGAAGGAGATTCGGATGAAGCTCCGATACTTGACGGGGGCTGACGACGTCGGCTTTGGAGCCGTGTCAACCAAAGTGATTGAGTACGCTTGGCCTTTGTTGAGATACGTGACTGGTATCTCATCGGCGTGCTTGATCATGGCCGTCGGAGCATTGAGAGTAACGTGATATCGGAAGCTGCTACGCGTAAGCGTATTGTCTTCGACTGAGCCATAGCCCGCGTGGTTACCCGACGCATGGCTCACGTACTGATGGCTCGAGTGCTGAGCTTGCTGGGGATGTTGGACCGGTATGCCCTGGTCGAAAGACTGAGGCGCATATCCGATCAGAGGTGACTGTTCTTGCATCTCAACTTCGGGGACAACATTTTCCATGGGCGACTCTTCGTGATTGGTCGCCAGAGGGCCATGCTCATAGGCAGATGGTTGATGTGAGAAGTGATGGGGCGCAAACGTGGCTCCAGGCTGGGGTTGTAGGGCGAATGGGTTCTGGTTGGAGAAGTGATGATGCGCACCCAGCGCTTGAGGGTTGAATCCGTGGAAGTGAGCATTCGGCGCGACTTGACCAGCATGCACGCCGCCCTCGGAGGTGGGTAGAGATAGTGGAGTTCCTAGGCCAAAGCTAAAGCCTGGGGTGTGCAGGTCTCCAGCTTGGCTGTGGTAGAGGGTGTTGGTCCCGCCGGGCGTGGGCGTGTAATAGCCAGGAGGTTGATTGGCAAAGGATGAGAATGCAAAGCTGTTTGGGTCGAGAAGAGACGGGGTGAACCTCCATTGCTCGGCGTTGCCGCGCGGTGTCGGGTCCTGGTCCTTGATGTCTTCATGCTCAGCAATGTGGCTAGAGGAAAGAGACAAGTCAGTAAAGGCCATCTAAGAGAAAATACACAGCGTCGACGCGACTTGGAGGTTGGAGCGCGCGATATGTGGAAGGGTCGCGCGCCTTGGCCAACGCATCGCGGGCGGGTGAGAGCGCACTGCGACCAACGTACCGAGAGTGATGTGCTACATCGAGCGCATCGGTGAGCGAGGGGCCTGGCGCGGTGCTCATTGATTGCGAGCGGGTCGAGGGCTGCAGGTGCGGAAAGGCCTGCTTGAAGCTTTCGAGCAGCTCATCGTTGGGCTTCTGCGAGTTGGTCCTGCAGCGGCGTCAGGTCAGATCAGGTACAAGAGCTGGACGGGGACCCGGCACGCGTCGCGCTGGGTGCAGAGCGCAAGCGACGAGGGCGCAGACGGGCGGACTGAGAGACTCACCGGTTTCGAAACATCGCTGGAGAGCTCGAGGCCGACTTGGTGAATGTCGTAAAGCATCGAGAGAGTGTGTGAGGTCGGAGGATGTCGAGGCTCCAAGGTGCACTTTGATGAAACGGGAGCGATGCCACACATCCAGTGCTCAAGGCTCAAGCCCGGGCAAGCCACAGTTAACAAGGGCCCGCAGACAGGTCAGGCGTCTTGTAGCGGGCTAGCAGCGTGGGCTAAACGGCAGGCCTCTCTTGGGTTGGGGGGGGGCCGGCCATGGCGCGTCACTGAGGGCCGGCCAGGAGCAGCAGTGCAGCCAGCAGCAGCGGCGGCGCTTGGACCGGGGGCCCAGCCGTGCTCGACGAGTCCCTGCCTGCTCACTTTGCCTCTTGAGATGCCCACTCTGTGCGAGACACTCTCCCCACCACAGTCGCCGGTGCGCCGGTGTCCCGGGCGGCGAGGGGTCGCGCGCTGCACAGCCACGGCCTGCCGTCGTCTGCGCACATCCAGAAGGCAAAGACGGTCCCAAAGAGGATGCGATTGTCGCGGCACTCTGGCCGTCGGCTGTCTGTGCCACGCGGTCCCAGCCCGTCGTTTCTCGAATCCACTCTTCAACTGCCACACCATCGGCCACCTCGTCGAGCCTTCGTCCGGTAATTACACGCCCAAATGAGCGCCTCCGAGCTCCGCTAGGGAACGGTACGTACCAGCGCCGCTGAGCTGACGCCCAACATGGCCTGATGGCGTCTGCCCGCGCCGCATCTGCTGCAGCTGCTGCTGCTGCTGCCCCACGTCCGCCGTGTGCTGCTTGTCGCCGTGAGTTCCCAAGTGCAAGTGCAAGTGCAAGTGCAAGTGCAAATCCAAGTCCCAGTGCGCTTCCCGTCGCGCTGCCCTGCGTGTGCGTGCCCGTCCCGCCAGACGCCAGAGGAGCCAATCCTCGAGCGGGCGTCTCCAAAACCACATCAGCCGTATCGCTTGGGAATATTCGACTCGCCCGCTGCCCGCCTCGTCAGACGGTATTGTTGCCATTATTTGTGGCAACCTTGAGCCGAGATTAAGGAGCCTGAAAACGGCCGCCTTCCCACATCCATGCGCTTTTGGAGACGCTCATGCTGCTCCCACGCTTGCCACGCTTCCGTCAATCGCCATCGCGAACCGACCTTGGATCCGAAGGGGTTGAAACGTCCAACTCACAGCACCATCGGGAAGCGCTTCTTTCTCCTGCCAGCGACCGACCGTCACGCAGCCCGACCGACTCGCTGCTTAGTCTCCGGCTCCCTCCGCTAATACGAGCCAGCTGCAGCGGAGACTGTGCCGGACGGAACACGTAAAATTAAGCGTGTGGCGGTATGTTTGGTAGAGCACGATCGAGCGGGCGGGATCTTTGCACATCAATCACGCGATGGAACGATGTGCTCATCCATGTGCGACGGGCCATGTCTGTGGCACAGTCTGCATGCCATCTCTGATTGATTGACACGTCCACTTTTGCCGATGGTTGACGTTTCAACGCCACACTGTGGCGTTTGATCAGCGCTCTCGGTCCGTGGCGCAAGCATCAACATCAACGTCAACGGTGTTGGCGCTGGGTGCCATTTGTCGAATCTCCAAGAGGACGCGCGGACCTGTTGCGTGCTGAGCTGTTGACGCGGCTTGACCATCCGTCCACTAAGGTTTCCACCATCTTTGCGCGGTCGAGACTTGCACAGTTTGCCCCAGCGGCCTGTCCAGGGCAAAGGCCTTAACCGAGCCTAGACTTGTCTGCCACGAACTGCTGATTGTTAGCCCGGTCAAACAGTCTCGTAGTTCAGTAAGAGGAAATGTGCGCGACAGCACGCTGAGGTGAGATGCAGCCGGGAAATTGAACTGCCATTTCTCATTTTCCACCGTGAGGTGTGACTGATCCGTCAGAGATGCTCCCGGGATCATCCTGAAAGCCCCGGTAACGAGATTAGATCCGCCTGGTCACTCCGCAAAATTCTTGTCGCCCTCATTCGTCGACCTAGGAAAATATCCACAATCCTGGTCATAGCGTTGCACGCGCGCCTTGTGAGAGGACAGACGTTGAGAAAGAGGGACGATGATACGAGTGAAACTTGACAAGGACAAATGAAAAGTGCTTGGGCAAAAGGGTTTCCATGGTTATCCTGGCGTTGACAAGAAGATACCGTGCTGCGCTGTCCCACCTACATCTCAAAACCTCCACCTGGTTCCTCCGGCCATTGAACCGCGAACGCGAAAACGACCGAAGCGACATTACTTCTCGTCGGAAATGCTGTGCCTACTAGGCACTCCCGCATTGCCCGGCGCATTGTTTTCTGAAATTGCCTTCGTCGGACCGCGGCTTTTCTTCGCACTGGGAGGGGTCGGGGGGATCGCATTGGAGTGGACATGACGTGCGGGGCTGCTGCTCGAGAGGCTGTTCGATCTGTAGTAGTGAGCAATGACAATGTCATACCATATATAAGACATCGATGCATACCTCTCAGCTGCTCTAGTAGCAGCTACTGCGGCCATGCTGTTTCGACTACTGCTGGCTCTGTCTCTTCCGCGCGATTCTGCTTGACTCAAGTTGTTGATGGAGCTGCTCCTGCTAGATGAAGACGATTGTGGGACTAGTGTACCTTGAGAGTTCTTGCGGAAGGCTGTGAGCACGCTCGATCTTGAATTTTGGCGACGAACTTCGTCTCCATTGGAGTTCGCCACTACGGTTTGCAAGCTCGATATGGAAGCTTCTATGACAGTCAGTGATGTTCGTGTGATCCACAGGTGATGTGTTTAGACAGGCAAACTTACCTCTGCGGGGTGTAGCAATCGTGGACTCATGGACTGGGCTAGGTATCATTGAACTCTTTCGGTAACGTGTTGTCATGGAGCCTGTCGGAGAAGCTTCAAATGAAGAGTCAGAAGAGAATTTGGAGTATTTGGGTGACCAATCACCTCGGCTGCTGGTCAAAGTATCCTCTTCTGCCTCATGCAAAACATTAAGTTTTTGATTTAGAATCCGGAGCTCGTCCTCTCCCGGTTCAAACGAAAAGTGTCGTCGTCGGTCTCGATCAGAGGTGAGGTGAGGTTGTGACTGGTAGCTAAATTGAAAGTCAGCAGGTCTCTTCATAGAGAATGTTGAGTGATCGGGATGTGCTCAGTCTCTGAGTGGCTGTATACGAAGCAACATTTGACATGCAGTTCGTCACAAGAGCCACACAGAGAGGTAGTATTCCCTAGAGCGAGATGTACCGTCGAAGGCGAGGAGAATGTTGAGAGGAAACACCGCCACCTGTACCCCCAACTTCAAGTGCATCTTCCTCGACCACTGTAGGAGTGCTGTCTTGAAGGCTGCTCTTCTTCTCTGGCTCATCTTCCTCGTTGTCGTTGAGCAAAGTCATTAGTTTTATGACGAATCGGTCGGAGTTGATCCCTTTGCGTCGAGCGACAAGTACGCCTAATTCGCGAAGCGCGACGAAGGCCTGTGGTTACGTATTAGCCGACTGTGCTGTAATGTCATATTTTGGAGAGCCATACCTCGCTGTCAATTATAGCATCCTGAATGGTGGTGGATGGGACGTCTGAACATATACCGTCAGCAATTATACAATCGAACACGGGACAGTTACTGTCGGGCAGATCTCACGGATCCAACAACAACGCATTTTATATGAATTTATAACGTACCAATTTCATCTGGTAGAGGATCTCCTGTAGAAGAGAACTCCGAGAACGCTGAATGGATCGTAGAGTTCGAGGCGTTCAAAGCTGCCATCTTGGCTAGATCCAGTTCACTCTTCACTTTCCGCGAGAGTGTGATGTCTTGCCCATGAATTGGAGGCGTTCCGACTGAGAGATTTGCAGTGGCATTGCTGGAAGAGAAGTGTTGGGAGAGAACTGCCATGGACTCGGATGGAGATGATGGACGGCGGAGATTCACTATAATCGTATGGTAAGCACATGAACTGAGAGCAATGAATTCAACTGTCCACTTACCACGCTGGCTCCTCTGAAGAATCTCAACGTCCAATTGATCCCTAGTTAGAAGTTCAAAGGCGGTCATGGCAGGATCTTTGCGCATGCGCTTCTTATTCGATTGCCGCTTGTCGATGATACTTCCTTGCCTGGCCTTCATAAGGACAGACATTCCTGAAGCGCCCCGTGCGATGATCAATTCCAGACGCCGAATTTCGGCTTGGTAGCGGTCTTCTGTTTCATTCCAGGTCTCTTCCGCCTTTTTGTAGTCCTCGACTAAATCTTTGATCAAGGCATCCAGTCTCTCTTTGGCCTCTCGGACTTTCCTGTAGTCTTCGAAGACTCGAAGCAAGCCGCTGGTATGTTGCAACGGGATCGACTCGGTGGGAATCCGATTAATGTGGGAACGGACGGATTGCACCACTTCCAACGGATCGACAAAGGGTGGAGGAAAGAGCGGAAAGTCCTCTGACCATGGTTCAGAGACAATGACTGGAGGCTTATCCGGTGAAAGGCCAGTTAAATTTGACCAATACCGGTGGAGCTTCGGCTTGGTATCACTCTTGCGACGCGACGAGGTCTCTGATGCTCGATCCTCGTCTATCTCGTGCTCGGTCGGTGGTGGGTGTAGGTCTCTGCCGGGTGTACCGGGCCTGCTTGCGGAGATTACCTGTCTCAAAGTCGACTTGTCCTTATCCAGAGTAAGAGGGCGACGGTGGCGACTCGACAATTCTACAGCATCCTTGTCAACCCTCTGCAGTGAAGCAAATGGTGTGTTTTCCCTCCTCTTTCTGGGAAACCAACCTTTTTTCTCCGGCATTTGCGCGCCTTCCCTGGCTGGGTTTGCGCTAGACTCCTCGGGTTGCTCTGACCTCTTCTCCGCCTGCGAGGAGCTTGGCCTCGAGCGACCGAAGAAAGAAGAGGACTTTTTATTGACCATGATGTGTGCCGAAGTGTGGGTTGAGAAATGTTGAAGGGCTTGTTGTGGTTGAGGCGGCAGGCGTTGGTGTGGTAGCGAGCGCGCCTTCCTGTCACTGCCAGAAGCGGCGAAACCTCTGCAGGCCGCGCTCGCCGAAGTGATTCACTCAATCACCTACCCATAGTAAGGTGACCAGGTGAAGGTGCCACTCTACTCCTGTGGCCCGCGCGCTTCACCTTAACTGTGAAGTATAAAGGAGTAGGTTGGCCACCCTTGAGCAAATGCCATCTGATGGTGCAATGGTGCTGTCGAGAGAACTGAGCTACAAGACGTTGACGACTTCACAGAGGTGACAGATGCACCATCCCCTAGGGATCACATCTTCTTTCTCTTTCTCTTCCTCATCTTCTCTGCCAGATACCATGGGGTGCTTCTCCCAGGCCTCGAGTCGTCACATGACAGTGAGCCACAGAGCACCCCTTGCCGTCATGTCATCATTACCTCATTGATTTTTATATGGAAATATCGGCAGGAGCAGTGAAGGAAGACGAAATGGCCAAGTCATTGCGATGTTAGGAATTTCTACGAAGGACGGGCAGTTTGCATGATGACAGAATGGAGGCGAAATATGACAACGACGAAAAAGAAACTCTGTTCCAAGGGAACTTATGAGCGAAGCAATAATTGACTTTGGTTTGCATTTGTATGCGGATACGGCCAGAGATATAAAGTGGCGGTGGAGCATGTACAGGGTAAGAGACGTGGCCCGATGGCAGCGTTGTGCACCCTTTCCTTGCCCTCCAATCTTCATTACGCGCCTAATGCTGTACTTGAGGGTGAAGAAACCGGGAACTTGTGCTAATTCAAGATCGCGAGGCCCGAATTCCTGGTCTGTGTATTATGGTCGGTCCGCATAACAAGGCCGTTGAGATTAGTCCAGGGCAGGACGACTGTCAGCTTCAGGGTCTGGTCTAGCCTTTGGCACGTGGTTCACTAGGACAACAAGTATATGTAGAGACAACTCTGCAGAAGGGTGCGCACCTCTAGCGGGCGCAGAGGCACACATTGCAACCAGTGCGATGAGTTCGCACCGGCATCGAGCGGTAGGTCGACGTGAAGCAAAAACCGACGAAGACTGAGTGCCGTCTTGTCTGGAAACGCAATCAGGCCACTCTGCAGGGAAAACATGTTCCAGGGCTTCCTGACTGGGAGCAATCTTGGAAGTGGACGTTGGAGTAAGGCCGCCCCTCGGGCCGGACAGGGAGATCAAGCGAGAGAAACCCACATCTTCTCCGAGCTTGCGACGACCACTGGGACCCTGATCGCTCGTCAAGAGGGCCGCTTCACGTGCTCTTCATCTCTAATTAATCAGAGCTGGCTCGCATGCACGTGCTTGACCCTTGGTGTAATCTTCAGCGGCTGCCTTGGCAATTTCGCACTCGGCGTTTCGCCTTCGTTTGAAGAACGTTTCAGCACCCCCAATGACTGGGGCATTCCAGAACAACACACCGCACGAACAACGAGCTTCTATACTAGACAAGTAGTCGTATTTTGCGAGTATCGACCATTGGGAAGTTGCTCAGTCATGGAAAGCTGCCTTTGTATGGACATCTTCAATCTCAACGGCGACGGATAAGATCAAGCATAGAAGCACGGCACAAGCGCCGCCGTCGACGTCAGCCCAAACGACTCCCGAGTCAAACGGCCCCAGGACGGTCCAGCGCAAATTTATGTGGCTGAATGTGAAATCCCAAGTTCCCGTGCCGCCATGTCTTCGCGCCTACCGCCGACGATTCCGAGGCACCTGAGGCAGGCGTCGTCGCCAGCCTGACACGCGCTACGATACCCTCACCCCCTCGACACCAATCCGGTCGCACTGGCTTGGCCCTTCTACGCTGATCCCCGCGCCATGCCACTCATGCGGCGACCTCGCAGCTCAGGAACGCGTCCCATCCGGTTTCAGAGCTACTCCGATACGGTCATAGGCACCGCAGACAAGCTTTTGCTAGCCTTGTCTGTCTCAAAGCCTCGCCGGGGCGCAGACGTCCACATCAATGCCTGGCCTGGGCATCGTATAAATGTCAAAGATGCCCTGGGGCGCTGAGGCTCTTGCTATTCAACCGCTCTCTTCTCAAGCCAAGTTCTTCCATTTCCCAACCGACCTTTGATACATTCCTTTGTCGCCGGGCGACTTGACGATTTCCTCACAACACCAATTCTTCAAACTTGATCCGTAAACCCTTAATCTATTCAAAATGCAGTTCACCTCCATCATCGCTGCTGTCCTCTCCATGGCTGTTCTTGCCATTGGTGCCCCGATCGCCGCTGCGGATGCCGAACCTCAGCGTATGTATTGCCTTGGGTCTGCTGGGATAGAAGCCTAACTCGATCACAGAGGGACCTCACGGAGGCTGCGTCTCTGGCACCGCCGCTGGTGGTGTTCAGCCCATGGACTGCTAGACGGAGAGCAAGCTGTGGTGAGAGATTGGGTGGAGGGTCGTACGTGAGATGAGGGGGCGTCGAGCATGATGTGTACAACAATCAATCAACATGCACATCTTCACATAACAATTTTTTGGGAACGGCGTCAGCTACTTGCCTACGGGCATTTGAGGTCTAGACAATCTTAAATGGAATAATCAGCGTTGAGGCGCGGAGAACCAAGTCTACCAAACGCTACTGTGACAGGATCGCTGTGATGATGACTGCTAATCTTACTCTGATTTCGAAACGTCTGAAACGGGAGACCTCCCCCCGTTTTCTTGAACAGCGATCTCTAGCTATCTATGTAATGGCAATGGATATTATCGAGTCTCACAATCACGACAAGCACGACGCCGAATAGAAATGCGATCCAGTTATCGACAATATTATCGATCGAGACCTAGTTAAAGTAGGCTTCAACTCTCTTCGCCCATCTTCTTTGTTGGACCATTCAAGCAACGATAACTTGATTCCCATTGCGCTCGACAATCATAAACAAAGTCAAGCAACAGCTAGACAATGCGATAGTTTAATTTAGGGTGTAGGGGGAAAGGAGGGTAGGTGTGGGTCTGAGATGGAGGGCTGGATCCTTTTCTTCCAAGTTCTATTTTCCATCCCCCATACCATAAGCTCCGCTCAATAACGAGAGGTCCCTCGCCAACCTCCTCACAACCCCACCCCCCTCATCCAAACCACTTATTCCCAACCCAAAAACCTCTTCCCCCCTCTCCTCCAGCCTCTCCCCCAAACTAGCCATCCTGTCCCTCTCCTCACCAACTCCATCCAACCCAAACACGTCCCTCTCCCCAACCACATATTCAATCGGAGAATACGCACCCTCCCTCTCCTCCACCCCCTCATCTCCACTCCCCTCTCCCCTCTTTCCCTTCCCCTCCTTCCCCTCCTTCCTCCTTCCCTCCCTCCTCCTCCTCCCCATCTCTTCCACCTCTCTAACAATCCCCAACACCCTCCTCCCCCCAACCTCCACCCACCCCCCCGCCCCCTCAAACCTCGCCAAAAACTCCCCCATATACTCCCTCTCGAGTTTCCTCCTCCCCTCCACCTCCCCCACCACCCCCTTAAACCCCCCACCAGCCCTCCTCATACCGACCTCGTATTCCTTCGCCGGACTCCCTTCCAACAACAGGTTTTGCAGCGCGCGTTTCGAATCGCGGTCTAGAGCGATGAGGGTGCAGAGGCGGGGGAGGGATTGTGGGGGAGTGAGGGCGAGGGCGGAGATGGTGGTGCGAAAGTGCGAGAGTTGGGTTTGGAGGGTGGGGTACGGGGTGTTGAGGATGTGGGTTAGGAGGTGCGTGGTGAAGAGGATGTAGGATGAGAGTTCTGAGGGGTCGAGGGTGCTGCGGTGGGAGGGAAGAGCGATGGAGGAGATGGTTGCTGGGGAGGAGGGGGAGAGGGGGGGTGAGGATGGGGTGGTGCGAAGGGAGAGGGACATGGGGTGGCCGGAGGCTTCGAAAGATTGCATGTCGAGGATGAGGGCGGAGAAGGCTTGGGTGCCGCTTTGCTTGATGTCGTCGATTTGTTGGTAGATCCAGCGCTTTTCTGTGTCGAGTGCCGTCTCCTCTTCAAAGGCTAGATCCTCTGCATACCGCCCCTCGATATCGTCCCACTTCGCTTCATTCTTCGGCAGTTTCTTCCACATCTCGCGTCTCTCCCTCCTCAGATCCCTAACCGCCCTCCATTCCATCCACCTCGCCAGGCCCCAAAACCCCAGCACACCCCCCATATCACCTAAACACGTCACCTCCCTCTCCCACCCGGCAAACCCCACTAAAACCCTCTCAACATCCTCTCGATCCCACCACCCCTCCCCCTTATCCCCAACCTCAAACACAATCCTAAGCCTACACCTCTCCCCTAAAACCACCCTTAACAACTCATTGTCATCCCTATCCCACCCCTCCCTCAGCGCCCCCACCAACATCTCCAACTCTTTAACCACATCTCCCACCCGCCTAATCTCACACCGAACAAACTCTAACACAACACCTACCCACCACACTCCTTCCCCTAACAACTCCTTCTCCTTTTCCGTCAACACACCTTCTCCATCGTCCGCCACGCGCACTTTCCACCCCGCTGTGCGCGGTTCTGGAGACGACAAGGGGCTCTCGGATCCAGGGCACAGGAGCTGGATGTGGATTTCGGGGTGTTGGTGGGCGAAGTGGGCGTGCAGAGCTTCGAGGGGCTGGGATGTTGGGGCGGAAGGGGTCCAGACGAAGTCGGGCACAGAGGGTGAGCCGAGCAGAACGAAGGGGAGGGAGATTGAGACATTGTGAGATGTCATGGCTCGGTGGGGTTGGAGTGGGTTCTAGGGGAGGTATGCTTGTGCGGAGCATACGTAAATGGATTGGAAGCGACGAGCTAGCGCATGGTGCAGTGTTGAGAGTGTTTGTTGAGATTGGCAAGTTTGTTCGGCAGGTCGTGGACGAAGTGGAGACAAAGAAAGTGCAAAGGAAAGACGACTTCGCCCAATGCGAGCAAGACAAGCAAAGGAACACTGAAAGGCAGCATGCCAAGAGACGAGCTGGCGGAAGTTTGTTCGTCTAGGGGTAGGTTAGGTGATACTTTATGTGCTGAGGAGCGCTTTGCCTGCCTTGTATAATAATACCAAGGAGAGCCATGGTTGTCTATCAATAAGCCCCTCGCCGCTCTTCACCTGCGCAAAGGAATGCAAATGAACCACACGAAGTCCTAATCCTCCTTCCAAAAAGTCAACATCCTGCGCTTTGCGCCGACCTCCTCCTAAGTGGCAGCGGGCGCAGGCTGAGCAGCTGCCGGTGCGGGCTCCTCGGCTGGTTTCTTTCCTTCCTCACCCTCCACCGGCTCCGTTGGCGCTGGCTGCGTTGTGTTGTCGATAACATCGCCCTCCTTCTTCTTCTCCCACTTGGCGGGCTTGACCAAGGTTGCATCTTGCCATGGCCCCGCGTCGCTAAGCTGGCAGCCTCCCTCACAGTCACACGTCCCTCCAAACTGCTTTGGCAGGTTCTCGGCGGGGACCTGTGCCAGCAGCTCTTTCTCGTAGCCGCTGCCCAGGATGTGGATCTTGTTGACGGTAACCGGATCGAGGAAGCGCTTGACGACGCTGAAGACGCCTGCGAAGCCCCACGGTGCGTTGATCACGTACATTTTGCCCAACCGCTCGGGGTAGTAGTTTTGGGAGATGCCAGATACGACGCCCAGGTATCCGTAAACCGAGGTAGCCTTGCCGATTCCGACGCCCTTCAAGTCCATGATAGAGCAGGAAGTCTCGAGAAGATAGCCCGACTTGCGCGAGCAGGCAGGCAGGCGTGGGTCTGCCATCTTCTCGTATTCACAGACGAGGTTCTGCACCATGCGTTCTTGGGAGGTGATCTTCGCCATGGCGTTGAGATCGACGTTGCCGAGCTGTTCAATGTAGACTGGGCGACCATCCTGTGCGTATGTTAGCACGGTCGATTCTGTCGTGAGGGACAATTGAAGAAGATTTCGAAACGTGGGGAGGGCGTACTTTGTCGGTCTTGTGATAGTACTGGGGGTAGTATTTGAAGATCTCCGGTCGCTCCTTGTAGTCGAACGTTCGAACGAGCTCCTCGACGCCCACTTTTGCGTATTCTTTCCGCCACTTCTCCGAGGCGACGAACCTGGATAGATGCCAGTTAGTCCATAACCCCTTAAAATCGCCACTCCGACACGGCTACGTACATTTGCTTCGACTGCTCGACATTGAATTTTCGGGCGCGCAGAAACCTCAACTATCGATGCATTAGCAGCTGGAACGCTCACCGCCATAGCACGAGCCTAGAAATGCGCACCATGGTCAGAGTGTCCAGATTCTCGGTGTAGCCTGCCTGCTCCAGCAGGCTCCTCAGCTGGAACACCTGGGCATCCTGCTCTGGCGTTGTCCAACCGGGATGTCCATTTTGCGGGGTGGGTGCCGTGGTGGGGAAATCATAGTCGTCGTATTTGGGGTCGGTCTGCAAATCGTGAGGCTTGTCTGGCAGCTTGGCGGCCATGATGTGCGAATTGTGGTGGGGAGGAATGGGGTCGGGAGGGCTACGAGGCAGAGGTGGAGTTGACGTGGGAGTGTTTTCTGGGGACCAGCGGTAGGCAATGACGAAGTTTGGACCTAGCGCCTAGGCACGTGCATCGAGGCCGATCCCTGAGACAACAGCGGCGCAGGTGAGAGGAACGGGCCCTTGGGTGACTTGGTCAGCTACACAGCCGCATGACTGTCCAGAGTGCACTTGCCCATTGCTCGTCTCACGCCTCACTTCGAGCCAATTTCCGTGGAAGAGTTAAGCCAGCCCGATCCGCAGCGCGGACGGGACACACGGCCATTGTGAAACTACCTATTGATCATACATGTGCAGGAAAACAAAGTCGCACTGAGGCTAAGAGACCAACGTGCGCAAAACTCAAGGCGCCCGCCAAAGCACTCCCTCGACTCGCCAGCCCATTCAACGCGCTGTCAACCACTGAGAGGAAAAGAGTGTCAAGTCCATAGCTAAGATACTACACAGAAATGGAGACATGATAGCATTCCGCTCTGTGTAATAACCTACTCGGACCCCCAGCCATGCAAGCAATGTTTACCGTGTCCTTAGTTGAATCGTCGTCGACGTGACAATCGACACAGGTCGAGATCCCAGCACTTGTTCCGCGATAAAGCAAAAGATTCGAAGAGACAACCGAATACCGAGCATGACGCCAAATGATGAACAACTCCTGTAAGCACGCCTATTGACATGGTTTCCCAATGAGATCGCCGTGGCCAAAGACAATGGAACAGAGGAGGACATCGTGCGCCTCTTAGATTCGGCGGTCGCGGTCGCGCCCCTGCCCAAAGTCTGGCTCCACCACCTTCTTCTCCTTGCGGCCCTTGACAATGTACTGGGCGTACAGGGCGATGTGGTCGCTGGGGAAGTGGTAGTTTGGAAACCCGGGCACTCGCTGAAGATATTCCTTGTCCACGTTGCCGAGCAGTCCCATGACCTGGAGCGAGTTGGTCGAGTACCAGATGTAGTCCAGCACTCCAGAGAAATGGGGGACGTAGTTGGTGAAGGACATTTCGCCAATCGCCGAGTAACTCGACTTGAGGCTGAATGGATGGGAAATGCCATCCCTCGTGAAGTTGCCGTATTTTTTGCCTCCCAAATCTTCGTGAGAGCTGGGCAGGTTGCCTTGCACGATCAGGTCGTAGATGCCGGAATGGGGCGTAGAGTTGAAGTCTCCGCATAGAATCAACGGAATCTGTGAGCCATCCGAGTACTCTTGGGAGGGGCCTGGTTCCTGCGTTGTATCGGGTACCGGCTTGTCGTCTTCCTCGTCACCATTGGTGAAGCGGTAGACCTCCTTGTCAGTGCAGGGCGGGAATTTGGCCCACTTGTTCGCGAACTTTGTGATTGACTCCATGAGGATGGCCACCTGCACAAGCTTGACATCGGTGAAAGCTGGATTCCAGAAGACGTGCACGTTGCCCACGATGAACCTAGTTCCTGTCGCGCGGTTTTCCAAGAAGGCGACCACACCAATGTCGTCACGAGGCATGACTCGGTTGAAGATGTCATGCTCGCCTTTCATGTCCGGACGGTTGATGGCAGTATTCGCAAAGTCGACAAGCTGTTTATCCAGCAAGATGTACCTTTTGGATTGTTAGCCGCCAATAGTCAATCAACGGGATGTGGTTTACTTACTTGCTGTTCTTGTAGAAGATGGCACAGCCGTCGACTAGCTTGGCTTCTTTCTCTGCCATGGTTCTCGCCCTGGACTTTGGCCAGAACACCCCCTTGTAGTCGTCGTGCGCAAGTGAGGCCCGGAAAAAGTCGTTGAAGCTGTCTTGGTCAATTTCTTGCAGGCACAAAAAGTCAGCATTCCGCTCCCGAAGTTCTGCAAGAATCGTCTCCCTTCGATGCTCCCAAGTCAAGGCCGCACCGGGCGTGTAGCCATACTGAGATTGCGTGCAATATTTGTCGCACAGGATGTTGTAGCTCAATGCTGAGGTGGTCTCCTGCGATGGGTCTGATATCTCGTCCAATACGATCCAGTCTCGCTCCGACGGTGGATCGGGACCTTGGGCATTCTCACGGAAGTACTTGACAAGCTCGGTGGTGCCCTGCTCCATGATGATGTTTTTGAGATCCTCTGGGATTGGGTTGCCTTCGATGCCAAGCACATCTAGCTGGAACAAGGACCCTAGCTCGTACGGGAGGTTGTCCAGATGGTTGTCAAACAGAAGGAGCTGCCGCAAGTTCGTCAGCATGCCGATCTCTGGGGGCAGATAACGGAGCTCGTTCAGTGACACATCGAGATGGGTGAGGTTTCGCAATTGTCCGATGGCATCTGGGAGGTAGGAGAGCTTGTTACAGTTGAGGTATAGTTTTGTGAGGAACTTGTACTGGAACAGCGAAGAAGTGACGACCTTGAGGTTTTGGCCGCCAAAGTCGAGGATGGTCCAGATGTGATTCTTGCGGTTCTCCTCTGCTTGCTGTGCCGCGGGCCTATTGCGGTCTTCCTTTTCTGCGTCCTTTGATATTCCGTTTGTTGTCCCCGCAACCACGTTCTTGTTGACACTCGGGTGGTTTCGAGCGTGCGAGTGTGACTGGGTCATCTCCCGAGCCGCTTGCGCCATCTGCAGCTGCAGGGCCCAATGTTCATTAGGCGGTTTGCTCAGCCCACTGTGAACGCTGTTAGGGGTGCCGTTCTGGAGGTGGGGAGGCGCAAAGTGCGGTTGCGCGGTTGACATGCCGCCGCTTGAAATGGTGTGCTGGTGATTGTATTGACCGGCGTGCGTGGTCGTCGCGTGATCTTGGTGTTGGTGACCGTGCGCGTGTTGTTGATGATGACTCTGATTGTGTTGGAACGGTTTGCCCAGGTTCATTTGCATGGCGTAGCGCTGGTGGCCCGCACCTCCTCCGTTCATCATCACATTGTGGCCCTGGTGTGCGTGACCCTGATTGAACATACCAAACTGCTGCGGGGACTGCGGGCCCGGCGACCGTGAAGGCGAGGGAGTGTCGTTGTTGAAGGGTATGCGGCCGCTGCTAGTGGTGGGAGAGCGCACGCGGTTGGGGAGGTTGCGCGAGTGAAGGGAGGCTTGCGGGTAGAAGGTTTGGCCAGCTCCCCTTTGGTAAGCCGAATAATCGGCCATCTAAGGGCGATGGGCCGGGATAGTCGAGGTTATGGTCCCAGGGCACGACAAGTTGACAGATGGGCACCGGGGGAGGTTCACGATCGGATATCAGGTGGGTGGAGACGGTCGCGGGCGAAGCTTTCTTCGTTTGTACATGGGCAGAGGTCGACCCGGCCTTCATGTGCGGTCGCTAGCTGTGGGCAGCCGTGCTGCACGGCATGTATCGAGGAAGCAGTGGCGAGGGCTGGGGGGGGGAGGTTGAGGCCAGGTGGGGGCGATGTGCGGCGAGCGAGGAGGGAGGGTGGGTAGGCGTCGAGCAGGCGGTCGGTGACAGGGCCGGTGGTCTCTATAGTGTATCGATATACAGTGCCTGGTCGGCGGGTGTTAGCAGCGGCGGGTGGAGAGCTCTGGCGCGTGTTGGTTTCGGGGACAACGACGACAGAGCTCGGGGCGACGAGGGCACGCACCTTCGTTGCCGCGCCCGAACAAGCAGATGCAGCTATGCAAGCGGTCTCAATTGCGGCTGAGTGGGCGGATGGTGTGCCAACGGGAGCGCGGGCAAAGAATAGAGAGTGTAGGTGATGCTGGCCGGCGCAGACTCGCGATATCAACCAGGCCTGCTGGGATGCAAGCGGTCCGACAGCTGTGCCGAGTCACGTGTCTCATCGTCACCCACTTGGGCACGCCGCCGCCACCGCACCCGCAGAGGATGGGATGCAGCGCCAGGGCGGCCCAGTCTGGCTCCTCGGTGCACACGACGTCCGGTTGCGCCATCTCGCGCCATGTCGCCTCTGTTGCGCGCAGGTGTCTGGTGCACGGCGGCCACAAAGACTCAGCAGCGCGCGGTGTGCGGCGCCTGTCTCGCGTCCAGCCGCTATATGTTCCAGGCATATTGACGGTTTGCAGGCAGGTCGCGCGGACAGCATCATGATTGGGCTCTGCTCGGTTGCGCTGCCAATACAGGATGCTGGCTGTTCACCTGCCCACCTGAGGGGCGACCGACAGGCCATGTCCAGGGCGCCGTCTGACCTCTTCCACTCCACCTCGCTGTCCCGCTCGCTGTCCCGCTGCGCACGCTCGTCCCGCCCCGCCGACGACGTCGTCTATCTTGCTCACCGATGCCCCTGGCACACGTGCTTATCGGTCGACTTAGGGAAGGCCCAATATCGACGCCACGCTAGCAACAGTGGGGCAAGGGTGTCACCATGGCCGAGTGGATGATGGTGGGCACACCTCCTGATGACTGCCGTTTAGCAAGCTTCGTCTAATCTGAATTCCAGTATCGCTATACTGGCGGCAATGCCAACGGTGCTCCCATAAGACCCAAGACCGCAGAGGCAAAGCAATGGGACCTGACCACCACTGACGCGCTCGGAAGAACAATATCGGGAGCCTCGACCACCAGTAGTACCGCCCCGGCCGCGGGACCCCCCATGGATGCCACGCGCGCCTCCGTCTCGAGCACCTCGACCCAGAGCACCAAAGAAGACAGCACCATCCTATCCAACCCCTTCGTCCTCCGCCATGGACGCCGCTACCTCCGCGACCAGACCTACCCACTCCCCTGCGACCTCCCAGAGCTCCAGCGCCAGAATCTGCACACCATCCTCGCGACGTCGGTATTCGGCCGACCCCTGGGTTCCACGCCCCATCCCCAGGACCCCCCAGAAAGGGTGCTGGAGATTGCCTGCGGTAGTGGATATTGGTCGTCGCTGTGCCATGAGCATCTCGAGAGGCTGGGGTACGATGAAGTCGCCTTCACTGGGCTGGACATTGTGCCCCTGGCGGGCGACTTGCGGAGGCAAGGCGTGGACTGGAGCTTTGTCCAGCACGATCTTCGCAAGGTGCCGTTGCCGTTTGACGATGGCGAGTTTGACATAGTCGTGATGAAAGACCTCAGCATGGTTGTTCCTCTGGGATCGCCATCGCAAAGAATACTGGATGAAGCGACCCGAATCCTGAGATCAGGAGGGACTCTGGAGATCTGGGAGGCGGATCATGTCATTCGGTCCATTCTGCCCCATCCGCCACCTCCTCCTGGGAAGAATCCAGAGGAATATGCCTGTGCCGTGGCAACAGGGACCTTTCTCATATCCCCCATAACGCCTTTTACTGAGGTGCAGAACACGTATTTGCAAGACTCGAACAACTGGATTCAGGAGGCGTTGGACAAGAGAAAGCTTTCGCCAACACCCTGTGCTCGAATATCACAGATGTTAACCCAGGAAGTCGAGACGCTCTGCGACGTAGAGAATCGAAGAGTGGCAGTTCCTCTGGGCGAACTTCGCTGGGAGCGAGAGGCCGCGGCTGGAAGAGAGTCCCTGAGACGTCGCGGCAGCGAGGCAGCAAGGGCAAAGAAACCCAGTTCGGGCTTCGAAGGCTCGACCCTGACTGAAGACCAGGCGGCTCTCAGATATACTGCTTTACTCGTCGTGATTCAAATGATCGAGAGTCTGGAGCCACTCCTGAAAGAAGTCAGCGGAAAAAATCAAGAGGAGTGGCAGCGGTGGTGGGGTTGGATGATGACCAATCTGCTGGAACAGAAGGGCGCATCTAGTGGAGAGTGTCTGGAGGTTGGTGTTTGGTGGTGCCGTAAGGTCTAAGGCTACGTACTGTTCGTTTGATATCCCCCGTAACGGCCGAAGCTTGCATTGCATGGCGTTGACCCACTAAAATGCATCGTAGCGGTGACGCATGCTCCGGTACTTCTTCAGATAGTAGCTAGACGCAGAGATCAACAAGATGATCCCAACAGTTGCATGATTGCATGACTATACGCACAGTGCCTCAATCTCTGTGCAATGATATCAGCCGGTGTCTTCCTGATACTGGAGAATCCGTACTGACCCTTTCTAACAAAATCCGCCCGTTGCAGCCGTTTCTTAATCTCTTCCTCGTCGGAGAGGTGCTGTTGGCTGATGAAAGCTTTGTGCAGCCTCGTCTTGAAGAAGTCGTAGCCCTGGGGATACTCTCTTCCCATGTACAAGAGCTCTGGAAGGTGTCATCACATGTTCCCGCCAGGGTCGCCTCCACTTCTGTAGGCTCACCTTTATATACCCGCTTGACTTGTTGGCGAAGTACTGGATTGGTCGAAGTCATATTTTCCAGTCGACTCGGGAACACCTGAGGTGGAGATGACGATGGCGAGACAGACGCCGCTCCAGCAAACCCGGCTTCAGAAGCTGATGCTGGATGGACGTGGAGATGAGGTTTGGGAAAGGCCAATTAGAGCTAAGGCTGATCTGACGTAGGTCCGAACTTCGCGAACCACGGCCGATCGCGCAATAGATCGGGTCTTTGCCGAGGCACGTCGTTACATCCTCATAACTTCGAGCTCCTCGAATGGGACTCACATTCTCTTAACGATTCGTCGGCAGCTTCGTGGCAAGCTAGAGAGATTCATAGGCGCAGATATGCCGCGGCACTTCCTCCGACCCTTGGCCACAGTTGCACCTTCCTGTCGTTGGTCCACACCCCGCCATGTTCGATGTCTCTCGAGCCCATCCTCGGGGAGCGAGCCAGCAACTGCTTCACTAAACCCACGATGGCTGTTAGACGTCAAGAATCGGATTGGCAAGTGCATCATATTTGGACTGAGCTCGCAGCAGATAGCAGAGGCAGGCACAATCCTACAAGAGATAGCTCAGGACTGGCGAGGCTTGGTGGCCGGCAGCGAAGGCTTTCTCACCGAAAAGCATAGGAGAGGCCTCTATCGGCAAGAGGTTGTCTGGGGAGAAATGGTACGGCGCAGCCTGCTGTGCTCCCAATATTGCAACATCATGAGCTGACGAATACATCTTGGACTTTTAACAGGATAGCATGGTGAGACAGAACGCGCACTGAATGCACTGCGGAAAGCTAAATTTACCAAGGGTATGCGTTTGGCCTAGGTCATCTGAAACTGAACAAACTCTGACTGCGTCCCCAGGGCACGTAAACAATGTCGTCTATAACCGCTACGCAGAGTCTGCGCGAGTCAACTGGACCCTAAATTACGCAAACGTCTGGGACCCAGAGCACAAGCGGGAATGGAGTGAGCTCTTGACTCCCTCTGCCATTGGGCTCATCTTGCGGAGCATTCGAACGGACTACAAGTTTGTGCGGCCCTCCAGTTCCGCGGTTTGCACCGCATCACGACGCCGTTACTAACAATAGGTTCTCCAGCCAATGAAATATCCCGACCGTGTAACGGTACTGCACAAGCTGAGAAACCAACCCGACCCAGACACCGACCACTTCATTTTGGATGTGCTCATACTTTCAGAGCTACACCAACGCCCTGCGGTACGTACAGGACTAGGAAATCATCGACGATGCGTTCTGTGGAGCCCGCTCTTGGCCAATGTTGCATGGCGGTCCTCGACGACAAGGTCCCGTCCATTTGCATGGGTCACGGTCGAGTTTGATAGAGCTGTGGACATTAACGTCATGAAATTGACATGACTGGCTGGCCTTTTTTCGGCAAAGTCTTGCGTCACCGGCTCCGCTAATCAGGAGATATCAAGAATATTCACTGACGAAATTTTCAGGCAAGATGTGTGGAGGACATTGTGGTGTATGACTACAAGAAAGGGCAAAAGTCTCCACTTCACCCGTTCATGGTAGACCAATTCCGGAAGACTTTCGGGCTCCAGGAGCAAGTGAAGCAAAAGTACGGAAATAAAGTTACAGGCCTGCTCGAGCGCGTGCGGGAACTAGAGAAAGGTAGCTGGGATAGAGTGGACGCTACGGAGGATATGGGCAGCGCAGCAGAAAGCTAGAAGTTGCCATGAGCACATGCATAGTGTAGCTCGCAGGCGTCGTGGGTGATGGCCTCGGCAAGACGATGGAGAGAGAGGGTTGAATCGCCCTCCCGGCCGATCTGCAAGCCCGTTGAGCGCGTGACTGGCCGGGTTGCCGAATTGGCACAGCTCGGGGGGCGCCATTGGCCATGGAGGTCCAGGGCGGGCGTGGTGCAGGGCGAGGAGCGGGATGGCTTCAGCAGCGCATCCAGGAAACGCATAGTACTTGTAAATACTCCGAACAAGAGCCGAAGGGCGATCGCACAGTCCAAGATTTGCATATTGGGTGGATATTGCGTGTTTGCGCAGGGCGCGAGCGAACAAGCTCTGGCGGAGGCAGCGGCAATGCATGCACCCCGACTGCGTCTGACAAAGACGGCAGCGTGAGTAAGACGCATTTGGGCCGTTTGCAAGCCCTTTGCAGGCTCTTCAGAGGCAGGCGGTGTAACTAGGACGGGGACATGGCAGTTTGCGATTCGCTGCCGATGGGGGCGGCGACGACGAAACGAGGCAGACGGCCAGGGGTTCCCCGGTGTCAGGCAAATGAATAAGACATGCTAAGTTGGTGTCCGCGCTGCCGTGATTGGGCCCGCGTGGGTGTTGTTTGTTTGTGTAGCAATGGAAGGTGAAGCGGCGGCAGGCAGGATAGGCATTTGGAGAGGGAGGTGTGGTGAGCGTTGGGGGGGGGGCAGCAGATCTAGAGGCGCTCGAGATGGCTTCTTAGACGAGCACGGGCGCGCGGGGGGGGGACCAGCGAGACCTTCTTTTGCGGCTAGGACAGGCCGCCGTCATCCGCATCCAGGCGATCTGCCAGTTTCGGCGACGAGGGATCGACGGTGCGTGTCCAAGGTAAGATGGGGGGAGCTGCGACGTGCCAGGCTGCAGCAGAGGGGGGAAGGGTGCCCAGGTGGAGGAGGGCGCCGCAGTCGGCTGTCGTGTGCGTCGAGCAAGCAAGCAAGCATGCAGGTGGGAGGGATGGGAGGTATCGGGGGGATGGGAGAGGGAGAGGCCGCGAGGAGGGACCGACGGGAGTCATAACAACATCCACCACCACCTCAAGTAATAATTCCAGGCAAGGCTCACGCGGCGCCATCTGCTGGCGTGAGGCCCACTTCCGCCCACCGCGTTCCCTGGTTGTGCTGTCCTCTCGAGGCGCTGGCAGTTGCCGTCGAGCGCACAGTCGGACACGCTGCTTGGCACTGCTCTCCTTCGCCCTCCTAGCCCCAGACAGGCACACGGCCTGTCCTCTCCTACTATTACCTACACCACCTCCTGCCTCACACGACAACTCTCCCCCCCTTCTCGTCCGCGCCGCGGCTCCTCTTCCAGTCTGGCTCGTCTCGTGCTGCAGTCGAGCCGACCCGGGGAGTCCGCCGCCCTCGCCTACCTCTTTTAATGGTCGCAAAGGCAAAGAGGACAGGCACGGCGAACCAGAAGGACAAGCGACATGAGAACGGTCTCGCGGCACCCGGCAAGCGCATCGCAAAGCAGAAGAGCAATCCGCACCTCAACGGCCACGTCAATGGGAAGACGACCCCCCCGACGCCGCCGCTCGCTGGCCATGTAAACCGCGACCCCACAACGCAGCCTGCCACGCCCCCCGACTATGCCCACGCTCCCCAGGCATTCGGACACGACATGGCCGGCGCTGCCGAGTCGACGGCCACGGCCCAGGAGCGGGATCGCGCGGGCTCAGACGCCTCACTCGGCAACCTCGAGGCCTGCCGCCCCTACGACCCCGATCACCTCCCCCCTAGCTCCCCACGACGGGTCGATGTTTCTGGCTCCAAGACGACACCGACCTTTCAGGCAAATCTGCTGACCGTGGCCACCACCATTCTCTCGTCCTGTCCTTTACGGGACGTCCTCGCCATCCTCATCATCCTCCTCCAGCTCCCCCCCACCGTCCTCACTGTCGTCCAATTCCTCTTCGCGACCCTCACTTTCGTCCCTCCCCAGGCCGGCACCCCTCTCTCCGCCCTCTCCGCCTTTCCCTCGTTCACCGACATCTTCCAGGGCTCCGGTGGGACTCCCTCGCTATTCACAATCATCTTTGCAGATGCCTTTATACTCATACTGTGGCTGCTCCTGTGGGTGCCTGTGCAGAACTTCTTTCTAGATCTCGCACAGGCAGTCATAGCAATTGCCCTCGGCGGCGCTGCCGCGGGGAAGAACGGCACCACCAACAGCATATTCATCTGCTTCATCATCATAATCTCGAACCACCTCTTCAGATTCAGGCCTCTCCGGCAACACATCGTCCAGCTCGTCTGGGCAGGGCTCGCCCGGGGGGGCCTGGATTTTCTGACGAGCCCACCAGTCACGCCTTTGTTTCAGGCAGACTTTTCAACGCCACATGGGTGGCCCAGGAGTTTATTAGGTATTCACATTCTAGCTCAAGGCGTCGTACGCATCATCCGCCGTTCTCTGTCTCGGCGGGAGGCAGCGCAGACCCTGCCCACCGGCAAGAAGTCTGACCCCGAAGCCGGCGTCCACCTTCCTCGCTCCAACACAGCCAGTCTCGACACCACTGCCGACGTGCCAAACTCATCGAGTACCGATGGCCGCCCACCGGGGCCGTCGCCTGCGCAGCAGTCGCACAAGGACAAGGCTATGAACAGTAGGAGGAAGCGGAAGCAGGCTACTCATGTTCGGAGCCAGCAGCCGTTTTGGGCTGCGCTTGCTAGTACAAAAGTTACAGTTCTTAAAGAGATGGAGAGCAGCCGGGCGGCAAACGACGCCGGGGAAGCTAACGCTAAAGATGCAAATCACATTGGAAATGCTGTTTGGAAAGCGGACGATGACCGTGTTTGGATTTCAAAAGTTGGGCACAGCGACATATCATTTCGGACCAGTTTGTATGGGAACGACCTCGAGGCTTCGCAGCCAGGTCAGAATGGGAATGCGGGATCGGGCATTGACAAGTCCAAGCCTTTCTACATCCGTGTCAACGGTGCAGATTGGAGCTCAACCCGGATCCGCCATTGTACGGCAGATGGGTACGAGGCTGACGAGGGAACGAGTTTGTGGGAAGGGGAGATTTTTGGTCTCACCGCCCTCTCGAACTACTTTTGCGAGTTCGTGAGGACGGCTGATCATGGGGTTTTCTTTTCCACGAGCCTGATTACCTCCACGGGCCCCGTTGCTGAGCAAGGTGAGCATGTGCCAAGTCTCCTCGACGTCCAAGCTAACCTAGTATGAGCTTCCATTACCTCGCCACCTGCCCATCAGACTCTACGCCCTTCTTCTCCCACCACGACACTGAGGAACTCCATTGCTACCGCCGACCAGAAGCTTCAAGACTACCGCAACCGTCTGAAACGCAATCGGAAGGACCACAAAGCTGGAATCACTGCCCTAAAGAAGGAGGTGGATATATCGAGCAATCGACTCGCTAATGCCGGCGGTAATGACGAACGGCAGCGCCAAAGGGGCCTCCAATTCAGTCAGAACGTCCGTCAAGCCGAGGATGCCGCTGCGGACCTTGCCACGCAGATGGATGCCATGGGAGAAATCCCGGAAGATGACGTCCAGGAGGCTTCCAGGGTCAAGAAAGTGTGGCAAGAAGCGCGGGACCTTAAAAATGCAGCGTCTGCCGAACTAGACAAGGCCAACAGTGGATACGCACGTCAAGATGACAGTATCGAGACCGATAAAAACTCTACTCTTCAGAAGAGGGAGCGCCTGCAACAACGCTTGACAAAGCTTATTGAGCAGCACGATCGTCTCGTCACTGCCAACACCGAGGGCTTCACTGCCAAGCAACGCAGACAGCAAGAGCGTCTCGCCACCATTCAGGAGCGCATCAGCATGGAAAATCAGTACCTCAGCAACATCAATAGCTTTGATCGCCGAATGAGCGAGTACAACCTCATGACGTCCCAACTCATGCAGACGATCCAGCACTTTGAGGCACTTCTTCTCCAGCAGCCGCAGCCGCAGTCCGTTCCTAGCACTCCCGACGGTCCTCTTCCCGGCACCATGCCCAGCATGTCTCCACAAGGTCCCGCGTTCTCCACGTACGCCTTCCCGCCCATCACAACCCACATCAACAGCACGCCAGGCTCCACGCGCGGCGGCCGTGGTCGCTCCTCGTCCATGCTGTCCAACGTCTCTGGCTTCACCGACGGCTTCGACGACGCCGCCTCGCCCTCTGCGCCTTTCATCAACTATCAGTTCCACTCCAACCTGCTCAACGGAAGGAAGGGAAGCCAGGGCAGCGGCAGCCTGAGCTCGGCCACGTCGAGCCAGAGCTCGAGCCAGCGGGATCCGTTGAGTCCTGTGCCCAACGTCAAGCCCGTGATGGCGAGGAGTCCGACGAATGGGAGTGCGGGGCTGGCTAGTCCGATCAGCGGTCGCTAGTCGCGCCTTTTGTGTCCACTGTGGTCTTGATTCTAGGCTTTCCAATGTGATTTTGTGATTTTTGGTGTTTGTTAAAGTGGACTTGGCATGCATGCATGTGATGTGTGATGAATTCGCTAAGCTTGAGTGATGCTTAAGACTCCTTCGAGCTGATGTTTCCATGAAGATTCTGACGGGCCACGTACCTGTGTCTCACTCGAGGCATACGGAGCGCCAAACTATTCGTCCACAGGCACAAACAGAGTCTGATCGACAGGTGCTTATCATCACCGAGTACAAAACCTCGCTATTCCAATCAAGAAGCCGGTTCGGCACCGAGGCTTCGATGGAAATTTACGCATGCTCCCCCCCACAGGCCTGAGCATCACACCTCGTCATCGACGATCCTCGACGTAGGGAGGACGCTACATGTCCCAATTATTATACGTACATGCTGATGTGAAAGGCACAGTGACATGGGTATTTTTTTTTTACAGATGTTGTTATATTAACTACCTACTTGGTATGCTAATCTATCTACTAGACATCAAAAGGGCCCTGGAATGAAGACACTTTAAAAGCATCTCATCCGACAAGGCCACCTCTCTCTGAAGATGGAGAGGAATTGGGGTATTTGTGTTGGTCGTGAAATCCTCCGGAACGCCGATGCTAGGCTAGTTGAGAAAATGTCGTGTCGTTGTCGTCGTGTCCCGTCCCGTTCCGTCCTTGCTGTTCAACGCCCAAATGTCGTGGTCTTTATCCAGGGACTTTGGGATATCCTAGATCCTCCACACACACACACACCATTAATCCAACCGAGTCCCTGAACACACGTAAATCACACCATCCCGTCCATCATCCTCCTTCCCCCGTCTTTGCTGTATGACGCCCAAATGCCGTGTCTTTATCCAGGGACGTCGTGATATCCTGAATCCTCCACACATACCATTAATCCAACCCCGTCCCTACACACACGCAAACCAGTTCATCCCACCCACCCCTCCCCCTCTCCCTCCCTCCCTCCCTCCCTCCCTCCCTCCCTCCCTCACAAAGCCCTCAACGGCCTACACCCCCCCTCCATCCACAACCTCTCCAA